>JAUPFP010000017.1:4058459-4230959 GCA_036925085.1 Brachycybe producta | reverse complement strand
TACTTTGGAAATCAAATTTATCAACGAAGCATGAAAGAGACGGTTTTTGTTACTACTTTATTGTGTTCAACGAAACTTACACAAAATGGTATTTCTAAACTTTTTATTTCTTATTCATATGTTATTAATAAATATGTTGTTTTCTAGTTGATTTACTTTCTCTTCTAAAATGGAAAGCAATTCCTAATGCAGAAAAAGATACGTTAAGTCCAATTATGAAACTTGATGGTGAAGAGATAGTGAAGGTAAATTATTTTCTACTTGAGTGAATTTAAAGGTGTACTGTTTTGTTCTCTTTACTGTGATTCAAAAAAAATAACCAAATCAACAAGTTAAAAACCATTTCCTTAAACCGTTTTACTTTGCACCTATAAACGGTTTCACTTCATAAAAACCCTAAGCTACTCTGAAAGTATTTTAAAATGATTAAGAAACTTTAAAGGATATATATTATATGTAGGTACTTTATAGACGGGCCGTGGACGTTAATGCAGCGTAAGGGCCGATACATGGGTGCTGACATCGTTAAAAGAATTATAGTTTGCGAAAAACTGTTTTTAAAAATATTTCTAACGACTCATAAAATATAAAAGGTATGTCATGATTAAGAAAATTAATTTACCTTACCTTCATAACTTGTTAAAATTCTTGTAAAACGATCACAAGAGGCGAAAATACCCGAACCATGTACACAACTTGCAAACTTTTTCCATTGGACCGTTGCCTTTTTTTACCGGGGACCCAACTAAAAAAATAGGTCTGCTATAGAAGTGCATTTGTATGAGGTGCTGAGTCAGGCCTTTACTCCTTTTGCATGCGTTTAATCGGAATACAACTGATTATCAAAGTAAGTTAATTTTGTTTTCTTGTTCATGACATACTGTTTATATTTTAATTAAGTCGTTAAAACTATTTTTTTTAAACGGCAATAGTGTTAATGATGTCCGCGCCCTTATATCGACCTTACAACGCGTATATCACCCCACTGACGTCCGTTGCACTTTTAACGTCTCTTAACAAAAATTTAAATACTATGACATCTGTAAATAACACCTAATGGTGAGGTTTGCCCAGACAAATTAGCCATTGCAAAGCACCCTTAACGACTATTTCCTTATACCTTGTACACACACGAGTTAAATGTATTCAAATTAAATGTGTTTATTTTAATTATATGGAACGAAATAAAAAATTGACTTTATTATTAATATTTTATATTGAATTGCTAAATCAATATTTTGTCAATAGTTTATATATTATATTTAAGTTTTAACTCATTATTTTCAGATTATTAACTGAATAAGTTGAATTCTACATATTGTTTTTTTGCCCTTCACAGGGCTCTGTAGAACACGTTTATTATTTAAATGCGTTTAAATTATCAGGTGTGTACTAGGTATAAGTATCTTTCAAAATGAGGAATTAAAAAATAAGCACCAGTTGCATTTTCTTAGAACAGGCATGTCAGCTATAATAATAAATTCCACTAAATTACAAAAGTTGTTTTGCTACTTGGAAGTAAACAAGTTATCAGGCCCACATGAAGTTTTAACTAATTTATTTGAAGGAATTGTCAGCAGAAGTTAGCCCATGTGTGTAATTAGTGGTGATTTGCCACAAGCCTGGAAACAGACTAATATTTGTCCAAAAAATTATCAAACAATTATAGGCCCATATCATTAACATATACATTCTGTAAATCTCTTGAACAAATAATTTATTCTAGCACAATGAAGCACGTTAGTCATAAACGTATTCACGAATATCAGTTAGCACGGTTTCTACAAGACATTCAGATCAGTCCCAATTTGATTTACTATTTCTTGACTTTGCTCATACACTAAAATACTCACTGCTGCTTAACAAGTTAATATCATTTAATATTAACCATCAAGTAGTCTCGTGTATTGTCAAAACCCACCCGGTTTTATCCAACAAAAATCTCTTGGTACTCACCGTACTGACTCAGACTAGAGGCAGGATCACATGCAGGTTGCATCCTGGTGAACCCTTTGGTAATGTTGGTCAAACCTCAAAGTCCTTCGCTGACATCGGTGGTAGGAATCCCTGCAGCACTGCGAGAAAATGACAGAACAAGACTGGTCTGTTATTGACTGGTCACAGTAGTAAAACCCATCCTCCCGAGTAAAACCCCCAAACAATCCCCAGTAATAATGTGACACAGATGCAAGTGTAAAAGTTAAAAATGGTTAATAACTTACATAAGTAATGGAGGAATGATTATTTACATAACTGCTGGCGGACTTAGCTAGCAGGTGACCCGTTATACAAAACAAAGAAAACCTACAACAGCTACAGTTGCTCACATTTCAGCCTTGTATATGGCAGGTCGTTGCTCTGACTTGTTCACGTCTACACAGACTGCCTGTATAATGGCCGACCTGGCCATTATATACCCCAGGTGGCTTCCTCTGAGGTTTGACAACTGTTCCACTTCCCCTGTCACCCATGGAACCCTATGCAGCCTAGCAGACTACCATCAGGAATTTGTTTACACCTCCAAAATTAGTGTGAGATCCAGAACAGGCCGTGCCAATATCGTTTTTGTTTACAATTGACCTTCCTAATGTTATCAGCGGAATCCAACCATTTGCTGATGATGCTGTTATATGTAAATTAAAAATAATAGTGCTGTTGAAATCCTTCAAAAAGATCTCAACCCAATCAAAGAGTGTTCTCAGTGGCATCTAATTTGGATTATGCTTTTGCGAAACAGGCACAACTTTGTGTTTATTACTATTCAGTGGCATCTACATATAAATAGCAATAAACACAAGGTTGTGCCTGTTTCCCAAAAGCATAATCTAAATGTGGCAGTTTATGTAATGGGGAGTGTTTAGCTGGAACATGTTGACGCCTTTAAATACCTTTGTTTAACCCTCTTCAAAGACTTGCTTTGTAATGAACATATAGCTAAAGCAGTTAGCAAAGCCAATAAAATGCTATGGTTCTGTTACTTCTCCTTGAGCGACTGAAGGCTTATTATAAGAAGGAGTAACTAAGTCATAAATTTGCCGGGGGTTTACACCCCAGGGGAGTAACTTTATTTACCGTTCTCAACGTATGGCTTCCATGGTCAGTTTTGACCACCGTCAGCCCAGTTTTGACCACGGTAACCAAAAGTGGGCCCCGGGTTGCCGACGCTTTCTGCCGGGTCGTAGCCGACCGGGATCGGTCGGCGCTTTTTCAGGTGCAATAGTATTTAAATTAAGTTTGGTTTGGCCAATGAAGACCATTTAGATATACTCACAATGATTTTACACCATGTAGATATAAAAAGTTTATTTAACATTAAAATATCTAAATATCCCAAGTTATATACAATAAATAGCAAATAAATTCTACTAATTGTCATAGGCATAATACTAAAAAATACAATAACTGTAATTATAATGTAAGTAGAGGACACATGCTTACAACAATACCACTTTTTGATTGGTATACCTTTTCATCATAGCTGTTTATCTAAGCACCATTCAACACAATCAAACAGTGTCCACAGTTAGGTTATGTAACACCCTGTAAATCGTGATCCCGCCAAAACCATAGCCTGGGGGGTAAACAACTCTCAACCGTCCCTCCCTCCTCTCTGACTCACCTTTCTGACTCATGCCCAAGTGGCGGATTGATACGTAAAGGACCATGGTCACTTGGACCTGGTTACACCTCGCAGGTGTACACAGGTCCAAGGTATAAAAGGACCATGTTCCTCTTTGTTCCTAAGTTCTTTCCTTTGCCTGTTTTTGAGATAAATTCCAAATCATGGGCCTGAGGATTCACCGTTAGTATTTTACTATTCACCCTTGTATCTGTACTTCTTACAAGGAATGAATAAAAGTGTTGTAACAAGAAGTAGCGTTGTCTCTATGTTTATGTAAATAACTTCTCTTCAGAGGCCGGAGGTTTCATAGGGCAGGAGCTATACGATTCTCAGCAGCTACAACATCTTCTCTAGTCGGAATACCGATGGAGAAGATGTATATCAGCATCAACCGGAAGAGAGAGAGAGATGGCCGCCACTCTCCTGCATCGATTACACCCCCATGCAGAAGAGTGACTACAATCTATCTCCATCCAGCTCTCTCTACAGCTCGGATCTTCTCTGTGCAGGTGTCATACTGCTCAGAGAAGAAACGAAAAGTAGAAAATGTCATCTAAAGGTTGGTAATTAAATATTGGTTGATGTCAAAAGCTCACATTTGGTGGAGGTGCGGGGTATAGCTCCATCTGCCTTCTCCGACCTGTAAACAGAAGCCGTCCTTTGTCCTAAGTCTCGTGATTGTGCCTCACGAGGCTTCGTCCGTCCTTTCTATGTTGGAGCCACGTATGGAGACCCTCGATAGCGTCAAAGTCAACCGCGTGGCGCCTGTCTGTAAAACCGCGTATGGAGACCCTCGATCACGTCAAAGTCAACCGCGCGGCGTCCTTTGTGTTGGAACCACGTGTGGAGACCCTCGATAGCGTCAAAGTCGACCACGTGGCGCCTTTGTAAAACCGCGTATGGAGGCCCTCGATCACGTCAAAGCCAACCGCGCGGCGTCCTTTGTGTTGGAACCACGTATGGAGGCCCTCGATAGCGTCAAAGCCAACCGCGTGGCGCCTTTTTATGTTGGGACCATGTATGGAGGCCCTCGATCACGTCAAAGCCAACCGCATGGTACCGTTTTTGTGGAATCGCGAAAGAGACTTGTGGCTACACACACCACGTGTCGACCGCGCGATTCTGTGTCCTGTCCTTAGAGACACATGTTAAAGGAACTGCTGCATCGACATCCATCAAGCACGTGGGCAACACCTTGGTAGTAGTTCTTTGACGCATGTGTTTCCGTCCGTGTTTTTGTATTATGTTTCCATTACAATCACCCACTGTCACCTTCACTCTTATTTAATTTTCAAAGTGAAACCCACACCACGTGGGCAGCACTTTAAACAAATTCTTTTTACTCTCCGAGAGGAGTTTGCAGTCTCATTAAGAGATGAGCAAACAAATCTCATCTACTAATCTGTTCACCTATTAATAGGCTTTTAAAGGACGTGTGTGTCTTTTAAAATGTCCTATTATCTTCACTCTTCATCTTTAATTTTCAAGCAAGACTCTCCCTAACTCTATTTCATTGTTAGGGGGCTTACAAGCTTAAAACACACTTTTCCTAGCCACGTGGGACTTTCTTGTCCCCCCTTTTTTTTTTGTTCTTTGTTTTTACACTTGTGTTTCCCGTGGGACCCTCTATGTCCCAAGTCATGTTCTTCAATTTCTTCATCATCATCACCTCAATGTATCATCACATGAACTTTCTCCATTGGACAGCACTGAAGCCCGGCCGCCATCTTGGATCGACCGGACACTCTTCAAAGAGCGCCAACGGAGCGGTTTTTCGCTCCATGTGACTCATTGTTGTACCTTCTCTCATCTTTTTGTGTTCTCTTCTTTTCTCTTCTCTTCCAGAGGGTTGCACTCACGCGCCCCCTGGCGGAGTTCCTCTTGTTAGAGAAAACTTCTCTTTTTCTTTGAATTTTCTCTCTTTTTGTGTCTTTCTCCTGGCCACCATAAAAACGTGCCCCGGAGGAACTTTTCAATCATCAATTTTTGGACATTGCAATAAACTGACCGGAAGTGGCCACCACAGCGCCACCTACGGACTTCTTCATTCTACTCAACATAGTCCCTCACTGGGCACTGACTCTGTCTTTTTCATCCAGAGCCATCCAGCAGTGAGGACTCAAAATTTCTACAGTCTGAACATTTCTTCTGGTTCACCAAGCACTTAGCTTGTTGAACACACTTCAATTTCTACACTGTTTTACTTTTTTAATAAAACTAAATTAAAACTTTTGATGTGCGGGCACCGCACCTAAGTTTTAAACTTTCCAAGTAAAACAGCTTTCTTCTCTTGCTTTCAGGAGAGTTCAGCCATCTTGAACTTCTCCTTTGTTTGTGCATTTAAAAAGTTCAGCCATCTTGAACTTTTTATTCTTGTGTGTTCTTTACACACACACTCTTCATTTCCAATTCACTTTCCGCAGTGCAATTTCGATTGGGTGGTGTACCACGCTCGAGGTTGTATTGTACATCTGCTGTTTCTTTATTGAGGTTTTTGGAATTCTCGTAACCTCCACGTGGTCGCCAAATACCACGTGTCGAGAGAGATCCTTCTAAAATCTGACACTCAATAAAGAACTCACGACGCTACACCAGTTGGGAACCAAAACTCGTTACACGCCCAACTGAGAACACGATCAATACGATACAACCATCACCACACTAACGGAGTGAGCGGCCACTTCGTTATACACGTCACAAGCTTAGGTAATCTATCGTGACTCAGTGTATAAGAGTACGATAGTGTCGGTTGCCGACAAGCACTAAATTACCAACGCGCAGTGACATCACCGACCTACAACTTCACGAACTGAACGAGTCCCATCATACTGGAACCCGAAAGTATAGCTCAGAGTGTACTCGAGAACCCTCGGAGCTGCACACAACGACTTGGACTTCGCCGGACTCGTTCATCACCGCATATTCACATTACACAAGCCACCTCATTAATCATGGCTACCTCACACGACAATACGGGGTCCCTGTCTGATCACCAGGGTTCACACGAAGATCTGTTGGAAGTACCCGTGACTACTGATGTGACACCACCGCCGCGGCCGACTGGGGCCGAGTTTGACCACCTGTCACAACAAGTGGCTGCACTTTCGACTCGCATGTCTCAGCTCATAGACGACCGATTCACACCGAATCGGCCGACTACACCACGGCGGACAACACGCACACACCGACTTCGCGACGATGACTCGGACGCCTCTTCAGTTCCCTATGTTGGCTACAGAGAGCGTCACGATCGTTACGAAAGACATTACACACCGCACACACGTCATCTACCGCGTAACCCTGACTGGCAACAACAAGGGCAGTCAGATGATCCGCGTCACAGAGATGAGCGTGCGGAAATACCGATTACGACACGTGCTGATTCTCCTCACTCGCTTGTCCGGGTTGCACGTAGCGGTCGCCGCTCGACACCCCCGGAACAACAGCCTCACCAAGGAGCGACACAAGGCACTTCAGTTTACGCGCCACGTTTTCCACCGCAAGGGGTAGGTCTGATGCCGGCTGGAATGCCAAACGTCCAGGATGGCATCTATCGACCAACCCCCAGAGAACCCTCCGTGGAAGAGTTCAATAAGAAATACAGCGGTCGCCACCCTGCCGACTCAATCCAAAAATTCAACGGATTGACAGGTTTCCGTCCCTTCCTGGAAGAATTCGAGGAAGTGGCACACCTGTACGGTTGGAAAGACCACCACAAGGAGGAATACATCACGGGGTGTTTCACTGGGGCCGCCCGTACGTGGCTGAGTAAACTGAGGTATGAGCTTCAGGACATTCCTTTGCCAGCACTGAGAGTACAGATGGTAGATACGTTCGGGAAGCCGAACGAACTGGCCATCTTGGAGAAAAAGTATACAGAGATGCTCCAGAAGGAAGGTGAGAGTACACAAGCTTTCATCTGGGAGTTTATGATACTCGGCGACCGAGTTTACCCACAACTTGATGATCAGCTGCGTATAAGTCAGTTGCGCCGCGCTCTACATCCCACCATACAGAACGCCGCGCACCACGCATCGACGACGTCGTTCAAGGACTTTGCAAACGCCGTCCTCAATATGGAGGTGGTCTTGCTGTCCTTGGATAAATGGCCGACGGAACCAAAACCCGCAGCTGATTCACAGTCGGGTAAAGGAGCATCGAAGACCGACCAGGAGCCGGCGGCAGCCGCCAGCCCTAAAGACAAAACACACCGGTCTAGGCACGATAAGAAGCCTAGTCAGACTGCTGCCACCAATTCAAACCGACACTCCGCAGCGGACCCCCAACCAGAGACCACTCGCACGTTCGACAAGAGTAAGTCGACGTGTTATAATTGTGGCAAACTGGGGCATTTCGTCCGTGAGTGTCGGCAACCCAAGAAGAAGGTTGCAATCAAGCAGTTTGGGGAGCCGGTTACCGACTACGACATCAAAGGAGAGGTGCCTGAAACGGATATCATCACCGAAGACGGCATTGAGTTTGCTCTGATACGAGTGGCGGGACAAATCCGCCGGATTCCTCTTCCAGCAGCAGACTCAGCCGCCGGAGCACCTCCTCCTGACACATCCGACAATGACAGCTCTGACCACTCTGAGGACATACCAATCAAAGTGCTCGACCGAGCTCCTGCACACAAATGGACCTCGGGCGAGCCGATCAAGTGGCCACCCACGCTGTCAAGAAACCAAACGCGACAGAAATAGAACAATAATTCACCAGTGTTTATTTCATGACTATGGAAATAAACACCAACAATCAAATATCAACAATAGAAGAGCGGGAGGAATTTGAGATGTTGTGTTGAGAAACAACTGAGGACAGTTGTCAAGAGGTGGGGGAGGGGATAAAAGGAACCCCCCAACGAATAAACAACCCCACAGCATCAACAACCCCTCTAAACACTCTCAAATAACTCCCAAAACTCTACAAAATTCATACAACTTTAATTTTGAAACACTTTTAAACTTTTCAAAATGGCCGCCAATATTTACATATTGGCAACTATTTCAAACATGCAATAAACTACACCGGAACCACGTGGCCTTCACAAACAACTGTCAACCACGTGGTACACCTGGGAAAAACGCCGAAGGCCAGTCAAGGACGTTCAGAAGAAAAATCAAGAGCCATAAAAGGGTCAGCAAAAGGAAAACACCGTGCTCCCCTTTATTATGGACGGACGTCATTGACCATGATGTTGACAGTAGAGGGATAGAAAACTTCAAAGAGACAATTGCTCTGGGGGCCAGACCAATGCACTGGGACTTCAAAGAAAAAAACAAACAACAAAAACTGCTGGCCATAAACAAATAAAAAAAGAAGAAAATCAGTTTTGAAGATTTTGTGAGAGCGGACACCTTCAATTAAAAAATAAAATTGAAGAACCTGTCACCCTCTCAATTAAGATCGAATTGTGGGACACCAACTCCTGTCCCACTCCCCCCTAAAAATAATAACAAACAGCAAGGTACATTAGTAACCTTGCTGACCTATTCTTTTCCAAAAAAGGCATTAAGGAAAAGAAGGGGAGAAAGTTAATGGGCAACTTCACACCTCGGTGTGAAATAAAATAACGGCCCTTCTCCCTCGAGATTCCTTAGTCCTTTTGTTTATCTAAAAATAATAAACAGGACCGACTCTGATAAGAATTAGATCAACACCTCTCACATCTAATGTCGGTGGGACAACCCCCACCCCCAATAAATAAAGTCGTGAAGAAACCAATTAGAGTAAGGTGTCTTATTCTAAAAGGGGCCGGCCCTTCTAACTTTTAAAAATTAAATAAGAAAAGTGACCAAACCTGGTCAATTACCATTCGATTTGCTCTCTTCAAAGAAGCACTCGTTTTATTCATCCTGTCATCTCAATTATATTCACCTTCGATTCTTCAAATCTTCAAGTCCTTTTTGTGCCAAGTTCCAAATTCTAATTTCGGACTTCATCAGTTTTTGTTGTCAATCAAAAGCTTGAGTGCCACCTTCAAGCCTTTGAACTCACGTGCAGTGCATCAGACCTTCAGAACTTTTTGGACCTCTTGAAATAATAACAGAGTGATCGGGGACCGATTTCTGTTATTATTTGGAAGTAATCACCAGCAGCGGGACTTTTGAAAAAGTAAGAACTTTTTAAACTCTTAAGAAATATGCCAGGTAGAGGCTCATGGAGAGGAGGCAGAATGATGTCTGCCTCTTCTAGTGAAGATGAGACGGAGAGTGGAACGGCGGGGACCGCTGAACCCCTCTCTCAATCTACCTGCCAGCTACAAAAGGCGGGCGCCGCCAGTGCGCCAACAACAAGAAGAGAGTCGCCAAATACAATAGATAGGCGCCGCACCTCCTCCGAACCGGAGAATTTTCACCGGCGTGGGGAGAAGCGCCTAAAAGCAAGCTTCAAGCGACCTGCCAATGTCGGGCGCGAAGGGAAGCCTGCTGCTCCAAGCAGCATCGTCCCCTTCGACGTCACGACATCAAAACACTACTGGGAGGAGCGGGAAGACCGCATCGATATTAACATCATGGCATGGGGGGTTAACCAGGTATTCCGCGATAGCATCGCGCCTGGTCAACCCATTCCGGGTGGAGCTGAAGCAAGAGGGAAGCGCGGGGGAGGTGGATCTGTGCCTTCCCCCCTTGAAGACCTCCACTTGGAGATGCAGAGGGAGGCTGCCCTTCGCCAGGCAGCCAGAGATAAAAAGGAAGGGGAGGACAATCTGGCGTACCTCCGTGCGGTTTGCGCCCGCCTTGTCGAGCTGGGCTTACCGTGTACGGCGCAACTCCCGAAGGAGGAGCTCCTGCGAATCGAGGCCCGACTCCAAGAAGCCGCCCGAGTTACGTCATCAGCTACGTCATCACCTCCATCCTCGAACTCGCCAGCAACCCTGACAACTGGCCTTTCCACATCTCCTTCTCCACCCATAACGCCACCAGAGCCTTTCCAACACTGCTCCCCGGAGCCGTCAATCACTCCGCCGCCTCCTCCTCATACACCATTATCGTCACCACCAACCTCCCGATGTGCCACGCCTCCACGCAGCGAGGCCGCCACACCAACTCCGACTCCAAAGCTACCTTCCATAGTGGTGGTTCCCCAACCTGTTCGTGTTCAGGTTCCCACTGGGGCTCGCCCCAAGGAGCCTCAACAGTCCTACAGGGGCCACCACTCTTCTCGAGACTCTCTTCAACGGCCACAACCACGTCGCTCTTCGCCACGTGGTTCCCATCTTTCGCCCCGACGCCGACCCGACGGAAGAAGTCAGCAGGAACAACGTGGTTCCTCTGGACGCGGCCTTCCGCCGCGTAATAACTTCGACCTAAGGGTCAGGCAAGACCTACAGGATCACCGAGTCCAACTGGACCGCGACCATCGCTACGAAACTCGGGGCCCTCCTACTCGGGTCCCGCATCGCTCTCCTCCTCCGCCACCTCCGGGCCGCCCTTCTGGACAACCTACGCCTACACCTTTGATGCCGCCACCTTCCGCAGAGCGTGTCGCGTTCTTGAAAAAACAGAAGGCCGTCACAAACCTTCTGCAAGACGTCATGCGACAGGGAGGTGACCCCATGGAAGCGCTGGGCCGTGCACCAGGAAGTGCCAAGCCACTGGAGGCGCTGAGCAGGAAGTCAGCATCGAAGCGACTACGTCAGCGGGCCCGCGATATGGCCCGGTCCGCCTTGCGCCATGCCAGGCCTATCACGGGCGCATCAGTTTCTTTGGAACCTGCGGCTCCAACACCAGCCCGACCAGCCGCACCGCCCACTGTACCCCATGCCGGGGCTACTCTGGGGCGGTTACCGCTGGATCATCCGTTCCGTGCAGCCACCTCCGGCGAGAGGTTGCTCAACAATCGGTGGGTCACTTGGCAGCGCGAAGTGCGCTCTGCCAACACCCTTTACGTAGGACACTTCTCTTTGGAGGAAGGGTTTCCCCGTCTGGACCTCCCTCCCCGGGAGCGATATGTCGTGGGACTCTCCCGCCTAACAAGTGTCCTCATCACCATCGTCTTCCCAAGAAGACGGATTGTTGAAACCACCAGTTTCGCCGGAGATGCCATCGATGAAGCCACGGAAGCCCTTTTGGGAGCTTTCGTCAACTCCGTCTTTAGACTGCCAGCTGGACAGACGTTCCGTACCAGTCGTCACTACATTCCGGAACCGGATCCTCGTTACCGAATCGCCGTCTTATGGGACGCCGCTTGGGCTACACTGTACAACAAGCGGTCCTCCCGTAAGATTATCGGGGACCGGGACATCTTCAATATCTTCCACCGGGATCTACCTGACGACCAGGGACAATGGCTGTCTGCCGCATCCAGCTACCGATGAGGCCAGGTCCGGCGGGATTACCCCCCCGTACGGTTCATGGACTCAGGATCCTCCCCACCCTCCGCAGCAGGGATAGCTGCGCGCCACATGTACTCATGTGGTCGCCACCCATCCGGGTGGCATTATCGAAAAATTTATAAAAAATAAAATACGTTGCAACTGTCCTGTCTCTTTAAAATTTCAATAGCGGCTCGCCACTCAGCGAGCATTAATTATCTTTGTTTTATGTTTTCAGCCTTTTTCAATTTTTAGGGGCGCTGACACTTCGGTGCCAGTGCCTTTCCATAACCACCTCTGTACACGGTAAGTCCTCAGCCACCCATGTCTCCCCGCTGCGTAACTTGAAAACCTTCCACCCTTGGCTGGAGTACGAGGACGTACTCCAAGCAAAGTTGGAGGGTATGTAACACCCTGTAAATCGTGATCCCGCCAAAACCATAGCCTGGGGGGTAAACAACTCTCAACCGTCCCTCCCTCCTCTCTGACTCACCTTTCTGACTCATGCCCAAGTGGCGGATTGATACGTAAAGGACCATGGTCACTTGGACCTGGTTACACCTCGCAGGTGTACACAGGTCCAAGGTATAAAAGGACCATGTTCCTCTTTGTTCCTAAGTTCTTTCCTTTGCCTGTTTTTGAGATAAATTCCAAATCATGGGCCTGAGGATTCACCGTTAGTATTTTACTATTCACCCTTGTATCTGTACTTCTTACAAGGAATGAATAAAAGTGTTGTAACAAGAAGTAGCGTTGTCTCTATGTTTATGTAAATAACTTCTCTTCAGAGGCCGGAGGTTTCATAGGGCAGGAGCTATACGATTCTCAGCAGCTACAACATCTTCTCTAGTCGGAATACCGATGGAGAAGATGTATATCAGCATCAACCGGAAGAGAGAGAGATGGCCGCCACTCTCCTGCATCGATTACACCCCCATGCAGAAGAGTGACTACAATCTATCTCCATCCAGCTCTCTCTACAGCTCGGATCTTCTCTGTGCAGGTGTCATACTGCTCAGAGAAGAAACGAAAAGTAGAAAATGTCATCTAAAGGTTGGTAATTAAATATTGGTTGATGTCAAAAGCTCACAGTTATGTTGAAGATCAGTGAGGATGTAACTTGAAAATAAACACAGAGGCTTACAGCCTCGGTTTGTTTTGGTTACAAACTTTGATCAACAACAAAATTAAACACAGTGGTATCCCACGGTTTGTCTGTGTTGGATGGGCTAGAGAACACTACATTTTCAAAGAAAACCAATCTGGCAGAGATGCAGAGCTTTCCTTTGGTGTGTTGGCAAAAGCCAAAGTTCAGTCCGTCTTAACTTAAAATGTTAAGCCTATTTATACAAGTTTCCCTTTCATAGAAAAACACTTTCTTTCTGCTGATTGGTTTGTTCTTTGTATGTGCAAGGAATACTAATTATTTAATAAAAAATGTAATATGGACAATTGTCCTATTTTATCTATAGATAGGAACAGTATTTAAAAGTTAGGTGGTTTTTAAGAAATGAGGAGGAGTGGCGACTTTTCTTTATTTCTTCTCAAGTTTTTAAGTCTGTAATGTCCTAGATTTAATGTGGGTCCGACTTTTTAAGTTGGACCCACATTTATCTTCTTCTGTTATGTTCGAAGAGCTGTAGTGGGTAATAGAGGGACAGAGTATTTATCTATTACATATAAGTTGATTACACTGTTTTGTCACTTCAAAAAGAGTGCACATACTCTTTAATTATTTACTATAGACAAAGCCAAAACAGTATTGCTATTTCTGGAGGAAAAAAAAATTATATTTGATATGCAAATATCAATATTCACACATCGCACCTCGGCTGGAAGAGTGACACAACTAAAAAAAAACTATTTTGGGAAAAGGAGTTTAAAGTTAAAAGAAGATTCTTGGCTTACTTGGCTGAGCTTTTCAAGTGTAAAAAACTGTTTTAACTATTCACAATATTGACATAATATGAATTGAGTTTGTGACTAATTGAAGGAATAATATAAAAGTAGTCTTTCTTTTTTATTTTTTAGTCACAAAACATTCCAATGAGTTAAGAGCCTAGATACACGTATATCTTGTTATTTTGAACAGACGACAACAAGACAAATGAGTGTTATTATATGGTGTTACTAAAACTGCAAGAAATTGACTCACAATCCCTCAATTAAAATACATTAAAGCGCAAAATGCAATAAAAAGTATTGTTCTTCAGGTGCTCGATTTATATAGTTTTTTGAAAATGTCCTTCTATTTTTAAACAGGGTTCAAAATCGTTCGTTTTTTATCCCCATGTTAAACCCAATTGCATCAAAAACCGCCCCACAAACATTTGAAAAACTCTTGTTAAAAACGATTTAGTAGAATAACAAAATAATTTGCACATACTCTCATGTATTGGCTTCACGATGTATCCTTTTTATAAATTTTGAAAATGTATTTCTGTTTTTAAACAAGGTTCAAAATCGATCGTTTTTTGACCTCCATTGCTCTAAAGAGCAATGGAGGTATATAGGATCATGCAAGAAAAGGGAAAAAACAAGGGATTCAAGGAACCCTATAGACCTCCATTGCTTTAATATATGCTTTCATATATCAAATAACCAACTTTTTTTTCATTGTTACATGTGTGCGCATGAGTACGCACATGAACACACGTGTGCGCATGAGTACACACATGTACACACGTGTGCGCATGTGTACGCACATGTACACACTTGTGCGCATGTGTACGCACATGTACACGTGCGCGCATGTGTACGCACATGTACACACGTGCGCGCATGTGTACGCACATGTACACACTTGTGTGCATGTGTACGCACATGTACACACGTGTGCGCATGTGTACGCACATGTACACACTTGTGCGCATGTGTACGCACATGTACACACGTGTGCGCATGTGTACGCACATGTACACACGTGCGCGCATGTGTACGCACATGTACACACGTGTGCGCATGTGTACGCACATGTACACACGTGTGCGCATGTGTACGCACATGTACACACATGTATGTACTCATGTACATGACATAGTTACATGTGATGCGCATGCGTCATTCATTTGTAATAATATGGGTTTAAAATGAAAATACGTCACATGTATTCTAATATACAAAAATAATAACAGAACATAGAAAGGAACCTAAATAATAGAAAAGTCCCCCCTTTCGAATGCTACAACTGGAAAGAGGAAGAATCTCGATTTTTTGAAAAAAAAAAATTACGTTTTTAAAAAATCGAAATTTTATATATCGAATCGCCCTAAAATTCCAATTTTTTTTCCAGTTTCATCGTCAGAATGTTTACATCATTTTAAGTCTGATGACATTTTATTGTAGGTGGCCCCGTTTTCGAGTTGTTCGACCCACTAAAAATTATGACCAAAAACTCAAAATTTGTTTCTAAAAAATTCATAAAAAAATAACCCCTGGGTAAAATTTTCTAATTTTTTGTCAGGAGCTTCATATTGACCCACGGAATCAAATAAAAAATACTGCATGTCTTTATCTCATTCCGTTCTTGAGTTGTTTGGAATTTTAGAGCGATTCGATATATAAAATTTCGATTTTTTAAAAACGTAATTTTTTTTTAAAAAAACCTTGATTCTTCCTCTTTCCAGTGTAGCATTCGAAAGGGGGGACTTATCTATTATTTAGGAGGGGTGTTCCTTTCTATGTTCTGTTATTATTTTTGTATATTAGAATACATGTGACGTATATTCATTCTAAACCATATTATTACAAATGAATGACGCATGCGCATCACATGTAACTATGTCATGTACTTGAGTACATGCATGTGTTTATCTATATACACATGCGCACACGTCTATACATGTGCGTACACATGCGCACAAGTGTGTACATGTGCGTACACATGCGCACAAGTGTGTACATGTGCGTACACATGCGCACAAGTGTGTACATGTGCGTACACATGCGCACAAGTGTGTACATGTGCGTACACATGCGCACAAGTGTGTACATGTGCGTACACATGCGCACAAGTGTGTACATGTGCGTACACATGCGCACAAGTGTGTACATGTGCGTACACATGCGCACAAGTGTGTACATGTGCGTACACATGCGCACAAGTGTGTACATGTGCGTACACATGCGCACACGTGTGTCCATGTGCGTACACATGCGCGCACGTGTGTCCATGTGCGTACTCATGCGCGCACGTGTGTTCATGTGCGTACTCATGCGCACACGTGTGTTCATGTGCGTACTCATGCGCACACATGTAACAATGAAAAAAAAGTTGGTTATTTGATATATGAAAGCATATATTAAAGCAATGGAGGTCTATAGGGTTCCTTGAATCCCTTGTTTAACTCCATGTTAAGTCCCATAGGACCAAAAAACCGTCACCCAAACATTTGAAGAACTCCTATTAAAACGACTTAGAACAATCACATAAAAATTAGCACGTGCATTAATCTATTGGCTTCACGATGTTTTATTTTTATAAGCTTAGCATGGGAAATTATTTTTCTATTAATTATTGTGACTTGAAACCTGAAGAAAAAACGTTAAAAAAAGTTTTTTTCAATCAAAAAACGATCTTAGCGCCTACATTTCGAGAATTTTTTTACTAAACGCTGTATCTAGGCTCTTAAAAAGGAGAAAATTTCTCACTCAGGAATAGTAAAATATGCCATATAAATTTGGATAAAATAATTTTTAGTAAAATTTCGACTCTGACTCATCTTCAGAGCCTGAAAATTATACAAAAATAATAAAATCGTTTGGAATAGGCACTTCTAAACAACATAATAAAATTTTAAAGATTTGCCAGTTATTAGAAAAATTGTTGAATAAAAGTACATAATTTTGTAAAAATAGCTAGCATTACAGCTATTAGATGCTTTGCGCACTGTAAGACGAAATGTGAGAAAATACGAAATACATTAAAAATACGATGTATTTAAAATTATTTCGTATTTTCAGTCTTATTTTACAAGTGTCGTTAGATATTTTTTTCTTTTTCGTGACGAAAGGTTTCTTATATTTCGTTACCACCAAAAAGTCGCGCATGCGTGTTTGTTGACATTTTGAGTAAAAAAGGAGCCATTTTTTCCCACTTCAAACGAACAATGGAATATTTTGAAGTAATTAGTACATGCACAAACAGCAGCAGATGTTAGGTTAAAGGTAGGTTATAATATTTAATTGTTTATTGTTACTTTTTATTTCTTTGCTGTTATTACCATTTCCATCCCTTGTTGTCGCTGTTGTGATTTCTGGTTTTAGTAATGCACATAGGTACTTTTTGTTTCAGGTTTTAATTGTTGCCAAAAATGTGATTTTTCATGTTTGTTTTTTTTTAATTTTTTTCGTTTTAGCAGAACACAAACCATTAACGAAATTTAATTACGAAATAAATAAAAAACGAAATTAATTTAAAATATATCGTTTTCATTTTATTTCGTGTATTTTTTGGACGAAAAATCGCATAGCATCTATTGTGAAGATAACATCCACATACAAACTGAATGAAACACAAGAGACAACTCTATTTTTTAAAAAAGAGTAGGGAGGATGCAGGTAGTTCAATTTTTTTTAAAAAATTAGATTAAATAAGCATATTGTTGAGACCTTCAGTATCTGACCTTAAATTTATAGAATTTTTGTGTTTTTTAATAAAGAACATTTCTTTAAAGTTGTTTTTAAATTATAATTTTCTGTACATAAAATTTGAGGATTTTCCCAATCAATTATGTGTTGTTGTGAAATAACATGATTGCAAATGGCACTATGGTTATTTAATTTTCTAGTTTAATTCTTATGTGTATTAATTCTATTTTTTAGATATTGTTTTGTTTGGCCAATGTAGCAAGCATTATTATCTTTGTAATCAATTTTATAAATAAGTTCTCAATTTTTTTCATATTCTACATGGTCTTTAGTATTGGATAATAGTTGTTTCAAAGTATTGTTACTTTTGAATGTCACATTTATAGTGGCATTAGTGAAATTTTTTTTTCATTTCTTCAGAAAGGCCAAAAACATATGTAATAGAAAATCAGATAAGAGTTAGATTTATTTTGTTTGGCATTATTCTTTATTTTTTGCTGTTTAAGATTATTTTGTTAATTAATGGTAAGGGGTAGTTATTATTAGAAAGAATTTCTTTGCATTTATTAATATTAGATTTCCTTAATTGATTAGATGAGGGGAGTGTGGTAGCCCTATCTATGAGACTTTTTATTACTGATTTCTTTTGGTTTACAGGATGATAAGAATTAAAATTAAGATATCTTCGTGACCAAAGTAGATTTCTTATAAATGTCAGTTTTAATGGATCCATCAGGTTTATGGATTTATTTTAGATCCAAAAATGCAATACTATTATTATTTTCAATTTCTATGGTAAATTTTATTCTGTCATGAGCAGAATTGAATAAATTCAAAACAAAATCAATTCGATCTTTTGGAATAGCAGTAATTATATCATCTACGTATCTTTTGTAAAAGGGTAAATAAAAAGTTAAACGGTTAAGAATATTGTCTTCTATTGTTTCCGTGACTAAGTTGGCAGTGACAGCTGCCCAGCTGCCCAGTGCCAAAAATTTGTTTGTAATGAACATTATTAAAAGAAAAAAATGTTGAGTTTAAACATAAATCTAAACTTTCAAGAAATTATTCTTTAGGTAGATTGGTGTGAGGAGATATTGAATGCCAATTCTGCATTAGTATTGTTAGTATTAATTCAGTAGGAATGTTAGTGTAAAGTGATTGAATATTTAACGATGTTAAAATGTACCCAGAGGGGATTTCTTAAGCAAAATGTCATGAGTCTTTAACATAGTTATACGTTTTTTCGACTATTTGATTTATAGGTTCAGCTATAAATTTTGCAAGTTCATAGTTATATTTGAAACAATAGGTCTTAGGGGGTGTTGTCTTTGTGTATTTTTGGTAATCCAGACTAGTTATTATTTTTTTATTTTCCCATTTTTTGACTAAATTATTTACTTTAGTTTGAATGATATTAGTTAAATTTTTGCTTTTCATATAAGTATTGCTTTCGTTGAAGAGTTAATTTAATTTAACTGTATAATCTTTTTTTCCCATTACTACAGTTTTTACAAAATTATTCAACAATTTTTCTAATAACTGGTAAATCTTTAAAATTTTATTATTATGTTGTTTAGAACTGCCTATTTCAAAAGATTTTATTAATTTTGTATAATTTTCAGGCTCTGAAGATGACTAAATTAGAGTTGAAACGTTAGCCATTTTTACTAAAAATTATTTTATCCAAATTTATATGGCATATTTTACTATTCCTGAGTGAGAATTTATTTCCCTTTTTACTCATTGGAATGTTTTCTGACTAAAAAATAAAAAAAGAAAATACTTCCCTACAATAGTTTACATAGAAAAAATGCGACTTTACACTCATTTTTCTCAGAACGTGTTTTTTGAGTTGTCCACTTTTCGTGCCGAGGTGCAATATATTCGATATTGTGTGTATCACTGCTAACAAAATTATGCTTCGAAAATATCAGCAAACAAACGAATGTAAAAGAAAAGCAGAAACGATATTTAACAGTTATACCAGGTATTGCATCATATCTGATCTCCATCTGTTTATTTAGAAATTACTTTGAAATATGTAATTAACACAAATGCTGGTGCATTCTATTGGGTATTATTTAAAGCTGGCACATGCAAACAGCCTTTTAACTGTTGTATGTCTGGGCATATATTCTCTGTTTCAAGAATGATTTTATTACATCAAAAACATGGCTTTTTATACCCAAAAAGAGGATACTGAGAACACTTTCTCAATATCCTCTGATTGGTTATTTACAAACTTAAAATCCAAATGGACCAATCAGAGCAATTGATAAATGGTCACCCAAAATCTTAAAGATGATTCATCCCCAATTTAAACCAATTTCAATAGAAAAACACAACCCCATTGAATTAATGCTTCTGCTTATCAGGACGATCTCTTTGTATTAAGGGGTGGGACTGGGAGGAAAGAGGCCCAAGCCCCGTGAGGTGACCCAAAGCAATATATTGGCATCTTCAGCTGATAGAACTAGGTCAAACTTCTGTACAATAGTACAGAGGGTTGTCGAAGTTCTATGCAAATCCAAACAAAAACAAACAATCCAGGAAAAATTAAACGAGCCAGGATTGCTCCTGGTCTTATCGTCTCAATATGATCTGATAAAATTTACTGTTTTGCAACTGAACGTGCAGTACAATATGCATTACGATTTTTCATGTTTGGACAACATTTGGCCATATTTCTCCATAAGCGAACTCATTGGATTTTTTTTGCTTATACATATTCATAGTTTCTCCAGGATATTTTGGATGCTCTTTTTGCAATGTTTTCAACAGCAGATGGGAATTGTACAGCTCATTCAACACAAGTTTTTCAGACTTTGGTATTTATTATAATAGAATTTTTTAAGTTAATTTAAGTGATCAATAAATGTTCATATTGCAGATGGGAATTTTTGGAATTCTGGAGCAAAGTAAATTTGAACACTTTCGTCCAGTGATGGATACATACATAACTGGCCATTTTGCAGCTGCTCTTGTATACAAGTTTGTAAAATTTTACCTTATTTTAATATTTCTTTGAATTATGCAGTTTAAACCATTTAACTCTAAATGGAAGGGACTGGGGTATTTTTTAATGTTTAACAAATTTCTTGTTAAAAGAAAGAATTTCCTGTTAAAGGAAAGAATTTCTTGTTAAAGGAAAGAATTTCTTGTTAAAGGAAAGAATTTCTTGTTAAAGGAAAGAATTTCTTGTTAATAGAAAGAATTTCTTGTTAATAGAAAGAATTTCTTGTTAAAAGAAAGAATTTCCTGTTAAAGGAAAGAATTCTCTGTTAAAGGAAAGAATTCCCTGTTAAAGGAAAGAATTTCCTGTTAAAGGAAAGAATTTCCTGTTAAAGGAAAGAATTTCCTGTTAAAGGAAAGAATTTCCTCTTAAAGGAAAGAATTTCCTCTTAAAGGAAAGAATTTCCTCTTAAAGGAAAGAATTTCCTCTTAAAGGAAAGAATTTCCTCTTAAAGGAAAGAATTTCCTCTGAAAGGAAAGAATTTCCTCTTAAAGGAAAGAATTTCCTCTTAAAGGAAAGAATTTCCTCTTAAAGGAAAGAATTTCCTCTTAAAGGAAGGAATTTCCTCTTAAAGGAAGGAATTTCCCCTTAAAGGAAAGAATTTCCTCTTAAAGGAAGGAATTTCCCCTTAAAAGAAGGAATTTCCCCTTAAAAGAAGGAATTTCCCCTTAAAAGAAGGAATTTCCCCTTAAAAGAAGGCATTTCCCCTTAAAGGAAGGCATTTCTTGTTAAAGGAAGGAATTTCTTGTTAAAGGAAGGAATTTCTTGTTAAAGGAAGGAATTTCTTGTTAAAGGAAGGAATTTCTTGTTAAAGGAAGGAATTTCTTGTTAAAGGAAGGAATTTCTTGTTAAAGGAAGGAATTTCTTGTTAAAGGAAGGAGTTTCTTGTTAAAGGAAGGAGTTTCTTGTTAAAGGAAGGAGTTTCTTGTTAAAGGAAGGAGTTTCTTGTTAAAAGAAGGAATTTCTTGTTAAAAGAAGGAATTTCTTGTTAAAAGAAGGAATTTCTTGTTAAAAGAAAGAATTTCTTGTAAATTAATCAATGTAACCAATCATAGCATTCTTATTGTTACAAGCTTGCTCAATGGCTATTCTTTCTATGTTGAAAAACTTAAAATGGCCGTCATTTTACAGTTTTTTTTTCCAATGACAGAGCTAGTAAAACATATATTGTATTACCATGATGCTATGTGAAGTGAGTTATTGAAGAATTTTTTTATGTAATAAATTTTAATAATAAAATTAATTTTAATAATATAAAATGGATAATTATAACAAAAAGAAACTAATTATATTTGAGACAATCCTATTGTAATGAACCACGTTCAGGGGCTGAATATAATTGTCCAAAAGTATCTTAGCGCTCTTTCGAGCGATCAGAAAGTATTTGGGTAGGCCACTAACTATTCTGGTTTGGGAGGAAGAGAACAAATTTATCCCTTTTGTTTCCTCACAAGTTCCTCTCTCAAGAACCTTTACACTCTTAAGGATCTTTTGTCGTCTGCTACCCTTTGGGCTTTCGCCCGTTAAAAGCTGGTTGATCGTGTTATTCCTTGAAGTTCCATCTAGAAGTGATGATCCAGGGTTACACCTGGGTTGGCAGTTCGAGATGATGAATGACGAGAACTTTCGTTCTGTCCGATAAGTATAAGAAATAAGACTTGGAAATTTTAAAGCATAATAACAGTTTATTTACAATTATTTCCATTGGTCTATCCCAAATTGGTCTGTTTAAAGAATGCGTGATAAACATCAAAAACACGGCCTTTTTATACCCAAAAAGAGGATACTGAGAACGCTTTCTCAGTATTCCCCGATTGGGTAAAAACAAAAGTAAAAACCAAACTGGCCAATCATAATCAAAACAAACTTACAATAGAAAGTTTTAACCCCATAGACTTAATGCTGAATCTTATCAGGACGATCTCTTTGTGTTAAGGGGTGGAACTGGGAGGAAAAAAGGACCCAAGACAGGATATTGGCATCTTCATCGGCTGATAGAACTGGGTCAATCCCCTGTATGTGAGTACAGTGGATTGACAAAGTTCTACGCCATTTACAGGAAACCTTCGACAATTTGAATAAACTATTTGTTGCTTGTTGAAAATATGTTGTCGAGCTGATTATGCATATGCGTAATTTTTCAGCGTAATACTAAACATGCACGAAAAGAACGCCATAAACCTCCATGTAAATTGTGATTCTTTTCCACGCATTTTTGTGTGCATGTTTTGTGTTTACACTGAAAATAATTTGAACATTTGTAGTCAGCTCGATAATGTGAGCTTTTGACTTCGACTATATTTTTACCCAACTTATGATGATGTTTTCTATAGCTCGATCTTCTCTGCATCATGCGGTGCCGCACGGAGAAGATTCGAGCTACCGAAAGAGTTGAATGGAGATAGATTACGATCATCCTTCTGCATGGGGGTGAAATCTATGCAGAGGGATGGTGGCCATCCTTCTCTCTATCGACGCTGATATGCATCCTCCATTGTTATTGCCCAATCGAAGATGCTGTAGCTGCTTCAGAATCGTATGTCTCCTGCCTTATGGTGTCTCCGGCCTCTGTAGAGAAGTTATTAGTTACCAAACATAAAGACAATGATGCTTTCCATTATAACGCTTTTATTCATCCTTATCTAATGCTAAGTTTACAAGGATGAATTGTGAATACTAAAGGTGCGTCCTCATGCCCATGATGTGGTACAGAATAAAGCAAACGTAATACAAAAGAGAGCAAAGACAAGGACGTTGAACAAAGAGGAACACGGCCCTTTTATGCCTTGGACCTGTGTACACCTGCGAGGTGTAACCAGGTCCAAGTGACCATGGTCCTAAGTGTATCAATCCATCGTCAGAATATTAATTAGGAAGGGAGGGAGGGACAAGCAGCAGTTGTTTATCCCCCAGGCTATGGTTTTGGCAGGAACGGGAGTTACTGGGTGTTACATTCTTCCCAACTTTGCTTGGAGTATGTCCTCGTACTCCAGCCAAAGGGGGAAGGTGAAGTTACGCAGCAGGGTAACATGGGTGGACGTGGACACACCTTGTACAGAGGTATATTTAAAAAAGGGGCACTGGTACAAAAGTGCCAATGTCCTCCAACGTACAAAGTTAGGCTGAAAACTAAGATATACAGATTTAAAATTAAAATTAAAATTGAAAGTTCGCCGGGCGGTGAACACTTATTAAAATACGATACATTTCTGTGGAAAGGAACATTACGGGTGTACATAAAGCGCTCATAACATAGTTTATTTTTTGCAAAAAAATTTCAATCTCACCACCTGAGGAGTGGGTGATGACCACACGAGTGCATGTGGCAGATGCAGCTATCCCTGCTGCAAAGGGTGGGAAGGTGCTGGGTCCGTGAATCTGTAGAAACTGGGCTTATCGATAGCTGCAAGCGGCCGAGAGCCACTGGCCCTGATCGTCGGGCAGATTCCGATGGAAGATGTTCTGAATGTCCCGGTCCCCGATGATCTTCATAGAGGATTGCTTGTTGTGTAGGATGGCCCAGGCGGTGTCCCACAGAACGGCGATCCTATAGCAGGGATCCGGTTCCGGGATGTGAAGGCAACTTGTGCGGAATGGTTTCCCGATATGGAGTCTAAAGATGGAGTTATCGAAGGCTCCTAAGAGGGCGGACATGGCTGCATCGACGGAGTCCCCAGCAAAGCTCAAGGTCTCAACGATTCTCCGGTTTGGGAACACACTCATGATGAAGATGCTCGCCTGGCGGGAGAGTCCCACGATATATCGCTCCCGCGAAGGGAGGTCCAATTGAGGGAACCCTTCCTCCAGAGCGAAGTGTCCTATGTAAAGGGTGTTCGCAGAGTGCACTTCGCGCTGCCAAGTGACCCACCGGTAGTTGAGGAGCATCTCGCCAGAGGTGGCCGCCCGGTACGGATGATTCAGTGGTAACCGCCCCAAAGTAGCCCGATAAGGGGTACTGTGGGTTGTGTGGCCGGTCGTGGTGGTTCGGAAGCCGCAAGTCCTATGCTAGTTGATGCACCCGCAAGGCAGACCGGGCCATGTTGTGGGCTCGCTGACATTGTCACTTCTTGGCCGATCCCTTGCTCAGGGCCTTCGTTGGTTTGGCGCTTCCTGGGGGAAGACCCAGTGCTTTCCTCGGATCACCTCCCTCCCGCATTACGTCTTGCAGAAGGTCTGTAATGGCCTTCTGCTTTCTCAAAAGGCTGCACGATCGTCAGAGGGTGGAGGTGTTGGAGGCACGTGTGAAGGCCTCCCAGGAGGACAACCCGGAGGGGGCAGAGGAGAGCAGCACGGGGCCACGTTTGTTGGGCCCCAATACACGTGGCGACGGTCACGGTCCATTTGAATGCGCAGGTCCTGTTGGGGCGACATGGCCCTTTGGCCGAAGTCATCACGTGGCGGATGGCCACATCTGGAGGAGCTGTATTGCTACTGCTGACTTCTTCCGTCGGGTCGGGGTCGAGTTTGGTAGCCACGAGGCAGAAAGCAGTGTGGCCGTTTGAGCTGGAGAGAGTGGTGGTCCTTACGGGCCTGTTGAGGTTCTTTGGGACTGGCCCCAGTGGGAACCTTGATGCCAACAGGTCCGGGGACTACCATGATGGAAGGTAGTACTGTTGGTGTCGTAGTGACCTTATTCGGTGGTATGGTGCATCGTGTAGTTGGTGGCATGGACAATGGTGTGAGAGGAGGCGGTGGTGTCACAGATGGAGTGGATGGCACTGGCGAATCAAGCGGCACAACAGGCATTGGTGGTGCTTCCTCATGCCAGAATGGTTCTGGGAGCATAAGTGAGAATGAAGGAGATGTACTGTAGATAGAGCGGTCGTTGACGTAGACGGAGACCTTGAAGGCGGCGGTGACAGTATAGTCACTGGTGCGGTTGGTCTAGCCTCTTGGAGACAGGCCTCGATCTGCAAGAGCTCCTTTTTTGGGAGTTGCCTTCTGTGCAGGGAAGACCCAGCTCGGTGAGGCGGGAGCAAGCCGCACGGAGGTAAGCCAAGCTTTTCTCCCCTCGAATCTTGTCTTTTTCTGCCTGACATATGGCGGCCTTTCGCTGCATTTCCAGCTGAAGATCCTCGAGAGGGGTGACTACCGACCCACCTCCCCCGCGCTTTCCTCTCGCAGTGGCCCCACCAGGAAAGGGTTGACCAGGCGCGATGCTGTTGCGGAAGGCTTGATTGACACCCCATGCCATGGTGTTAATATCAATCCTATTCTCCCGTTCCTCCTAATAGTGTTCAACGTCGTAACGTCGAATGGAATGATGCTACTGGGAGCATCAGGCTTCCCTTCATGCCCGACATTGGTTGGATGCTTAAGGTTTGGTCGTAGGCGCTTCTCTCCATGCCAGCGGAAATTCTCAGGCTCGGAGAATGCGCGACACCTAGAGGATGTGTCAGGTGACTCTCCTTGTTATAGGTGCACTGGCAGTGCCCGCCATTTGTGGTTTGTATGTCGGAGCTGGTGAGAGAGGTTCGGCAGACTCTGCCGTTCCACTCTCAATGTCGTTGTCACTGGAGGGGGTGGTTTGAAAAAAGTGTTCTTACTTTTAAAATTGTCCTGCTGATGGTGCATCAAAACAATAGCAGAAATCGGTGCTTGATCAGTCTGCTATTGAGAGAGGTATAGAGTCCGGAGGCGTGGTGTACACAGTCGAAATATGAGCACACACAGAACGTTTGATGTTTCACAGATGGAACTGGCTGAAAACACACAAACTTGCAAAGATAACTTTTGAAAAACTTGAAGAACTTGATAAGAATTGAAGAATTCAAAAAAATGAAGAGTGCGATGGCGATTGCTCTTTAAGAAAAGGAGCAAGTGATGTGATTGACCATGTTTTGGTCCTATTTTTATATGTATTATTTTTCAAAATTTGGGAGTTGGAAGGACCAGCAATTTTTGGAATGGGACACCTTGCTCTTAATTGTTTGTTTTTTTGTATTTTCATTTATTGAGGTTGGGGTTGTCCCACCAATATTAAATATCAAGGGGTGCCAATCCAATTCTTATTAGGCAGGTCCCTCGTTATTATTTTAAACAAACAAGAGTCCTGAGGGAGAAGGGCCGTTATTTTCTTTCACACTGAGGTGTGAAGTTGCCCTTAGGACTCTTGTGACGACCCAGTTTTGCTCCTTTTGGAGCAAAACTAAATCCTGTTGTCGTCTGCTAGGCTGGCTAAAATAGGCTGCCCACCGGCACTTCACCATCCTGTTTCGGCTTGTTTCCGGCTTGTCGGCCGGTGCTTCGTATCATCATCCACGGTGAGATCCACCGGGGATTCACCGTGGATTCTTCATCATCTTCGTCGGCCAATCGACCGTCGACTTGTGGGAGATCTCCTGACCGGTGCTACCTGTGGACGTGGACGGACAAGAAGAGGGTTTGCCCATGCTTCGACCCGTCCCAAAGGAGACCGAGCAGCGGTAAGACGGGTAAGTTTTACCGGGGTGTTGTTGCGACCGAGTCGGGTCGTTACAATTGGTTGATGCGCCAGGTAGCGCTACCACTAGCCTCTCTTGTGTGGTCGGTAGACCGGAGTCGTGTGTATGCCGTTAGGGCATGGACATTTGTCCACGGAACTACAGCTGATCACGGCTTAGGCCATAGTAGTCCGGTGAAGGACCGTGGGGCATGGACGGGTTGTCCGTGGTACCGCCTTGGTCACCGGGGAAAGGCCTAGGTTATTCGTAAGTAGGACGGTGGGTGTGGTGGTTGACCGTGCAGGGCTGCCGAAAGCGGGATAACAGTTTTACCGTAAGTATACTGGTAGCATGGTGGTTTACCGTGCACGACCGGTAGAACACAGTAAAGAGGCATTTTTACCGCAAGTAAATGGTGGATTGCAGACTTTTGTTCGTTTATCACCGGTCGAACACGGTAAAAAGGTAGTTTCCCTGTTGGTGGACGGTAGATTACGGACCTTTGTCCAAGTATCTCCGCTCGAGGACACTGAAAGTCAATCCAACCATGGGGCACGGACTTTGGTCCGTGACACCGTGGTTGTTTAAGGATCTACCATTGTTTGACGGTAATTAACGGATTTTTGTCCGTAAATTCACCGGATTGTATGCTAGGAAATCACCGTGGAAATCGGCCAGGACCCCGTTTTTCCGGCCAGGATCCCGTTTCTCCAATGTCTAGTCGTGGAAGCTGTCTACTGGAGGGTTTGGAGTTGCGTTCCCACACTGTCGGCCGTGGTATTCGGCCGGTAAGGCAGCTTCGGTTGGGGGTGCTGTTGGTGGGAACAGATACGGTAGTTCCACGGAGGAAGGTGCCGTAGGGGGAATCCCTGTGGACCAACCTGCAACTGGAGACAGCACCGTGGTAGCAATGTCTCCGGTGGAACACCGTTGGACGGTGAAGAAGGAGTTGGAAGGACTCCGGCTGGTACAGGCGGATGGTCAATGGCCGGCCTGTTGACCTCCACCACCTTTCGTCCGGTTGGACATGAAGGTGGTCTTTTGCAAGAAAAGCCAGAGGGGTCCCTGTCGGGTTCTTTAGTGGACGTGGCATCATGGTTGGCGTCGATGTCCAAAGAAGAACTCCGGTCGGTTGCCCAAGGGATTGACCATCTGCGAATGCAGGGTCAACTACCTTGGGGGAACCCCCAACCGACCATACCGCAATTCTCGCCATTGCCCGTGCACCAGAGGGATGCACAGAGGGAGGTGCCGCCGGCTCCGGCCGGGTGGATGCCTCCAGGAGAAATTTTGACCACTCCTGCAGGAATTGGTCGGGGAGTTCCTCCGGCCATTCAGCGACCAAGGGTCCACTTGGTGGATCCCACTGATGCTGAGCCTCATGCTGAGACTTCGGGGAACCGGAGCAGGGCACCACAGCAGGTAACGCGTGGACGCCTGCACCGGCTGTCCCGTCAGAGATCCAGGTGTTTGGGTTTTTCAACCCTGTCCCTGTCCCTGTTTGTTCGGTATGATGGACGAGAGGACATGACGCCTTTTCTCCGGCAGTTTGAAGCCAAAGCTCTGGCTCAATGCTGGACGGACGAGGCCAGGTGCAGTTTCTTAACGTACCTGCGCGATGGTCCAGCCGAGGAACACTACACCAGTTTGGTGGAGTTCGAGCCGGACCTGACCTGGCCAGAGCTGAAGCAGGCCATGTTTCAGTGCTTTGGAACCAAGCATCAGGCTCAGGCCTGTTTCGACCGTTTCGAAGCAATGATGCAGGGGCCTTCGGAATCACTCCATGCGTTCTACTGGTGCTTCATTGAGCTAGCAGAACGGGTTTTTTCTCGTGAGGAAGTCTTGTCGACTCCTCCGGTTCAGGAAGAAACTTCAGCCGGCAATTATCAGACCTCTCTGGGGATCCAAGGCTGAGACGGTAAGGGACTTTACCGCTGAGGCAATGTTGGTTGAGGCCGACATGCTGACGGTGGGAGAGTTACCTGCCCGTACCTTGACAGTACCAGGGACCAAGGCTATGGCCGAGGTCCACGATGCTGTGGCACAGCCCAAGGGCTCTGCTACCATCCAAATCGGATGGAGCCACTGCCAAGACCGGAGGGCAGAAGGGTAAAAAGACGAAGTGGCAGGGCCAGGGTGGAAATAAGTCCACAGCGGCCCTGTCAGGGTTCGTCCAAATGGCTGGTTTAGCAGGTCCATGTTTTCGGTGGAACTAGATGGGTCACCTTAAGAAGGACTGTCTGAAGGCTGTTGCCCAAGGACAGGTTGCCCGGGTATCACCGGGCGAAAGTCTAGTGATGCGGTACATGCCGGGTCTAGCACCCTTGGTACTGCAGGGCCGGGAGTATCTGTCAACTGTAATTATTGATGGACAGATGTTCTATCTACCTGTTGCCAGGGATGATGTTGCGCCCTTGTCAAACCGGCACCGGTCGCTGCAGAACTGAGCTGCAGTCGACTAGGTACGCTTAAAAACTCAGGTGCCCGGCAAAGCTGGCGAAGTGAGGAAGGAATATACCTTTGGGCAGTGTCCAAGTACTTGGGTATCCTGCATGAAGCAGGGGTGCCTCTGGCGAGGTCTGCGGACCCGGAAGTTACCCATTGGGTGTTTCCAAAGCCATGCTCCACATTGGAAGCTGCGCTGGCCCAACTGGAAAATTAGGTGGCACCTTTCTTCCCTGTATGCAGGGGAAAAGGTTCAGACGGTACGGGCATTGCGAGGGCTTTGGAGACTGGAACCCAGACCCCCAAGCATCCGGTATGACCGTCCCTTGTAGATGGGAAGACGTATGAGGCTAGGAGAACCAATGTTGGGCAACGATGGTTGCCCATTCTGGAATTACAAAGCCATGGTTACTTGCGTGGGGCACCACGTGTACTGGTGTCGATGAACGATCGGCTGGTTGAGTCGATTGTCAACACAGGGGCCGAGGTTTCGGTCATGAGCATGTCAGTGGCACAGGAAATGGGGTTACCGCTGCAGGAGGTTAACCTCCCCTCATGCTTGACGAGCATGGGCAGTACTCCATTGTGATAGGAGTCATGTACGTGGACATGTCAATCCACGGGAGGTTCATACGAACCCATCTTCTCATTGAGGGTGAAGGAGAAGCCATTATAGGTGTCGACCTGGCTTCTCGGTTTGGGTTGATTTTGGGCATCGTGAGCCGGAAAATATATTTCTGGGAAGACATCTGGACCGCGCATCCGGATGCTCTTCATGCCGCACTGGCCAATCAGGCTTTACAGGGTACTTCGCAAGAAGTACCCCTTCGAACTTGTTGGAGGCGTTGGCGAAGCTTCATGATTCTGTGGAGCCTCTGCTACTCCCTCCTTTTGGGATACCGGAAGGGATGCCTGCAGATCCTGAAAAGGTGGATGGGTGGGTCAACATTGTGTTGCCTGCACTCGCCGAGACCAGTTCTCCAATTGGTTGGTCCAAGCGTAAGTTTGGCCAAATCCGACCATGTGACTCCCATGAGGGACGGTTTTTACCATGAGTCACGGGTTTGCATGGTGCAAACGGGATTTTACATGGTGAAAGCCCAAGGAAATCGCCACCCAACATACCGTACCATGAATTGCGGATTTTGGACCGGCCAAACAGGTTTTTGGCCGGTTCCGACCGGGGCGATTACCATCGGGGATGGCTACCGCCGTGTACTGCGGTGCTTGCCCGGCTGGAAAGCGATTTCTCACAGTAAAAGTATGTGGAAATCACTTCCTACCGTAGTCGGAAACTTTCTTATGGTTATTTTTGGTTCTTGCAGGTGACCACGGCGGAGAAGGAGGATATCAGTGGGGGAGCAGCAGTTCTTCCTCTTCCTCAGCTCTTTGCATCCGGGTGATGTGGAGCTTTGGGGCAGGCCGTTGCGGACCTCGCCTACAGAGGACCTTTGGGTCCACTGTTGGCGGAGTCTGCGATGGTGGTCCCACCGTCCCCATGGACCCCTCTGTATTTTGGGTCGGTGTGGGGATGGTTAACACTGACTCCCACCGTGGCATCTCCGAGGGCAATCATTAATTTGGGAGCCATGGAGATTGCAGCAGTTGGTGAGCCGGTGGGGTTGAGCACACCCGTCAGAGAGGATGCCACCGGTTTGGCGGCCACCTCACCAACAAAGCTAGGTACTCAGGTAGACCAAAGCTGGCTAGAATTGGCTAGCCTGGCTGAGGAAAACAGGGATACCTCATTGGGTGGTATCCTTGTCATTGACACGGAGGCGGGAGTGGACACCATGGAGGATAACGTGGTGCCCTTCTCTCGGCAGTGGAGAGGCCAACATATCCTCTCTTTAGAGGACTCTTCGAAGTCTGAAGGGAGAGGGTTGGCCTCCCCGGCTAAACGGTCAATGACCGGATCCCGGGAGGGAACTCCAGCCATGAAGGACATTCCAATTCGGGTCGACCCTTCTGGGGAGGCAGAAGCGGACCGTCTAGAACGGCAAGATGAATGTGTGAAGAACCAATCACAGTCAAGAGGTTTCCTGATGGCGGATAGGAAACGTTTCTATGTCGCGGAGTTCCCTACCCAGCAGTACCGTAAGGACGGTTCGAAAACAAGAAAAAGTCTGGTGCTGCTAGGTACACTGCTAGGTTGAAAGCTCTAGCAGAGAGAGAGGCTCAGCTTAAGCAGAAGGAAGCTGCCATGGCGAAATTTTTATGAATTATTATATAAATTCTGACATGCTTCAAGGTTTTTGTACAGTGTTACTCCACACACACACACCCAGACCTGGGATATTATATACATAACTGGGGAAGTTACCGCAGGGAGGGTGGGGGTTTGCTGGTGTGGTTACACTGGCACTTCACCGTCCTGTTTCGGCTTGTTTCCGGCTTGTCGGCCAGTGCTTCGCATCGGCATCCACGGTGAGATCCACCGGGGATTCACCGTAGATTCTCCGTCATCTTCGTCAGTCAATCGACCGTCGATTTGTGGTGATATCTCCTGACCGGCGCTACCCATGGACGCAGACGGACAAGAGGAGGGTTGGCCCGTGCTTCGACCTGTCCCAAGGTAGATCGAGCGGCGGTAAGACGGGTAAGTTTTACCGGAGTGTTGTGGCGACCGAGTTGGGGTTGTTTTCAGTTTTTTTTTCATTCTTCTGTTTTTTCTATTTTTCTTGTGTGTTTTCCTTTGAAGTCTATGAGGTGTGCATTGATTTGGCCCCCAGACATAGCACTCTCTTTGAAGTTTATTTCTCTACTAGTGGGGTAAACCGTCATAAATGACGGGAGCAAAATTCACAGGCAATTGTGCGCATGCACATCGTTTTTTCCTTTTTTTACGCCTTTCATTTCAATTTCAGTCACCCCTTCCCACTTTTCTCACTTTCCCCTTCTACACTTTCCAACCTTTTCCCCTCACCCCTCCCACTGTTCTCTTTCTCCCCTTCTACACTTTCCAATGTTTTCCCCTCACTCCCTCCCACTTTTCTCTCTCCCCCTTCTACACTTTCCAAAGGAAGAGTTCAACATATAGTTGACCTTGAGAAAAAACGGTTCATTTATTCAAATTTATTTAAATTCCGACGTGCTTCAATGGTTTTGTTACTCCACACACACATACACAGACCTGGGATATTATATATATAATAATATTAACTGTCGGGGTAACTGATGGTCCATTCATGATAAGGGGACATGGTGTATTTTTATGTACCTCTTATGGTACTTTATTTATTTGGACGTCCTTGACTCGTTGTGTTTTCTCAGGTTCACCACGTGGTTGACAATTGTTTTGGAGGCCACGTGGTCCTGGTGTAGCTATTGCAGTGGTTGCCAGTATGTAAATATTGGTGGCCATGATGAAAAGTTTAAAGTTGTTCCAAAAATTAAAGTTGTGAGAATTTTGGTTGAGTTTAGGTGATATTTGAGAGTGTTTAGAGGAGTTGATGTTGTGAGGTTATTTATTCATTGGGGGTTCCTTTTACCCTCTCCCCCACCTCTTGACAACTGTCCTCAGTTCTCTCAAATTCCTCCCATTCTGCAGATCGACATCACTTCTGGAGCAGAGGTTTTAGACCACCCCAGAGGCACTGGTAGTTTTATCAGGAGCCTCTAAAGAAGTCTCTCCGATATGTGCTTTGATGCACTTCTGTCGTAGCGTGGACTCGAAGAGGCCGTCCTCTAGGTATACTTTGTTGATGGCCATGGACACAGCAAGGTGATGAGCTCGGCCCAGATCTCAGCCTAAGATAACCTCGGGCAGGCCGGTAATCACAAGCAGATGCCCTCGCACAGTGTGGGTGCCAAGATGGACCACCACAGCGAGTAACCCCACTACGGTGATCCTCATGCCTCCCACACCCTGAACATCAGGTGGGATGAGCACAGGCTCGATTTCAAACTTGTGCTCTTGTGCAAGTGAGGCTGAGATGACTCTGCCCATAGCTCCAGTGTCCGCAAGCATACGTATGACTTTTCTGTTGATTGTGAGGGCGATGCGCAGGTTTGTCGTTAGCATCGTAATCTCCGACTTCCTGAGGCGAACAGCTGTTTACCAGCTGGTGATATACCGTCTCCATGAGTTTCCGGCAGCAGGAGTGGCTTTTTGTTGGTGGTTGGCTGCCTGGAGCCATGACGACCACCGTTCTGTTTTCATGGCACCCTTTGACTTCTACAGATGTTGAAAGGATGTCAAGCGTGTCCTGCCAAGTAATCAGCTTGGCTGAGGTCCATGCTTGCATGGGGGCTCGGTCGATCACATTAATCTGTACATTCTCGGGATCGTCGGAACTGTCAGTGTCTGGTTTTTCAGGTAGTGGTGCCTTGGCGGTTGAACCTGGAGCTGGAAGGGGAGCCTGATGGATTTGTCCCCCTAGTCGGATCAATTCAAATTCAGTTCCATTCATCCGCTTCAGGCACCTCCTCCTCGGTGTCGTAATAGATGATTGGTACTTCAAACTACTTGATGGTTATTTTCTTTTTCTGCTAGTGGCACTCACCTTGAAAATGCCCCAACTTCTCACAATTGTAACACGTCGACTTGCTCTTGTCGAACGTGTGAGTGGCGTCTGGTTGGGTGCATGTTGTAGTGTCGCCCCGAGTTGGTTTGTACATAGCAGCTTGGTGCGGCTTTTTATCATGCCTAAAATGATGGGTGTTGTCCTTGGAGCTGGCGGTGCCCACCTGCTCCTTGTCGGTCTTTGATGCTCTTTTACCAGCATGTGGATCAGATGCTGTTTTCGGTCTCATCGGCCATTGATTCAAGGAGAGCAAGACCACCTCCATGTTGATGATGGCATTTGCAAAGTCCTTGAACTATGTAGTTGGTGTATGATGGACGGCGCTCTGAATGGTCCGATGTAGAGTGCGATGCAACTGACTTATACACAGCTGATCGGCCATATGCGGGTAAACACGGTCGCTGAGTGTCATAAACTTCCAGATGAAAGGCTGTGTGCTCTCGCCTTCCGCTTGAAGCATCTCTATATACTGCTTCTCCACGATGGATAGTTCGTTCGGTTTCCCGAACGCATCCACCATCTGTACTCTCAGCTGGGCCCAAGAAATGCCCCGACATTCGTACTTCAGTTTGCTTAACCACGTACGGGCGGCCCCGGTGAAGGATCCAGTGAGGTACTCTTCTTTGTGGCGGCAGTCCAGTTGTACAGGTGGGCCACTTCCTCGAATTCTTCCAGGAAGGGACGGAAACCTGTCAATCCATCAAATTTCTGGATTGAGTGGCAACCACAGAACTTATTGAAGTCTTCAACTGAGTTCTCTCTGAGCGCTGGTCTGTAGACGCCATCTTGGACATTACATTCCAGTGGGCATCAATGCTGTCCCTTGTGGTGGAAAACATGGCACATAGACTGAAGTGTCTTGTTTGGTCTTGGTTTGGAGCCCGACCCTGCTGCTGTTCTGGAGGTGCCAAGTGACGGCCACTACGTGCAGCCTGGGCAAGAGATTGTGGAGAGTTCGCACGTGTCACAGTCGGTGGAGCATGCGGTTGCTCTGCATGCTCGTCTCTATGGTATTGACCATCTGACTGGTCTTGATGCAATTGTGGAGTGTACTGCCAGTCAGGATGGTGTGGTAGAGGACGTGGTGTATAGTGTGTCGTGTCGATCTCGATGCGGTCCGTAAGGCTCTCTGTAACCGTAACGAGGTTGCAGAGGCGTCGGAATCGTCACGACGTTGATGTGTACGTGTTGTCCGCCATGGTGTCATTGGTCGGTCTGGTGTAAACCGATTGCTCATGAGCTGGGCCACATTTTGTGTTAATGTATCCAGACGTTGTGATATCTCATGGAGATCGGGTCTGACCTGTTGTGGCAGTGGTGTTGCATTGTTAATGATGGGATTGCCTTGCGAATCTTCGTGAGAGCCTGGTGATCAGACAGGGTGTCTGTGGATTCGTGTGCGGCAGCCGTGATTGGTGATGTTGTGTATCTGATGTGATGAACAGGTCCAGCGAAGTCCGATTCAGTGTGTGCAGCTCCGAGGGTTGTCAAGTACACTCCGAGCAATGCTGGTTTGTTCTGGATCGGAGTCCAGTATGAGGTGACTCGTTCAACATGCGGTCGTAGTCGTGTCATGGTTCTGTAAGTCGGTGTATATACGTGTATGTTGGTAAATGGTGTTTCTGTCAGTAACCGGCACCCTCGTACTCTTATACACTGAGTAACGATGGTTTACTGACGCTTCGCATGTGTAATGGCGTTTTTGCAGCCCAATGACGTGTTGTGTTGGTTATAATGTCCTCAGTTGGGCATGTATTGACTGGTGGTTCCCAACTGGTGTATAGTGTTGTGAATTCTTTGAGTGTCAGATTTTGGAAGTGTCTCCCTTTGCACATGGTATGTGACGACCACGTGTAGGATATAAGAGTTCCAAAAGTCTCAACAAGAAACAGCAGATGTACAATGCAAATTTGAGCATGGTGCACCACCCAATCAAATATTGCTCTGCAAAAAATTGGAAATTAAAAGATAAGAGTGAACCTAAAACGCAGTGCCCACACACTTAGGTTTACTTGAAATAAGAATGAAGAGTGTGTGTGTAGAGAACACACAAAGAGATAAAGGTTCAAGATGGCTGAACTTTCAGAAGAGGAACAGAAAGAATAAAAGTCCAAGATGGCTGGGCTTTTATAAAAAGAGTGAGAAGAAAGCTGAATTGCTCCAAAGTGTAGTGGATTCTGTTGTGGTGACCACACATCCCAGAATCTAATTTATTGAGCAGAGCAAATCAGTGCAGAAGTGGAAGATTGTTGTTTGTTTAGAAAGAAAAGTTTTCTTTAAACAAGAAGAAATGTTCATATGGTAGAGAAACTGCCCAGGGGCACGAGTGCTAAGCGGATGGCAGACAAATGTTCTTTCTTCACGTGTCTCTGGTCGCACGGTCGACCTGTGATGTGTGTATTCACAGTCTTTTTCAACACACGGTTCCGCAGATTCGGCACCACGTGGTCGGCCATTGATGTGATCGCTGGCCTTTTTCAACACGTGGCTCCTACATAAAAAGGATGGACGAAGGATCGTTAGGCGCAATCACGAAACTTTACACAACGGACGGCTTCTGTAGACAGGTCAGAGAAGGCAAATGGAAGCATACCTCGCACCTCCACCAAATGTGAGCTTTTGACGTCGACTATATATTTTTACCCAACTTATGATGATGTTTTCTATAGTTCGTTGCTTCTCTGCATCACGTGGTGCCCGCACGGAGAAGATTCGAGCTACTGAAAGAGTTGGATGGAGATAGATTACGATCTTCCTTCTGCATGGGGGTGAAATCTATGCAGAGGGATGGTGGCCATCCTTCTCTCTGTCGATGCTGATATGCTTCGTCCATTGTTATTACCCAATTGAAGATGCTGTAGCTGCTTCAGGATCGTATGTCTCCTGCCTTATGGTGTCTCCAGCCTCTGTAGAGAAGTTATTAGTTACCAAACATAAAGACAATGATGTTTTCCATTATAACGCTTTTATTCATCCTTATCTGGAAACGCCAAGTTTACAAGGATGAATTGTGAATACTAAAGGTGCATCCTCATGCCCATGATGTGGTACGGAATAAATCAAACGTAATACAAAAGAGAGCAAAGACAAGGACGATGAACAAAGAGGAACACGGTCCTTTTATACCTTGGACCTGTGTACACCTGCGAGGTGTAAGGCCCATGGTCCTAAGTGTATCAATCCGCCAGGGAGGGACAAGCAGGAATTGTTTATCCCCAGGCTATGGTTTTGGCAGGAATGGGAGTTACTGGGTGTTACAATAAGATCTTTCGAACAGGCTATATTTGATTTGATTTGGGGAAGGACAAATACTTTATTAATAAATTTTGTAAATTTTATAAACATAAATACATTTTTAAAATATTTTTTATAATAAATATTATAAATATAAATATTTGTTTAAATACTTCTGTAAATTATAATTATGAATATTTTTTTAAAAAATAAATTTTATCAATACAAATAAATTGTGTAATTTATTTCAGTAACTTAATATTTGTACATTTGGTAAGTATTGCGTATAATTTAATATTTACGTGTTTTTATAATTAATAAAATAGAATAAAATGAAAATCATTTTATTTTGGTTTGAAACTTTTTTTCATAATGTTAATTTTTAGAACTTTTGTTTTTATCACAATAAGGTTCACAAAATAAATATTGGTAGCATTGGAGTGTAAATTTATACTCCAATGCTAACAATAAGTGCTCGATAATTGTATAGAATTATCCAGTACGTGCAAGTCATAATTTACTTGGATGTCTTTGGTATCTAAAAAAAATTGTTTAGCCTATTTTAAAATGTGAGGGTCCCGTGCCCACAAGCCTCTTCAAAAGCCCTTTGCACAAGGGTCATGAATATGTTAGTAACATGTGCCAACTCTTTGCATGTATATACAATAGAGTAACTAGCACGACATTGTGAGTGAAATCTGCATAATGGTGGTCATTTTATTGCTAATTTTTAAGCCATTGTGTAGGCCTGTAAAGCCCTGTATGTACAATTGTATAAAGGACAAGCGTTTGCATTCAGCACGAGAAATTCGTTTCCCCCCCCCCCCCGCCGTTTTATGAGCGTCAAATCTAATATCAACCAATTAGAAATTGCGGTCTCTCATAAAAGGGCGGGGCATGAGACATCAGACCCAGTAACAAACCGATTAGGGACTGCCGTTCTTCATAAAAGGGTGGAGCAAACGAATTTCTTGTGCTGATCGAATCCAACTGCCTGTGTGGCTTGCCTTGGCTTTGGCAACCGCCATGTGGCTTTTCATGCGAGTGGCGCTTTTTCCGCAATGAGCTGTGTCACACTCTTGTTCACTTCTTGCTTTGTCACAAAAATCGCGTTTGTTTTGTTTTACTATCCACTGTAAATTTTGATGTTGGTGGAATCATTGCTTCTTTAAAAGGTAAGAAAAGTTTACCTTGCTGTTTTATTACAAATTTGATTTGAAAAGAGATAGCGTCATGTAAGTATAAATACAGCACACAACATGCAGCAAAATATCTGCAAAAGACAAATCGGAGCTGTGTGCTGTGCACAGAGCTGAAAGCTGACGAAGAAAAGGAGCTCAAATTTTTTTCTATTTTTAAGTAGATACCTACTAAGAATTACCGTCAACATTTCTAAATTGAAATGTTAATAGGACACCAGATCAGATTTTTAAATTTTTTCTAATTTTTACTATCCAACGGGGCCCCCAATTCTTGTGTGCCCAAGGGCCCCGACATGCCCTAAGACGGCCCTGCATACAACTCAGTTCGCGAATTTTGAAGCTCAAAGCGCGCATATAAACCCATCTTAAGGAGGCTATGTTTTAATGTAAGGCTAGGCGTATATTGAGACGCGTGTTAGGCGACACCGCGCAGCACCCTCTTTTGTAGCCAACGAAAATTAATATTACTGCGTTAATTGGTAACACGACGCTACACAGCGCTGCTCGTGTCTGTTTCCAGATGCGTGACGCTGTGGTCCAGACACAGTTTCTCGTGTCCCGCGCGCGACGTGTCGTATTCAACAGGTGTTTTTAGGCAATTTTCACAACAATTCGTCGTCATAGTGAAGTTTTGTTCGAATTGAATGCGTCGCAATAGGCGAATCACCACGCTATGCTTGGGGCGTGTTTGCGTCATGGCGCTCATGTGAAGTCGTTTCATACGCCTCATACTCATCTCAATATGCGGCTATAGCCGAAGGATCAAGCATTTACTACGTTTACATGAGAGAAATTTGTAGCTAATCTTTTAGTTAGATAATAAATACGATTGATATCTTCATATGTAAACAGTTGAAACAAGTTGTAAAAAGCGCTATAAAAATTAACCAATAAATGCAAGTGGTTTTTTTGAAATAAAAAACGCGATAAAAATCATTGCTCCACTCATCAAATTTTGTCATGTGTTTGAGTAGGTAAGTAATGTAAGTAATTTAGTAGGTAATGTTGTGTATGTAAACACTACAAGAATTAGTAGTTTAATTTTATATTGTTAAAAGTTTAGTGGTTAATTTCTCTAATGTAAACGTAGTAAATGTGTCATACAGTTTTAATTCTAGCTATAAATATAAATCATAATTTAAAAAAAATATGTACTTTTATCTATTAAGAGGGCTCTTAGTTTGTGTGAAACAGTATGCGGATATTGTTCCATCAGCAGACAAGCAAGAACCAATACAAAAGTGTTTTCTGGTATTAAGATTTTGCTATTTATGTTATTGTGATTCCTAAGGCCGGTCACACACTGAATAAGACAGAACGGTCTGAGGCGGTTTGTGTCAGTCAGAAAAATCAGAAAAAAATAAAATTATGGCAAGTGTAGGTTGCAGACACTGTTGAGACAAGACTGGGACGTATTAGATGTGTTTGAATGCTCAACCGAGTTACTTGCCCATACTCGGCCTAACTCAGACAAGAGGAGCCATTCTTATAATAATGGGCTTCGAGAACTTATCCATCCAATGAAGACATTTTGATGCAGATTGTGCAGATTGGCTTCAAAGAAGTTATGAGTTTATTGTGGGTTGTAGTTGGAACCGACATACTTCAGACATTTCTTCTTAAAAGCTTCAGTCAATGTCTTATTTAGTGTGTCCAGTCTAAATAAATTCAATATAATCTTTATAATAAAACATGTTAACATAATTGTTATAAAAGAAATATTAACAAGATTACAAAGCATCATTAAGTTCTTCAATAGTTCTTAAAAATTAAGACAAGTTTCAGGATATACAGGGCGGCCCATATGTCATCATCTGATTTAGTTTGCCTATATTTTTTAAAATAATTTTAAAAAAACAATGGCATTTTTAGAACATTTTTATTTAGTCCTCATATTTGTTAGTGTCATTGTCCAAAAATAATATCGGCCAAGTGGTCTCCTCTGGTCACTCTGCAAAGTTGGATATGGTCTATTACATTTTCCGTCACTGTCTTCAACATTTCCGCCAGTAGATACTCCATTTCTTGGCTAATGTTGTTTTTGAGCTGTTGCAGTTTCCGTGGTTTGTTAGCATATGCATTGCCTTTCAAATGACCCCACGGAAAGAAGCCTGGGGCTTTTTAAATCGGGTGACCTTGATGGCCAGTGCATGTCGCCAAAATGCGACAAATTCGTTTGAATAAAAATAATCACCAATTTCCGCACGTTTATGTGGTTGTGTAGCACAGTAGTGTTAAATTCACTGTGAACAAATGTTCACAGTGAATTTCGCACTACTGTGCTACACAACTGTAAACAAATTTATGACATTAATGTTTATAAAAGAAAATAGGGTGATGACGTTTGGGCCACCCTATATTTACAAAATTGAAAATTAATCGACTTTATAAGTGAACTTTATCAGATAGATGCGCCACAAAACAACTCGCACTGACAATAAAAAAAAACCAAAAGTCAACGTAATTTACTTAAATAGTGATGTTGTCACCTTACATTACTTTTAATTCCCTATTGCAATACATGTATACCGTATTCATATTTAAGTTATTCCACCTGCCAAGTGGCTGTTGCGCTGATTGCAGGGTTACTTAGTTGCACATGAAAATAGAACACATTGGCAACTAAGTAGAGGGGGAAACTTTCGTTTTTTGGGAATTTAAAATATTGTTTTGAGTTTGAATTTGAGTTTGAAAAATTACTCTGCTTGCAGCCAAGAAGGTTTGTCCCGCGGGGCAAAAGTCCAATTGTTGCATCTGATAATATATGCTCGTCAAAACCCACTGATATCAACCCAATAACCATTGCAACATGTTCTGGTACAGCTGAAATAATGCATTGTCAGAAAATGTAGAGCCCCAAAATACAAGTTTATTTTCATGCATAAAATCTTGTGTAAGAGTTCCATTGTCTTACCACCCTAGAAGCAAATGACCAATAATATGAATCGGTCCATGCAGAATCTTTCTGATTTTTTTAGGTTTCACCTCTACCCAAATATAATGTAATGTACAGTTTACTTGAAGTTGGTTTAGGGCAAGAGCCTTCTATCGTCCATTAATATATACAGTTTTCCTTGTTTGTAAATTTGTAGTATAACGCTCGAAACTTGCTAACATTTTACTTTTATGTAATAATCGTGTGGTAGTGTCTCTGACTACCAAACATGAGGTCGGTAGTTCCTGCTGGTGTCCATTCACTATTTTTATTTAAAAAAAAAAAAATAAAAACTAGCAGTGGAGCCCCTTATAAGGCAAGTTTATTATTAATTCAAATTTAAGAAGTGTACAATAATTATTTTAAATTAAACAAACTGTCCTAAGATGGACTCTTAAACCTTATCCAAGTGGTTTTAGTACAAATGTCCCTTGCAGGGAAGTGGTTTTAGAACAAAGATCCCTTTACTGCAAGTGGTTTTAGGGTAAACATGCCTTTAATGCAAGTGGCTTTAGGGCCAATGTCTATTTAGGGCAAGTGGTTTTAGGACAAATATCTCTTTAGGGCAAATGCTCTTTTAGGGCAAAGGTTTCTTTAGGCCAAGTGGTGTTAGAACAAACATTCGTTAAGGGCAAGTGGTTTAGGGCATATGTTCTTTCAAGGCAAATCTCCTTTTATGACAAACATTTCTTTAGGGCAAGTGGTTTAGTACAAATGTCATTTTAGGGCAACTGTCCCTTTAGGGCTAATGGTTTTAGGGCAAATGTTTCTTTAAAGCAAATGGTTTTAATGCGAGCATCCTTTTAGGGCAAGTGGTTTTATTGCCAATGTCTCTAGGCCAAATATCTCTTTAAGGCAAAAGGTTTTATGGCCAATGTCTCTAGGCCGACTATCTCTAGGGCAAATGATTTTAGGGCAAATATCCCTGTAGGGCAAATTGTTTAGGGCAAATAGTTTTAGTACAAATGTCCTTTTAAGGCAAATGTCGGATTAGGGCAAATGTCCCATTAAGTAAACATCCCTTTAGGGCAAATGTTTCTTTAGGGGAAAATGGGTTTTGGGCAAATGTCCCCTTAGAGCAAATGGATTTAGGGCAAATGTCCCTTTAGGGCAAATGCTAAACACCTCTCTGAAGTTGATTGGAAGAATGTATTGAGTTGAATATGAATGAAGAATACATGTATTCATTTAAGGAATTATGGAAATGTGTTTTCCACTTAATTGAGGGATTGACTTTTGTTTTTATAAATTTAAAATGGCGTTGTTTGTTGACTCATAAAAGTCCTTCATTTTTAAGTTTTTTTAATTTTAATAAATTATTTTTAATTTTAAAAATTATTTTTGCAATTGTTATGTAAATCTTGAGGATGTTTTGACAAGAAAGTTTGTAAATTTTACTGTCCTAGGACACACTATCCTGCTAGCTTAAAACTATTTAGATTAAATCTGTCCTCCTTGTAAGTAAGTTGTCACACTCATAAATCCCATATGTTTCTTTATGACAAATTGTTTTAGGGCAAATGTCCCTTTAGCGCAAATGGTTTTAGGGCAAATGTCTCTTTATGGCAAATGACTTTTAGGGCAAGTGTCTATAGGGCAAATGGCTATAGAGCAAGTGTCTTCAGGGCAAATTTCACACACCCGTCTATTACCCTAGTTGTATATTATTTGGTATGTCTTATTGTGATTTGTAATTAATATTTATTTTGGTTTCTATTTGGAAACTGGTTAATTTGTGTTTTGTTTTTGTTACCTTTAAGTTCTTTAAAATTATTATTATTATTATTATTATTATTATTATTATTTACAACTAGTGGGATAACCCGTCATAAATGACGGGAGCCAAATTCACAGACAATTGTGCCTTGCATTAGAATTTGTTTCCCACGTCATAAAAGGGCGGAGCAAAAGAAATTCTAATGCTGGGCACAATTGCTTGTGAGAAATTCTAGTTTAATTTTGCTACTATTGTGTCCTCCCCTTTTTTATATTTGAAAGAGAAAGTTTCCTTTCATTTCAATTTCAGTTTCACCTTCCCCTTTTTTCTCCGCATTTCTCTATCTTCCCCACCCTTTCCAACCTTTTCCCCTCTCCAATTTAATATCATGGGGTTCTTGGATGGGGAGAGCGCAACATAATATTGACCTTGAGAAAAAAAGCGGTTCATTTATTCATTTAAATTAATATAAATTCCGACGTGCTTCAAGGTTTTTGTCCTTGTTTGTACAGTGTGAGCTTTTAATGACGGTCATTGAATATTTACCCATTCAATATGATGATTTTCTATAACTCGTTTCTTCTCTTGATCGCGCGGTGACCGCACGGAGAAGATTCGAGCTATAGAAGTAGTCGGATGGTGACAGATTGTGATCATCCTTCTGTATAGGGGTGTAATCTGCACAGAAGGATGGCCGCCATTGATGTACATCTTCCTTGATGGTTGGAAGATGTTGTTGGTCCTTCGGGACCCATATGTCTTTTTGCCTTGTGGTGTCTCGCTGTCTCCGGCTTGTCTAGAGAAGGGTTACTTTCAGAACAAGTAGACAACGCAGTTTCTCATTGCAAACACTTTATTCATTCTTGTATGGAAACATAAAGAGTACAAGAATGAACGTACATTATTAAAGGTGCGTCCACAGGCCCATGATGTGATACGGATATAAAATCAGACATAGTACAAAAGTAGAGCAAGAGTGGACGAAGAACAAAGAGGAACATAGTCCTTTTAGACCTTGGACCTGTGTACACCTACGAGGTGTAACCAGGTTTAAGTGACTGTGGTCCTAAGAGTATCTATCAGCCACTTGAATATTAATTAAGAGGGACAAGCACGAGTTGTTTACCCCAAGGCTATATTTTTGGCGGGATCACAAGTTACTGGGTGTTACAACAGCGTTACTCAGGGAAGGAAGGAAGGAACGAAGGATAGACGGTTCTTATAATATATTATATACACTAGTGGGGTAACCCGTCATAAATGACGAGAGCAAAATTCAAAGGCAATTGTGTGCATGCGCTTTGTTTGTTCCTTTTTTTACTCCTTTCATTATAATTTCAGTCACCCCTCCCACTTCCCCCCTCCACGTTTCTCTCTCTCTTCCCCCCTCTACACTTTCCAATCGTTTCCCCCCTCTCCACTTTAATATCATGGGGTTCTTGGATGGGAAGAGTTCAACATATAGTTGACCTTGAGAAAAAAAAAGCAGTTCATTTATTTAAATTTATATAAATTCCTACACATCGTTAGTTCCCTCACACACACACAGATCTGGGATATTATATATATAACTAGTGGGGTAACCCGTCAAAAATGACGTGGGTAACCCCTCATAAATGACGCGGGTAATCCGTCATACATGACGGGACATTCTAGTTCAACTATTTTATTCAAATACTGAAAGTCACTCAATGAAGGACGTTTCTTTCTCCCCTCTCTCCCACTGCCTTCACATACATGCACTGGCGTAGCTAGGCACCCGCAGGACCCGCAACTGCGTGGGGGCGCAGCAGGTTTGGGGGCGCAAAAAACAAAATGAAAGTCGATTTATTTTCGAAAATAAATCGACTTTCATTTAATATTTACTTTTAAAAACTACATAGTTGCACTAGTAAATATTCATGGGAAGGGCGGGCAGTGGCGTAGCTAGGGACCCACCAGACCCGCAACTGCGGGGGGGGGGGGGCGCAGGAAGTTTGGGGGCGCAAAAAACAAAATGAAAGTCGTTGCATTTTCAAAAATAATTGATAATTGAATAAATTAAGCAAGTGATTCCGAATCACTCGCTTAATTTATTCAGTTATTTTCAAATATAATGTAACATGACTGGCCCACCTCTCGTACCTTTGGCTCCATTATCGACGATGCGTGAGGAACTTCGTCCTCGTTGACGACGTTGTTCCCTCTGCAGAATCCGTGGTGCCGGGGTCGACTGTTGTCGACTGCTGCGGACCAGCCTCTATTGCCATTGAACCTCTGGGGGTTGGGTTCACTGGGCGCGACATTTACTTGCCTCGCCTGGCACGGCCCACAAAAAGACCGTCTTTCCTAGGGATCTTTGGTATAGGCGTGACGATGCCGAAGAAACTCTAGTCCTATTCGTTGAGTTGCTGGAGGCTCCAGGCAGAGGGACTCAGGCTGTGTCTGAGTACTTTCTGCTGGATACTCCTCTATTTTAGGAGTACAGGAACTCAATACAGTCCAAAATACACATACACTGACACTGGTTTATGTATTTTGAATATAACTCTTTACTTGCTCTTCATTACATAATTGTTATTACTTTTACATAATATTATTCTCTAAGTCAGATCTTTACACTCTTCTAGAACTACTGTCTAGAACAAGACTTACTTGTCTTTTTTCTAAACTCTGTTAGAAGTTCACTCCTGGAACTCTGAAGACTGACTGTCCTATTCAGTGTCTAAACTCTGACTGTCCTCACACTCAAGTCTCAGGCTCACTTGTCCGGTCTCCTGGGAGGGGCAACTGTCACCTGAGGGCGTAATGATTGACCAACTGGGCCAATCATTGCCCTGGGCCGGTGTTATTAAATCATAATCAGAAATATTCTTGGAACTTATTTCCAATTTTCTCACGGTCGGACTTGGTTCCACGAATTCTCTAGAATTCGGGCCACCCATGTCCGAACATCTGTGCACCAAGCGGTGCCTTACTGTCAAGACTGAATTTTGACTGAAGTGTTTCACCTTCTGTTTCTACAGGGTGTCACACACCCCCCTTCTTTGAAGGAGGCACGTGCCTGGGCCTCTAAATTTTGACTTTTTTAAACCCCCTTTCCCTTAGCCTTCCTCTGCCTATGGGACCTCGGAACGTACACGTGAGACTTGTGTGTGTTTCCAATCATTACAACAAATGATAGAAACAAAACTCTTAAAACGAAAATAAAACAAAATACTTAATTTTGATCGTTAACTAGAATACGACTGATTCTGACTATGCGGCGGAGCTACACAGAGCTCACTGAACACCGCTTGGTTAAGCCTAAAACGTTATATTTATACAAACGAAATAAAACGAAAACAAAATACTTAATTTTGCATGATTCTATGGACTCTACTGGTCCCTACTATTGGACTATGCCACCTCTTTGGCTTAAGCTGTAAACTAAAATATAAAAATAATACAAGACTCTTTATGAGTATTATTAGCATATCGACTTATAAAAATATTACAAAAATATTATTACATGTATAAAAATACAAAACTAAACTTCTCGAAAGAAGAACTCTTTCTCTGAAAACTCTTAAAAAAAAATATTATTAAAATATTAACTGCGTACTAAACGAACTTTCTAAGAACTAATTTTTTCTTGGGACCGATGTCCTCAAGACTCAAAAATAATATTACTAAAATATTAAAACACTCTTTAACAAAAATTTCAGTTCTACATAAAATTTTTGGCACTTGATAAAAAAATACTAAATTTTTAATCTCTTAAGATCTCTTAAGAGGTAACGAACTCTACCTCTTTTCATGCGGATCCACGAAGGGATTCTCTTTTATTACGCATGCTCGAAAAGGAACTTAAAATTAAGAAGAACTTAAAATTAAAATGTTCTCTCGATGAGAATGTTCTCTCGATGAGAATGTTCTCTTTTAACTCACTGGTGCTCGCTGGTGATCGGTGTATCTCACAATCCATTAAAGAAGAGTTTCACCTTCGGAAAAATGCGAAGTAGTCCCGAAGGGGCTTCTGAACGCGAAAAACACTTCTCACACACTGGCACTTCGGGACTAGACGTGCCAAGTTGGCTGGTCTAGTGCCCTTCGCTCTTTTTCCTCTTTGACTATTACGGTTGAACCGTGATGTAAACTCGTTGGAACTCTTGAATGCGAAGCACACTATTGCACTGACCCGGAGGGCTAGACTTGCCAAGTTGGCGGGTCTAGACCCTCACTCTCTCTTGCGCTCACTCCCTTCTCTCCGGCCTCCAGCTCCACAAATATGAGTCGACGCTGCCGAGGAGACAATCTAAATCGCGGACATCGATTCTGCCGCTGGTCGGGCTGGCGGAGGACGTGTAAATGTCCTCCAAGATCCGTTCTGCGGCCAGCTTAGCTCCTCTCAAAACTCTAAAGGGCGTTTCACCGGCCAGGGTGCAGGTAACCTCGTCGAAGATGAGGGCCATCGCGCTTCTGAAATCTCCGATGACGGAGAGGGGCTGATATCGGACCCTCAAACGTCGACCCATTACTCCGGCGAGGAATTCATCGACATCTCTCCCTAAGCCCTCGCGGTCCCAATGGCCCTGGGGGTAGACTACCCGGCACGTGTCGGGGAGCGTGATGTGGGCCAGGGCGGCTCGGTCGTCTTCTGCCAACCCAACGACGAAATCGTAGTACCATGACTTCCGTGGTACTTGCTGTCTCGGCCCTCTCAAATCGTAACAGACGAGATACTGTGCTGGTCCGGGGGCACGGTCGACGTACCAGTCGATGCACAGGCTGTTTAGGAGGCTAGGGCCTCTCCCTCTAGGGTACCTAGACCGTTCCCAGCTGGCCTGGAGGTAGACCCGGTCGGCCCGGCGCGTTCGGCGGATCTCCTCGATGGGTGGTGGTGTTGGCCGCACCTTTGCTCGCTGCCGAAATTCCTCGAGACGTTCTGTCAGTCAGTCTCGGCGACTTCTCGTCGGGGAGGGTCCATGGTGCCTCCCTTTCTTCGGGAAGGCTACTCTGGGGTGGCGTCGTCTTGACTCAGGCCTCGTCTCCCTGGACCTTTTGGTGCTGGCCCCTGATGGGCCCGCAATTGGCTGCCCCTGGCTTCCCACGACCACTTCTCTCGTGGTCTCGGTGGTAGTAACCCTCAGAACGGGCGACCCTTTCGCCCGTGCCCCTAGGCTCATGACAGCCCGCTGAGGGTTCTGGGCCGACTGGTATGCGAGCTCGACGAGTTCTTCGAGCGATCGCTGCCGCCCATCTGGCCCGACTTGGCGGAACTCTACTACCCTGATGCGCCCCTGGGGCACACGGTGTACGAACCACCGCACGAGATGTCGAAGGCGTGACAGGTGCCCTCGGGAATGCTTCTGGGTTGGTGGCAGCACCCAGGGCTCGGCCCGGTTACACCAACGCTGGAGGCCTTTCGTCAATTCTTCGGGGATCCAAGCCCCGACCTGGTGAACTCTCGGGAACGGCTCCGGTGGGTCCTCCATGGCCCCGAGGTCTACGAAGACTACCCTCTCTGTGGGGCCGTTGTAGACGAAGTTGCGGAGGTCTAGCTCCCACAACTCATATCGCCCCGCAATGCGGGCGGGCTTCGAACTTCCGCTGTTCGAAGGGGGTCTCTAGTGTACGGTAGGGCATCCCCATGGTGTCGACCAGGTCGACAAAACTCTCGACCGGGATGACCGCCTCTCCGCCCCTTGGTTGCGCCAGAGGAACAGGGGAGGGCCCGATATTGGCCAACTCTCGATGCCCCTGGACCTCTGGCTCCGACTCTCTAAGTTCCCCACTCTCGGGGCTGCTGCTCTCGTCGTCTGAAAATCGGATCAGCGCTGGTGATCGGCGCTTCCTCTGTCCCTTTGCTTCGGCCTCCTTGGCCAGATCGATCAAATCCGATGGGGATGGTGGCCTTGGCTGTTGACCAACAGAGACTTTAATTAGGGCCGGTCGGATGAACTCCGGCCCTACTGCCTCAGGGAGGAGGACTGGCAATTCCTCCGCTGCTCTCGGGGACAGCGGAGCGTCTATTTCCGCCGGCTGACCTGTCCCTTCCAGGAGCTCCGTAGCTGGCAGTGGCAGGAACTCCAGCTCTTCTCTTCTCGGACCACTCAGGTCCAGCGGCTCTTCCCCCTTTGGAATGGTGAGGTCTAGGGGTCCCTCCCCTTCCCTCACTTCTTCGGCTTCCTCCTTCACCGAGGGTCTCAGGACCTCAGGCAAATTGCCCGGAGTCCCCTCTTCTCTGGCCACTTCTTCTACTCGAGGGGCCTCCACAGGGGGTACCGTTTCCACCCCTTCCTCGCCTTCGTCGGTCCAGAACATCCTCGACCATGCCCCATGGTGGCGACCTCGCCAGGCAGCCCTCGTGCGCATTTGCCCACGCTGGTTCATCTTGACACTTGCAAACGAAGAAAAGCTTGAAAAGTTAGTGTCACTTACTGTCCTTCTTTGGGAAGATGGCCGACGCCTCTCTTTCTTTGATGAGGTGACACTCGCGAGCACGCTCTTAAAGACTTTTTGGAAGTTACCGGCAAATTTAAAAACCCAACGCGAAACTTCACACGATAAAATTGTTCCGTAAAGGATAAAAAAAACAATAATCTTTGAAGAAAACTTTAAACTTCTCTCTTAAACGACGAAAAAATAAATTTGACTAAAAACAAAACGACTTGTTGACCCGATGTCACGAACGCTAGTATGAGCAGTAATACAATGTAGAGAACAAAGAATGAAAAACTTGTTAGGGAAAGTTTCCCTTTCGGCTCAAATTTCTTTGTTCTGACAGCACCCCCGCTCCTGGAGATGGAACTAGATGACCGATGACCACACCCATATTGATGAGTTTTGTAAGTCAGTATCACAGTTTTTTTCTTGACTCTGTCGTCTGCTTTGTTTTGGTTGACTCTAAGAGGTGGTTGACCTTTCTTATCTTTGCCTGGGACGTCCCATCTATTGTTTGGTGGCGCCACTATGTCTCTTTGAGTATCTCTCTTCTCTTTAACCACGTGGACTTGTGGTTTCTTCGTTTTTCTGATGTTTAACTGAAACTTATTCAGTTTCTGTGCGAGTTTTGGCGTTCTTCTCTCTACTGGGTGAGTTTTTACTTGTTCTGGGACTGCTTTTGTCTCTTCTTGGATGCCAATTATTTCTTTTGGAGGCATTATTTTTCTCTTTGCTCGAATTTCTATTTCGTTAGCGTCGTCTGCCTCCAATTCACTTATGTAGCCTATGAAATCGTCGTCATCGTCGTAATTCTCTCCGAATAACGGGTTGACATCTCTATGGATTGCCACTGCAGGTAAGGGCACTGCGTTTACTATGCTTCTCTCTATCTCTATGACGTTGGCTACTTCTTCTGGTGCTTTTTCTGGTGTAATTTCGGATTCTTCCAATTCGATCCAGAGTCCCTCGTTTGGGGTTCTGCTTTCGAGGCTGTCTTCATCTCTTGGCAGATTAGGAAGTGTTCCTTGGGAGTCTAGGTACGCGATGACGTCTGTCTCGTTATCTCCCCCCCTTTCTTTTTCTCTATCACCTGTCCTCAGGTGGGACTCTACTTGTGGCTTTATGTTAGCTACGTTTACGGAGTCCTTAACGTATTTCCCGTGATGGTTTTGGAATCCTAGGAGAAACACATTGTCGGATAACTTTTCGACAATCGTGTAGCCTAATCTCCATGCGGATAACAATTTCTTAGACTGTCCAGGCCTAACTCTCATATCTCTAACCATTACTTTATCACCGACTTTGTACTCGTGTGGAGCTCGATGATGCTGGTCGAAGTACTTTTTCCTTCTCTGATGGGCTCGTTGCAGATTCCAGTTCGCTAACCGTTGGTCTCTACGACGAAGGAAATCTTGAGGAGTCTCTTCCTCCTTTTCGACCGGGAAAACGGGGCACTCTGGCACCTTGTTGTCTACTTTGGTACGTTTTTCTCTACCATACATGAGCCGGTATGGCGTGAACTTGGTAGAACCATGGACTGAGTTATTGTAAGAACTCACTGCATCGTCTAGATGACTTGCCCAATCTTTCTGATTTTTACCAGGTGTGAGGTATTTCTTTACCGTCTGCATTATCGTCTGGTTGGTTCTCTCTGCTAATCCGTCTGTCTGCGGATGGTATGCTGTTGTCCTTCGATGTTGGATATCGAATTGGGCTAGAAATTCCTGTGTGGATTCCGCTGTGAAGGGAGTCCCTCGATCGGTGATCAAAATCTTCGGCGTCGCGACCGCAAACAGCTCTATTTTCATGAAATTTTGTACTACTCTTGCTGTTTGGGTTTTAGTGGCTTTCGCGATGCAGAACCTTGTGGCGTAGTCAACTGCTAGTATGATAAACTCCACACCACCCGTGGAAGAAACAAGGGGACCGATAAAGTCCATTTCCCAGTTCTCGCACGGCTCTCCTGTGGGCATCTCCTGAAGAAGGCCTTCTGGAGTGTCATTCCCCTTTTTGTTCACCTGACACACCGGACACGATCTCACATAGTCTACTGTATCCGTTTTCATTGTGTCCCAATAGAATTTCCTCCGGACACGTTCCCAGGTCTTCGTCTGACCTTCGTGACCGGCCTCAGGATCGTCATGGCATAGATTCAGGACTGGCACTATCAACTGCTTAGGCACTACGTTCACGAACTTAGGAACGGAGCTGCCATGATAAACACAAGCAAATAGTTTACCACCGACGATGCAGAATAGCTTTCCGTATGCACAGTCGGGATCCTCTCGTAACGTATTGTAAATCACGTTTAACTCTGGGTCCTCTCTCTGTTCATCTTTCCAGTCCCATGGTTGGGTGACGTGGAAGATGACCGAATCGTCCAGATCCAGTTCTTCTGGCTTCGCCTTCCAATTACAAGGAACGTCGACTGGGTACCGTGAGAGACAATCTGCTTCCACGTGTAACTTTCCCTCTTTATACTGTATGGTGTAGTTATACTCTTGCATTAAGAGTTGCCATCTTCCTAGTCGACCTTGTAGTTTTGGCGCTGTGCGCATGTAACCGAGCGCGTGATGGTCTGTTACAACCGTGAAGTGCTTATTAAAGATGTAGGGTCGAAACTTGGTGACTCCGTACACTACCGCTAGGCATTCTTTGTCGGTTACGCTGTAGTTTAACTCTGTGCCACGAAGAACTCTCGAAGCGCTGCCTATGATTTCCTTTTTTTTCTCTCCTATAGGTCGTTGATACAACATTACGCCTACCCCATATCCGCATGCATCGGTGTGCATAAAGATCTCTGCCGTCGGATCAAAGACGGACACGATTGTCTCCTCTTGAGCTCTAGGTATGCGTCCTCGCATTCCACTGTCCATATAAATTCAGCCTCTTTCTTCGTTAATTCTGTTAACGGCTTGGAAATCATTGCAAAGCGAGGGATATGTCGTCTATAATACCCTGCTAGGCCTAGGAAGCTTCTTACGGCCGTAGGATTCTCTGGCCGTGGAAAGTGTTCTAATGCTTCCACTTTAGCTGGATCCGGGAGCACACCCTCTGGCGTGATTAAATGTCCCAGATAATTTACTTCTTTATGTCCAAAGAAGCATTTCTTGGGGTTGAGTTTGAGATTGGCCTCTCTCAGTAGTCCCAAGACTGTCTTTAATCTTTCCAAAAATTCCTCGAACGTGCGGCCAAAAACGATAATGTCGTCCAGATATACTAGGCACGTTTCCCATTTGTGCCCCGCGAGTAAGATATCGAGGGCACGCTGCAAGGTGGCTGGGGCATTGTTTAGCCCGAATGGCATTCTCGTAAACTCAAAGAGACCTCGATGGGACGTGAAGGCTGTCTTCTCTATGTCCTCATCGGCCACTTCCACCTGCCAATAGCCGTGTTTCATATCCAAGGTGGCAAAGAAACGGGCTCCTCTTAATGAATCGAGAGCGTCGTCGATACGCGGAAGTGGGTAGTTGTCCACTTTCGTAATTGAGTTGAGCCGCCTGTAGTCAACACAAAATCGGTACTCTCCTGTCTTCTTCTTCACCAGTACTATTGGTGACGCGTAGGGAGACTTCGATGGCCGAATTACTCCCGCTTGACGCATTTGTTATAGATTCGTCTATGATCTCTTTCACCGGCGCCAGCTCTCCTGAGTGGCTCTCGAACAGGCGGATGTCTTTGTGTGTCTATCCGGTGCATCGTAAGGTTTGTCGAACCCAATTCGTTTGATGAGAATGCAAACGAGTCTCTAGATTCAGTGAGTAACCTTAGTAACTCCTCTCTCTGTTCCGCGGTCAATTCGGGACCAAGTTGCATGGCTCCGTTGAAGCTTTCTTCCGGGTTCGTAGTCTGCTGTACGTCTCTCTCCGGGCTCTTTGCGGAATGACCTTCTTCGAGGGCATTGATGGTGTCCGGGCTGGTATCCATCACTTCTATATGGCCTACTATTTCGTGGTCTCCAATACCCACTGCCTCTAGGGTGGTGTTCAATAGCTGGACTTGAAAAGTAGATGATCCAGTGCCTCGGAACACTCCTGCGGCCAATACTATGCCCTTCTTTTGACAGAGGGACTCATCCGTCTCCATCAAAACTGTCTCGAAGTTCTCTACCAGTCTACCGGCTGTGACTTCGATATTTGCTGACTGTCCAGGGTTGAGAACCACTCTTCCCTTGCTTCTGACAGTAAGACTCTTCCTCGTTGACAGCATACGCAAACCACTCGGGGTTTTCTTTGTTGTCTGTCCCTATGACGTCATCGGGGCTCATGGCCTCGATCTTTTCGTAGACCTTCTTGTTGGCTACGTAGACCTTATTTGAGCTCATCGATACAACAAGATCGAAAGCTGATCCAACATCTCTACCAAGTAGAGCTTCTCGACGTCCTCGAATGACCAGCAAGCGAAGTTTGGCCTGCTTGCCATTCAGCTCGAATGTAGGCCACATTTGGCCCACAATTGTAATCGGTTTTCCCCCTACCGCGTTCAGTAACGGCGGCGCAGCGATCGGGGCATACTCGAAACCGTATTCTCTAGCTAGCTGTTCGGAGATTATGGTGTGGTTGGTACCAGTGTCGGCGAGGAACCGAACGTTCACTCCGTTGACCTTCATGGTGACCTTTGCTGCTTTATCTCCTGGCAGTCGGTCTCCAACTTCTTCTGGTGAGCAAGCTTGTACTATCTCGCTCCATGTGTCGCGGATCGCTTGGCGACAACATGCTCTGCACTCTTTAGCGGTGTTTGGGACGAAGCGCTTGGTCGGGACTCCGCTTGAGTCGACCGTCTCTTTTGGCCTCTTTGTGGCAATCCTCTTTTCGGTGCCTGTTGCCTCGCTGGTGTCGTCCCCACCCTCTTTTCCCACCTTAATAGTTGGTGGCACATCGGTGTGGGCAATGAGCTGCTCACAGATGGATTCCTCTACTTCGTCGAGGGCTAGAACGTCTCCCTCGGACCAGGGCTCAGCTTCTGGGTTGAGTGCCTGGTGATTGGCGATGGGTGCCTCGGACTGGACACTGCTACCATCGTTCTCGGGGGTCGTGAGTTCGGGTAAGTATTTGTGATACTCGCTAACCCTCTTGGATGTCTTCGGTTTCTTCTGCACGTTTGTGGACACTTCGTGATAGACATCTCTCTTGTTACTTGTGAATGTTGCTTGCTGAACATCTCGCTTGATTTGGGTGGATGTCTCTTTCTGGACATCTCCGCTGTAGCTCTTCGATGCTGACTTCTGAACATCGCTCTTGTTGCTCTTAGATGCTGTCTTCTGAACATCTTTTTCGTTGCTCTTAGATGCTGTCTTCTGAGCATCTTCTTCGACCGGGGAATAGACCTTACTCTTCTTCGAAGGTATTTTCTTCGTGAAGGGCGGTGGGCCCCTTTTCACCGCCGCCCTCATTAGTTTAAATGTTGTTGTTGGGCTTCGACGGGGAAATAGGTCGTCTGTCCGTTGACTAAAACGGCTACGTACTGTTTTCCATCAGGCCCTGTGGAAACAGCTGACTCTTGACTCGTTATATTGCCGACTGTAGATGCCTGTCGTCTATCGGGCTGTGGGCAATTTCTACCCAAATGACCTCCTCTAGAGGCACTTTAGGATTCTGCCCTCTATTTCTCTGTGATCTCTGCCTATTTCTCTGAGATCTCTGGCCCTGTTGCTTCTTCTGCTGAGATTGCTGCTGTTGGCCAGAATTTGGAGCGTTGCTCTGCGCAACGACTGCGTATACTCTGTCGTCGTAAGCTCCTTTCGCTTGGTTCTTTCTATTCCTACTCTGGTTCTGCTGACCAGACTGCTTTTGGGGTTGGAAGGGTTGAAGCGCGCTCTGTTCCACGATCTCCCACTCTTCATCCATAATTAAAATTGACTCTACTCGATTTATAAATTGGACGAACTCTTTTGTGTCCGCGATTGGACACGTCTTGGTGTGCTGTCGAATAATTGGGTGCAATGTTTTGCGCAAATTCGACACTCTAACTGGCTCTGGGATGTTAGGGCATAACAGGTATGACATGCGCAAGTAATTTCGCATATAAACTGCTGAATTCTCACCCTTTCGTTGTCTCATCCTTTCGAATTCTCCTTGAATTCGAACTGCGTCATCTGCTTTTCCAAACGCGTCTACTAACGCTCGGCGCAGCTTTGTCCACGTTGGTTTCTTGTGCTCTCTCGAGAAACCCGCTAACCACTCCTGTTCATAGCCTATGAACGCGGTCTTGGCGAAGTACAGTCTATGTACGTCGTTCCACTCTTGTATATGTGCAATGTCCTCGAAACGTTGCAGAAACTCGTGCACTGACATGATGCCATCGAAACGTTGAAGCGTTTCGAGCGGATGGCGACCATGGTATCTTTTGACTAACTCTTGGCATGATGGCGCGTCAGCGTTGTCATCTAACGTGATGGCTTGAATGTTCATGCTTGACTCTGGGTTCGGCGTGTCCCTTGCTCTTGGGCGCGCCTCTTGAAATTCGCTCTGAATATCATAAACGGATGCAAACTCACTCATTTGGGTTGTGTCCGCTTTACTGGTGAATCCAAACACGTTGAGCATGGACTCCTTCTGCTTCTTGGTCCGTAGACTGGCCAGGTACTCTGTGGCGACTTGCTTCTTCATCTGGGCAGTTAACTTCAGGACCTCTTCGGACGTTACTCTGGGCATCCTCTTTGCAGATCTCGGTGTGGTTGAAGCTCCTCCAGTAGCTTCATCTTCGTCTTCGGTGTCGTTATTGGCACTATACCCCGCAACACCTCCACCATTTTGTAACATGACTGGCCCACCTCTCGTACATTTGGCTCCATTATCGACGATGCGTGAGGAACTTCGTTCTCGTTGACGACGTTGTTCCCTCTGCAGAATCGGTGGTGCCGGGGTCGACTCTGTTGTCGACTGCTGCGGACCAGCCTCTATTGCCATTGAACCTCTGGGGGTTGGGTTCACTGGGCGCGACATTTACTTGCCTCGCCTGGCACGGCCCACAAAAAGACCGTCTTTCCTAGGGATCTTTGGTATAGGCGTGACGATGCCGAAGAAACTCTAGTCCTATTCGTTGAGTTGCTGGAGGCTCCAGGCAGAGGGACTCAGGCTGTGTCTGAGTACCTTCTGCTGGATACTCCTCTATTTTAGGAGTACAGGAACTCAATACAGTCCAAAATACACATACACTGACACTGGTTTATGTATTTTGAATATAACTCTTTACTTGCTCTTCATTACGTAATTGTTATTACTTTTACATAATATTATTCTCTAAGTCAGATCTTTACTCTCTTCTAGAACTACTGTCTAGAACAAGACTTACTTGTCTTTTCTCTAAACTCTGTTACAAGTTCACTCCTGGAACTCTGAAGACTGACTGTCCTATTCAGTGTCTAAACTCTGACTGTCCTCACACTCAAGTCTCAGGCTCACTTGTCCGGTCTCCTGGGAGGGGCAACTGTCACCTGAGGGCGTAATGATTGACCAACTGGGCCAATCATTGCCCTGGGCCGGGGTTATTAAATCATAATCAGAAATATTCTTGGAACTTATTTCCAATTTTCTCACGGTCGGACTTGGTTCCACGAATTCTCTAGAATTCGGGCCACCCATGTCCGAACATCTGTGCACCAAGGGGTGCCTTACTGTCAAGACTGAATTTTGACTTAAGTGTTTCACCTTCTGTTTCTACAGGGTGTCACAATAAATCGACTTTCATTTCATTTATTGTGCTTAGAAATTTTTATAGGGGGTACTATTTTGATGAACAGCGGAAAGGTCCGAAAAACGGTACGAACAGTCGGAAAAATAGTAGGAGCAGTCCGAAGGTTTGGTTTAGTAAAATTAAGTTGTTGCAGGGGGTCTAGGGGGCGCAGACCCCGACTTTTTTTAAAGAATTATTAAATCAAATTAGTCCATTGTTCCGACTGTTCTGTAATTTGTTCAATGGGAGGAACGGTCGGAAAAATGGACAAATTTGATTTAATAACGCTAAAAAAATGGGGGGCTGCACCCCCCAGGCCCCCTGCAACAAGCTTCATTTTACTAAACCTAACCTTCCGACTGTTCTTACTGATCCGCCGTTCATCAAAATAGCACCTCCCCCAGTATGAGGCTAAGTGGAGGGGGACTTAAAGGGAGCGCAACGTTTTAAGCAGCCCGGGGGGGCGCAAAGTTTTACGCGGCGGGGGGGGGGGCGCAACCAAGCCTAGCTACGCCACTGCATACATGTATGTTTGCTTAAAGGTTTTTGTCCTTGTTTGTACAGCGTTATACACAGACAGATAGACATACAAAGCTTAATATATATATAATTATATATATAATATCCCAGGTCTGTCCAAGTGTGTGTGTGGATGGGTGTCTTTCCTCTAACCCTGGACAAACACCTTTGTCGGAATTTATATAAATTTGAATAAATGAACTGCTTTTTTTTTTCTCAAGGTCAACTATATGTTGCACCCTTCCCATCCAAGAACCCCATGATAATAAATTGGAAAGGGGAAAAGGTTTATAAAGTGTAGAGGGGGGAGAGAGAAAAAAGGGGAGGGGTGACTGAAATTGAAATGAAAGGAGTAAAAAAAGGAACAAACGATGCGCATGCGCCACCAGAGAAAATGAAAAGCTCATTTTCTCTTTCAAATATAAAAAGGGGGAGGGGATAATAGTAGCAAAATTAAACTACAGTTTATCACGGGCAATTGTGCCCAGCATTAGAATTTTTTTGCTCCGCCCTTTTATGAACGTCATCAATTTCTAATTGGTTTGTTACTTGGTCTGATGTCATAAAAGGGCGGAGGAACAGAAATTCTAATGCTGGGCACACAATTGCCTGTGAATTTTTCTCCCGTCATTTATGACGGGTTACCCCACTAGTATATATATATTTTGTAATACACATTATTTCGGAATGTATTGTCCTATACATGTATTTATTTGTCTGTATGTCCCCTAATGACCTCATTGGATGTGGATGTTTAAAAAACCTAACGAAGACAAAAAATACAAAATAATGAAATGAAAAAAACGATTTTTTTTTGGGTATAAATTAACTGCGATGTTCTGACATGTTAAAAGGTTGGGAAACATCATTTTTTCGTTTTAGTGTATTTTAAAAATAAGTGTGTGCAGAGAAAAAAAATTTTTAAATTTATTTTGGTTTTTTATTGTTGACAATATAGTTGTTTACAACGGCATTTTCTATATTTTAGAAAATTGTGATCTTTTTATATTTTTTATGTTGCTAACTATGATGTTGCCATGTTCACTTTTTTTTAAAAAAATTCGGTTCATATTATTAGTTCACTGACGATGGCTCCAAATAGGGCCGAAACATAGCTTCATTACTTATTTTATAATTGTATCTATTATAACAAACGACAAGCATATGTTTTAATTTACAATTGTTATGTTACTATCCGTTTATGAAGATTATTATTGAATTTATTAATATTTTGATCCCATTAGTCTTTTAGTAAATTCTAAACTTCGTTTTATTTCAGTCTTTGGAATACATATTTAAGTTTATAGTTCAGTCACGGCTGTTGTTTGTCAGAGCAACAGGAGGCGAAAAGGAAGGCACATTCTATTCTGACCTGGATTTACTTTTTTCGTCATTCACAAAGATGTTTAGTTTAACATCAGAGACAATCTTGCCAACACAGATCGTTCTTCTAACTAGTCTTTCCCTCGTTTGTGAACAATTGCTGAAAGTTTTGCCAGCACATGATATGGCAAAAATGGTTGTTTCACTTGTGGATGGTGTTCCGTTTTCTGCTTCATCCCAGCTTACTCTAAGTAAGCTACACTTTATGCGGGACATAATCAATGGCAAACTTTTTCAAGAATTTGGTAAGTATTTCTTGTTCATTGTTCCAAAATATATTAAACACAAAAATCGTGTGCATGTTTTCGTGTGAGGATGTAATTATTTTTTTGTTTTCTTTATTTGTTGTGTTATAATGCATTTAGAGTCGAGGATGATAATTCTTGCATCATTTACAAAACACTTAAAAATTCATTTGGGGCAAAGAAATGAGCTTTTGTTGTGTGCTGATATATTTGGAATTATACTCAACCATTTATATTTGGAGGGCAGAAACATACAGAAAGGAAAGGTAAACAAATTTTTAATTTAATATGACAATGAGGCAACATGATTATTTCTGGTTTTCTATTTTGTCCATGTTTAGATAGACAATTGTATGCATCATGAAGTTCAGGTCATTGTCTTAACATTGATGGACACACTCATTCAAACAGTTCTTATGATCGATTGGAATAGAAAGGTTTGTCTTCATACAAAAACAACACAAATGTGTGATGAGGACTTGCGGTGTTTTGTAAAACCCCACGTAATTTTGTTTTCACCTGTTTATGTGTTGCTTTATAGGGACAGCTTGTCGCATGTTTTATAACATTACTAAGACTAATGAACGAATATCATTATCAAAGCCTATGGGAACAGTTTGAAACGGCCCAATTGCTGAATGTTTTTCTTTCGAGTACATTTCACGTCTTTAAAGATCTTGTTCAGCGAGATGTATATCCACAGGATTGGATGATAATGAGGATGGTTATAAACAGGTATAATCAGAGTCGAGAATTTTTGGTTATTGAAAGGTTTAATTTCTGCCGGTAAAACGGTTACTAAAACATCAAATTTCGGTAATTATTTTCGTAGTTTAAAATAACTACCGAAATAATTACCAAAATTTGGTGTTGTAATAGGCGTCATGTTGTAATAGGTATCAAAATAGGCATTCTAAAAGACACTTAACATATTTACAGGTATAAATGAAAAAACAAACAGAATAAATGGGTAAGATAGTTTTGACAACAGATATAATGTATATTTACAACATGTATAGGAAGAGAAACACTTTTTGAACGCTCTGTAGGGTGAAATATATTTTTGAACACCGTGTACAAAAAACATTTTATTTTAATATACACTGTGTTGAGAAATATAACATGCATAGCCTAGAAAAGATTGGGGTTATTGTTGCATTAGAATAACTGATAATTTCATAAATAAAAAACAACAAGACTTGACAGACACCTTTTACCTATGGAAAATACCTATTCAGATCCTGACCCCATAAAAGTAAGGTGTCAATTTGCTCAAAGGATCAATGTTAGAGGCAACCAGGTATAGCAACCAAAACTAAACAAAAAAAGCCTCAAACTTAATTTTCTGGTAAATTTTCGGTGGAGATTGTCAATTTCAGTAATTATAAGAAAAATATTCTAAGCTGAAAATGACTCATAAAACACAAACTACCGAACCTACAATGTTAAATAAACTTTCAGTGATTACTGAAAGTTCCTTATACTAGGTATGATCTATTTAAACTGATGAATAACTTTTATTCAAGGAATAGTTGCAAATTTGGGATCATCTACTCGTTACATGTGATATTCTTGCACACGTTAAAAAGGTATCGGAAACAAATGATGTAATTGGCATATTTTTAACATGACTCAGTGAATATATTGAAACGATACGTCCAGGAGCGATCCTGGCTCGCTTAGTTTTTTGTGGATCGTTTGGTTATTTTTAGAGTGGCCTGGAACTTTGTCAACCCTCTGTACTCACGTACAGAGGATTGACCCAGTTCCATCAGCTGATGACGATGCCAATATCCTGTCTTGGGTCTTGGGTCCCTTTTTCCTCCCAGTCCCACCCCTGAATACAAAGAGATCGACTTGATAAGCCCCAGCATTGGGTCTATGGGGTGAAAACTTTCTTTTGTAATTTTGTTTTGATTACGATGAATCACTTGTCTATATTTTAGTGACCACTGGTCAATCATGTTGATTGGCCAGTTTGGTTTTTAAGTTTGATTTTGCCCAATCAGAGAATACCGAGAAAGTGTTCTCAGTATCCTCTTTTTGGGTATAAATAACCATGTATTTTTGTGTAAAGAAGTCTAGAGAAGGAGTCTTGAAAGCAATTATTTGGACACAGACATTATGCCCAAATTTGCCTAGAGATGATGAGATGTAAATAAACTGGAAATTATAGTTAAAAAGTTGTTGAAGTTATTTTTATCTTTTAAAAACAAAACGAAGGACTTCAACATTTTGTCATCTAGCACTGTCAACCCAGGTGTAAACCTGGCTCTCCAGTACTAGATGAGACTTCTGAAGACAGCACGATCAACCAGCTTTTTACGGGCGAAAGCCCGGGGAGTAGCAGACAACAAAAGATCCTTAAAACTGTAAAGGTTCTTGAAAGAGGAACTTGTGAGGAAACGTATGGGACTAATTTGTTCCCTTCCTCCCGAACCATAATAGAATTAGTGGCCTAGCCAACCACTTTCCGATCGCCCGAAAGAGCACTACGATACTTTTTGATAATTCTATTAGACCCCTGAATGTGGTTCGTTACAATATGTGGCAATTGAATTGTGGTTTTCATCGTGAAGATGTGACTTTTAAGAAGATTTGTGTAGTACCAAAAAATATATATGCCTCTTTCTGTGACAAGACACAATCTTTAAACAGCTCATAAATATTTTAAGCAAGCTACACTTTGTGTGAATCATCACCTCCCCTTGAGAATCGTACATGTTGAGCACAGGTGCCTTAGTTAAAAATGTCTTTAACTGCTCGAATGCTAGACTACACTGCTCTGACCACTCAAAGGACACCTCCTTCTTGGTCAGCTAATGCAGTCACCTTGCCACTTTAACTAAGTCTTTGCTTACAGTTAGCTCTAGGGTGGGGGTTAAGGGGTGTGTTCATGCAATCCCAGAGAGGGTGAATAGTGGCAACTTAGTCTTCCGCAGGGCCCGATGGGTTAATGATAGATTGGTGGAGGCTTGTAGTCGGGTGGGGGTTCAGGTAATTGAGCGGAGAGCAGCTCCACCGGGGAAAAAGGTATTTTTAATTTCTTTCTATCACCCACCAGGATCTTCAATTAGTGATACAGCTGTTTTTCACTCATGTCTCGATGCCCTTCATCATGCACACAACAACCCAGCTATAATTTTAGGAGGGGATATTAATTTCCCAAACATAAACTGGGAACTTCGTTCAATTACAGGTGGGAATGATGTTACTTTAGCTGTTTCATTGTTGGAAAGTTTGAATATTTACTCCATGGAACAGATGGTTATGCAACCAACTAGGAATAATAGTGTCATTGATGTTTTAATAACTAATCGTCCCCTTATGATATCTAATGTTAAGGTTTCTGAGGGAATTAGTGACCATCACATTGTAACTTGCGATGTCATTGTTAATGTTAGAAATACCGTTAAAGCCATTAGGCAGGTTAGTCTTTATAACAAATTTAACTGGGATGTGTTTAAGTTGCATATTGAGGAAAATTTTGAGAACTTTAAAAATAATTTTAATCAGCATGATGTTGATGAAAATTGGGCAATTTTTCACTCATTATTGATGTTAGGGGTCTCGAAGTTTTTTCCATTAAAGAGAGTCCGGGATGCCTCAACACCAGCATGATATACACCATGTGTTAAAAGGACTCTTCGTAAGCAGCGATTATGGAGAAAGAGATACAGGGGCATTCCAAGTTTATTGATTGCAAATAGTTTGCATGTTGCTCATGCAAATGCTAAAAAAGAACTGGCATTGGCCCATAAGGATTTTAAAACTAATAAACTCAGTAAATGGCTGCAAGAAGATCATAAGCTGTTTTGGAGGTATGTCAATCATTCTTGGGCTGGTGAGTACTCGATTCCAGCTCTTTTTGGGGCAAATGGAGAACTAATATTACGCCCAGAATTGAAAGCATATTTTGTTAAATAAACAATACAGGAGTGTTTTTACAGCAGATGAAAACACTACACTTAATGCTTTTGAGTCTAGAACCATGCATTATTTGGGGGATATTATTGTTAATACTGAGGGCATTATCAAGCAACTATTGACCCTTAATAAAAATAGAAGTAGGGCCAGATGGAATTCATGCAGTAGTTCTCATAAACTTAGCTAAACTCTCAGCTAAGTTCTCATAAACTTCAGCTAATTTATCAGCAATATTTAAGTCGGGTAATAAGTCTAAAGCTGCAAACTATAGGCATGTGTCTCTAACTTCAGTGGTTTCTAAAACTCAACATATTCTGGTTGTGGATGACCTCCAGAAAAGTTTAGACAATGGTAAACAGGTTGACATGGTGTTTCTTTACTTAACATTCAAAACTTCTGGCAAAAGTTGTAGCATATGGGTTGGGGCAAGTAACCAAATTGGTAACTTCTTTTTTAAGTGATAGGAAACAAAGGGTAGATGTAAATGGGTCTCACTCAGAGTGGTTGACTGTTACATCTGGTGTACCCCAGGGTAGTATGATGGGTCCTCTTTTGTTTCTGATATTTATTAATGACCTCAGCAGTGCAGTTGGCAGCAACTGTAGACTATTTGCTGATGATACTCTAATTTACAAAGAGGTTGATGGTATCCAACACTGGGAAACATTAGCTTTAGACTTGCAGGCAATTAAAGGATGGTGTAATATATGGCAACTTCAGTTGAATGAGGGGAAGTGTAGTGTTATGAGGCTAACTCGAAGTAGAAATCCAATTGTGTTCAATTATAGTATGACTGACAGCATTCTTTGGAGTGTCAAGTGTCGAACAGATTATTTCCAAGTCTATGCAGATGCTAAGGTTTAGTCAACGCATTCTAAGAAGGTGTCCCAGGGAGGTGAAGTGTATAGCATATCAATCATTAGTATGTCCCCATCTAGAATAGTGCAGCTCCATGTGGAATCCCCACACTGCAGACTTAGCTCACTTTATAGAAATGGTCCAACACAGAGCTGCTAGATTTGTTTGTGGTAAATATGGATATGCCGACAGTGTAACTAAAATGCTTTCAGAGCTTGTTGGGATAGTTTACTCGCAAGACATTCAGATTTTAGTCTTAATATCTTTAATCGAATGCTAGAAGGCTCTTGCCCTAAACCTACTTCAAGTAAACTTTGCAGTGCATTATATTTGGGTAGGGGTGACCAATCTAACAAAGTTGGAGAGATTTTTGCACGAACAGATTCTTATTACTGGTCATTTGTTCCTAGGGCGATTCGACAATGGAACTCGCTGGGGATTTTTTGCAGGAAAAACGTATTTTATGGGAGTCATAATTTTGTTTTGTTTTGACAATGCATATTTTTGCAGCATTAAAAATATTGAAATTGTTGTTGGGTTTATATCAATGGGGTTTTATATTTTCTGGTTTTGACAATGCATTTTCTATGCTGCACTTGGACTCTTGTCCCTCTGCCATAGGCCTTTATGGCTGCTGCAGAGTAATTTTTCAAATTCAAATTCTAACTACTTGGGGGTTACAGTGACAGATGCCCTTTCTTGGAAAAACACATTGATGGTGTTACTGGGAAAGCTCTACACATGCTTTGTTTTAGTCAAATGACATTGGGAACCTGCCCAGCACAAGTTAAAACTATTGCCTATAAAGCATTGGTTCGACCGCATCTTGAGTATTGCTGCAGTGTATGGAATTCTCACTCTGTCACACTCACTCAGTTGTAATGGTTCACCATAAGGCAGCTAGGTTTGTTTGTGGCAGGTGCAAATTTACAGATAGTGTCACTGAGATGCTGTCAGTGCTGCAATGGCATAGTTTGGCACATTGTAGGGCTGAGGTAAGTTTGAAATTGTTTGGAAAAATTACACATGGTGATTGTCCTAAACCACAGTCCAGTGATATTCATAAAGCATGGGTAGGGCTGACCACTCTAGGAAAATTAGGTAGATTTTTGCTAGGACAGATTCATATTATTGGTCTTTTTTCTTAGAGTTATAAGACAATGGAGCTCTCTTCCTGAGGAAGTGGTGAATGGGGATAATTTTGTTTTGTGGGTTTAACAATTGTATATTCATTTTTTTATATATGTACTTGACAATGCTTAATGCTGCATGTGGACTTTTATGTTCCTCTGCCATAGGCCTATTTGGCTGCCAGTCCAAGAAAACTTTGGATGCTTACCGTTTTAGGAACATCGAATTGCTGAACTGCTCTTACGAGTTCTGGGTCTGGAACAACTCCCTCGATACTAACGATATGTTTGAGATATTTGACCTTGTCAAACCAGAAGAAACACTTCGGCTGGAGTTTCAGCTCCACCCCTGTAACAGTGCAGGGACAGTGGATAAGGTAATCTGTGCAAAAATGTTCCCAAAGATGATAATATCATCCAGGTACACCAAGCAGGTCTCCTACGCATGTCCTACTAAGAAGAAGTAAAGCACTTTTTGCATTGTGGCAGGAGCATTACAGAAGCCAAAAGGCATTTTTCAGAACTCAAACAGAACGTGAGAACAGATAAATGCTGTTTTCTATATGTCTGCCTTCACCATCTGGATCTGCCAATAACCACTAGCCAGATTCAAGGTTGCAAAATACTTCGCACTGTAAATTCTGGTAACAAATACTGATCCAGCTTTGTCTGGGCATTCAGTTTCTAGTAGTCCATGCAAAAACGACAGTCACAATTTTTTTTGCAGACAAGCACGATAGGGCTTGCGTAGGGACTATGTGAACATTGGATTACCCCTGCTTCCCACATTTTCGCATTTCCCAACATTTTTGCCGGAGTAATTTGACCCAAAAATTCTCACATCGGAGGTAGCCAACCTGTATCAACTGTATGCTTGGCCGGAGAGGTTTCACCCAACTTTGTATAGTCAAACATGAAGTGATCTCAGTGTTCTAGTAGGAACTTTTGAAGTTGCCTCGTCTCTTCAAGCTTCATATTGGGATCAATTTTAAGACACTCTTCGTGAGTATGACGCACTTCCACACGCACTCCTCTCAACTTTGTTGGAAACTTCTCTTATTGATCATCTGCTTGAGTGGGGTCTCCTCTATTAAGTTAGACACTGTCCAGTCCTACCACAAGGGCTGCTTTCATAACTTGAGCTGTGGCTACACCCTCCCCTGTCTATAGGGCAATAGGTGTGTCACCGATGGTCTCAAGCCACACATCATAAGTGCCACTTTTGTTGGTCTCCGCAATAACTGCCACCGCCAACAAACCACGGCCACCAAAGGCTTTATTATGTGGCTCCACAAGAATTAGCTGTCCAGGGCCAGCATGCTCAAGGAAATTACCTTCCGCACATGAGCTGGTAGCCATAGATTCTCCAATAGTCACAGGGAACAAACCTCCCCACTCCTGATTGGAGAACTGGTTTCATTAAGCTCAGGTAAAACAATGTCCACCCAACCATCCACCTTCTCAGGCTCCACAGGCAACATAATTTTCAGGCCACTACCACAGATAGGCAGAGGTTCCACAGCTTCATGAAGTGCCGCCAATGCTGCAGTCAGTTGGTTAGAAAGTTTTCCCCATCCCAAGACACCTGCAAAGACAAGTCAGTCATAGCAGCATGAAGAGCATCTGGATGTGTCATCCACATGCTTTCCAGGAATTTACCTTCCACTCACGATATCCACCAACAACCCAAAGCAAGATGCTAGGTCTACCTCTAGTAACACTTAGCCTTCATCCTTTACCGGGAGAAGGTGGGTTTTGATGGACCTCCCTGAACTAGCCATCGCAGGAACCGTGGCTCAAACTGCTTCCCACCATGCTTACATGGACAAAAGTTTTCCACCATAGGTAACAGGATTCTACGGTCCCAAATGGTAAACTCACAGATTAAAGCCCGTAAAACACCATTGCAATTTGATGGAACTGTAAATAAATGTAGTCTCATGGACAACCGTCTGTGTCCCACAGTGTACTGATGGTAAACTACCCTCTTACCGGATTCTACCAGAGCTATATAAATAACCTCCGTGTCTACCAGTAAGGTGGTAAAAATCAACCTTTCACCAGTTTCTATCATGCCCCACAGTATACTTGCTTTGAATACGATTTACATCGAGTTGTGCCACAGTTTCACGGACAAAAGTCCACGTTATGCAGCTTAGTGATGGTCGTGTGAATGTTTGACCGACTGCACGGTCAAACACGGCGAGAGGCAGGGCACGAGTACACGGCAGCTCAACCAATTGTAATAAACCCCACTTGGTTACCCACTATACCCCCGTTAGTTTTTCCCAAACTCATCAGTCCTAACTTCGAATTAGGGGCAAGAACCGCTGGGTGGTGTGGGCCACCACTGAGTCAGCCTCGCCGTGTTGACAGATGAAAATCCGGGGACACATTGAGGACCTCAGTGAAACAGTTTCACCACGCACCCGCTTGAGCTACAGGCCAATCGAGCCCCCTCTCCGTGGTAGACTTCCCATAAGAATTGACATGTACACAGTGGTAGAGAATGTAAAAATAAACTATTTAATCTACACTTACGGCTAGAAAAAGTACATACTGTGCTGGCTAACTTGGTGAGCACGATCCCGTTACCCAATACCATGAAAACAAATAATAAACGACGCATGAAGTGGATGACCTGGAGGCCGAACGGGTCTCCAGCCTGTTGTTGTTGCACGGATCAATTGCCACTGTTCATTTTACTACACACTGCTATAGACAGAATGAAATTTGATGTATATACAGTAGAACATATAATATAGATTAATAATAATTGCTATTGTTCAAAATTGTAAAATTTTGATAACTCTAGGTTGTCCTGTATCCAAGTTATACTGCTCAGAACAAATTTTCAAATTTTATGTCTCTGATGAACGATAGGCAAAAGGTTTCGTTCAGATACCTCGCCCCCATTCATGAGAAATCATACCTGGAAATTTTGACATTGATCTCCACATCCACCCACATTTTACTCGTTTTCTAGAAACGTTGCTTTAAAAAGCAACAAACGTCTAAAATCGTCTTCAGTTAAAAAATGACATACATGCATTACAACTGTGACACGTCTCTCAAACGTTGCTATGCAGTATGTTATTATTTTCTAATTGCAGCGTGATTCTAACTGCTCTCCAAGAATTTTCGTACCCACTAACGGTCAACTTTCTTCAAGGGGATTCTTTTAATCACGAGGTTTTATCAAGATTAACATTTGCGATTAACACTTGCTCATCAAAAATTGTTGTTTTTTAATAGTTGTGGGATAATTACTTTAAGTTGACTGTGGACTTTCTCACACAACCTTGTTTGCAGCTGGAAACATTTTCTGAAATCAAGTGCAACAAAATCTTGGAGAAGTATGGAGATATGAGAGTCCTGATGGGATTTCAGATACTAAAGATGTGGTCCAGCTTAGGTGAAAAGAGATTTCTTTTTGTTTATCCACCCTTGACAATGTTCATGTGTATGTTTCAGGAAAAGAGAAAATTCATTTTATTCCCGCAATGGTTGGACCTTTTTTGGAAGTCACACTGGTGCCAGAGACTGAGTTAAGAAAAGCCACTTTGCCAATCTTTTTTGACATGATGGACTGCGAACAAAAAATGAGGGGCAACTTCAAACTGGTATTGCGGTTTTCACTAAGTATAATATTTTTGTTCTTCTGGTGACGTGAATTAGATCGTTAGAATGCTAGTTATTTCTATTTTTTGTGTAAGCCGTTCTGTGTGTATTTATCGCATCCATTTGGTGTAATTGCCCATTACACGAGATGTATGTCCCATTGCCATGAAATGAACATAAGTTGGCCTGATGCAAAATGTGAATTGGATATACATTTCATGCAATGGATAATTACATGAAATGGATGCAACATACTGTATATATTGTAATTATAAGCTTGTTTTCAGTATCATAGCTAGAGTTTGTGCGGCCCTGGGTGGTCTTTGAGTTTGCCGCCCTACCACACGAAAAACAATAACACGATACACATCAGTGGCACAACCAGGATTCTGGTCTGGGAAGGGATAAACGATATTATCGATATCCAGTGATGGAAATTCTTTATATAATGTTTTGTTAATTATGAAATTATGAAATAAACCAGTATTCGGGCTTAAAAACATAATGCTGGATTGTAGAATTGGGCAATCTTAAGAGTTTTAAAGAGCTCCTTTTAGGACAGGAAAAAAAACTTTTCTTTTCATTGGTGCCGCCACCCAAAAATGTGCCGCTCGGGGCGGACCGCCCCCCCCCCCCAGCTACGCTACTGCTTGTTTTCATTAATACAGTTGTAAAAGTTAAAACATAATATCAGAAATTTTAGTTTTAACAAGGTTAGAAAACTGATTTTAATTTTTGCCACCGGTAAATATGTCAATTTATTATTTTCTTTCATTTTGCAATGATGATTGATTTGGCTTATTGAACTTCAGTCTGCAAAACCAGAGAAATGTTTTTTTTTCTCAAACATTTTTCTGCATTTCTTTTTTTTATCTGTTAAGAAATATGTTATTTTACTTTTTCGTAACTGTTAAAAAATATTACTTTTGCTTCAGTTTTTTTGTTCTATTCTTAAACTTTTATTTTGTTTCGCTATGAAGTCGGCCCTATTCTGAGAAGTTTTAAATCTCAAACTATACGGCTGTCAGTAAAATGCCTCAAATACCTCTGCGAATGGAAATTATTCAAAGTTAAAAGTTACACCGATATATAAGAAAATAAAAAATAAATTTAAGCCTGGTTCATTAGCAAAAGATTTATACAGATGTATCTACAGTATCTTAACAGTATATCAGCCAAAATAACAATACTTGTGCTAGTTGGTTTGGGCCAGTAACAACTGGACCCTATAATAAAAGTGAGACTTACTTTATAGACGGTTTTACTAAATGCATGAAAAACTGCAATATCTCTTTTGCATTTAATTTGTAAGTTTCTATTTTAGAGTGTCCTTGATTTTATCTACTCTTCTTGCAATTTGCTTCCAGATTGGCTTTTTTGCGTTACATGGTTTAGTGATGTAGGTATCTTAATTAATAATGAAACTGATTTTGAAGGTGGAGGCCGAATTGATTGATAAATTGGATATACTTGTGAGCGAAAACAAAGGCGATGATGAATACAGACAACTATTCAACACGATGTAAGCAATAAGCAGCTCAAAATATTAATTATTAGATATAAATTTTACGGTTTTTATTATTGATTACTGTAATTTAGGGAGCATTTAAGTACTGTGTAAGTAAATCATTCCATCATAAATTTTTTAATTAGTAATTATACTTCGTATTTTTAAATTATGCTACCTAAAAGGATTCTTGATTGTGTCAAAACTGACAATATCACATGGAAAGAGAATGGAACAGCTTTTATTAATTCTGTTACAAGGCTTCTGGAGCGATTATTGGATTACAGGTAAAGTAGCTTTGTTACATTTTTGAAAGAAATATAAATTACATGAAATAATCAAACATGATAATGCTAAATATTTTTTTTTATATATATGAACAGAAATGTTATGGAAGGTGATGAGAATAGGGACAAACGCATGAGTTGCACTGTCAATCTGCTCGTATGTATGCTTTTTGTTTTTCTGTGATCTTTCTAAATTGTTAATGTGATTTAATAATTATTGGAGAATTAAAATAAGTATGGAATGATTAGCATCACAGTTATTTTCATGAACCTATTAAAAATGTAAAGAATACTGCCAAATTTTAGAGTAAATTATCAAATTTTGGCTCAGGGCTTATTGAATACTGTAATTGTTAATATCGCCAGTTTTATAATAGCTATACCTTTCATATTATTTTTATTGAAAAGCTATTGAATATTATACATTTAGAACTTAAACTTCAGTGTCATTTGGGGTCACAGTCACCTTAAACTAAGTACACACAAGGAAACTTTGTTTGCAAATACGTTATATTATTTAACCGCTCGTTCTACTACATGCAATTCACTGCTAGTCTTCAGCTCCAGTCATGGTCATTGTTCAAGTTAGAATCGTCCCAGAATATGTTAAGACATAGGGCCTACATTGTTTGTGAAACTGTGTTTTTATTGTTTGTTTCCATTTTGGATGGAAAACTAAAAATACCAAATTTTATTTGCGATCTTTTTGTTAATTTTTTGGAAACTGTTTGCAAACCATTTGGAAACGATTTCCAAACTGTTGGCAAGCAATGTTTTTTAGTGTGTGTTCTTGGCTTTTATTTTCAGAATATGGCCAAAGGGGAAAGTTTATACTCCAAACTTTGCTAAGATTTGCAAGCTTTTGAAGCTCCTAAAAATTACGTTATTTTATAACCTTTTTATACCCTATAAAACAATGGTCTTCAAACTGGGTTCCGCGATAAAACTGCTATAAAACATATACACAAAACAATAGAACCCTTCCCGTTCTGGAAGAAAAAAAATGTGTGACTTGTTCACCCCATTTGTGTATCCGTTTCCAGATTGGTGGTTTGACAAAAGCAAAAATCTGAAGCTCTGACATCATTTTTGAATATTCGCAGGCTGCTTTGCCACTTCGATAGGGAGTATAAACCAAGCTTAAGAAAGTAGAAAAAAAAACACTGTATTCCTCATGACCTCCTCTGTTCTGGCCAAAACGTCTGTAATATTTTCTTCTATTGTAAAAACATATCTTTAGACTCGGGGTTTGATATTAGTCCCCCTCTTTCCCAACGTCCCTAACTGTCGTCCAAACAGTCAAATACACACGGTTCTCGACCGTGCGCCTCCACCAATTGTAACAACCTGACATAGCTGACACAATGCCCACGGTAAGTTTTCCCCAAAACTCACCATCCAGACTCCGCTTAGGGGAAGATCCTAGTCGGGCTGCCTACTCGCATGTTGTTGAGTGGCGCCAGCCACCACGTAGTCTCTTTTGCCGCAAACCAATGGACCAAAGACCGACAACACGGCAAAAAGCCACAGCGGAACCAAAGTTCCACCATGAACCGGCACGAAGAACCGGCCGACAAACACCAGTAGGGGACGCTGAAGTTCCCCTGAAATCCAGCACTCTCCATGGTAACTTCCCCGAGAATAAACGGACAGAGGTACATGGTAAAATAAGTAGACAATAGATTTATTTACTCTTACTCTGTCAATGAACTATTTACATAACTGCTGTCTAACTCAGCCAGCAGAAGATTGTTATATAAACACGAGTAAAATAACAAAAATGATGACTCAACCGTCATTTCTCTAGAAACCTGCTTGGTCTTCAGCAGTAAGATGTTAACTTTTCTGTGGGCCACGTACACTATGCAGATCAATGGCTGGCCTGGTCATTAAATCTCCCAGGCTACTCCACCTTGGGGTGGACAGTGACAACCTCTGACCTCTCACCCATTGACTGAAATGGAGAGAGGTACCAATATGGTACCAATATGGCGTGTGCCTGGCTGCATACTGCAGCAGACTAGCAGATGACCATCAGGAGTTTCGTCTGCACCTTCAAATTACCGAAAGAGACAGACTGGGTTATCACAGGGTAGCCCTCTGAGCTAATGTCGCAACAGTTCCTCCGAGACCTGTGGGTAGCTGAGGCAAGTAAGCAGCATCCTTATTTAACCCTTAGTCCTGTCTGAAGGTGGTCCTGCTTTCCTAATCGCTTCCTAAGTGGATAATCAGGAAGTCACCCTTCTAGACTTTAAACTCCTTTGGCACCTGGAGGCCTTGAGGTTTTGGATCTTGACTTACAATCTTGCCCGAAATGTCCATAAGATATGCGGGTCCTCTTTCTTTTACAATTACAATTAGTACTCTGCTAGCAGACAAATTGGCCTATGGCAGAAGGACATAAAAGTCCACATACAGCATTAAGCATTGTCAAGCACATATACATGCACATATAAAAAACAAAAAAACAAAATGAATATGCAATTGTCAATCCCACAAAACAAAATTATCTTCATTCACCACTTACCTCACAAAGAGTTCCATTGTCTTATAACTCTAGGAAAAAAGACCAATAATATGAATCTGTCCTAGCAAAAATCTCCCTAATTTTCCTAGAGTGGTCAGCCCTGCCCATGTATAGTGCTTTATGAATATCACTGGACTGTGGTTTAGGACAATCACCACGTGTAATTTTTCCAAACAATTTCAAACTTAACTCAGCCCTGCGATGTGCTAAACTATGCCATTGTAGCACTGACAGCATCTCAGTGACACTATCTGTAAATTTGTGCCTGCCACAAACAAACCTAGCTGCCTTATGCTGAACCATTTCAACTGAATGAGTATGACAGAATGAGGATTCCATACACTGCAGCAATACTCAAGATGAGGCCGAACCAATGCTTGATAGGCAATAGTTTTAACTTGTGCTGGGCTGGTGCCCAATGTCTTTTGACTAAAACGAAGCATTTGTAGACCTTTCCCAGTTACACCATGAATGTGTTTTGACACTACAAAGAATACTGCCATTGAGTGAACAACTGCCATAGTTGAAGACAATTGGATTTCTACTCCGAGTTAGCCTCATAACACTACATTTTCCCTCATTCAACTGAAGTTGCCATGTATTACTTGTGGCAACCTGGTCTGCTCATTTGTAAAATTTTTGAATGAGCCGACGAATTCCCTATGGTGGTCTGCCTGACAGCTACAGTAGGCTGTTAGGATGGACGCCATTTTGGTGCCAGCAGACCTCTCACCATGGAGTTTATGGGTGAGAGGTCATGTGACCTCTGTCCCCTCCAGGTGGAGTTGCCTGGAGGTTTCCTGTGGCCTTGTAAGCCACAGGATCTGGGCAGTGTGTTGTAGGCAGCTCTGGTGACTAGACCTGTGGGTGGAGGTCTGGGTGACCTCCACTGTCCGGCGTGTGGTCTTGTGTTTTGCCTTTGGCCTTTTACTTTGTATAAAGTGCTTTTGGGCTGGTCAAACGGACCAGCCCTTTTCTGTAAATAACCTCACTGTCATCACTCATTGCAAGTATTTAATTAAACACTTAATTCATCGTTGTATTTCGTGTCCTTGTCTTTTTTGGGGGGTTTACCGTGGGAGGGTGGGTTGCCGGTTGGGGAACAACGCCACCGTCCATCTCCGTCCTCTTTCGGCCGGTAAATCGTGTCGGCTCGCGGTGGACCCGGTGTTCCACCAAGATATTCTCGACGAGGCGGCGTGTCACCGTCGTGTTTCACCGTTGGGAAAGCTCTGCGCCGACACCACCCGAGGGGTGCACCGTGGGAGAGGCGGCTGCGGGTACAGTCCCGTCCCTGTCGTCGGAGCTTGGTCACCGGTAGGTAAGAGCGTTTTTGGGTTTTTGTTTACCGTGTATTGTAACGGTCCGGCGGGACGTTACATACTATGTTACCATTTCTTTTCAAGATGACACCGAGGTTCCAGCAGGACCTCGTGGAGCAGAATTTAACTTTCTATTTTGACGTGAGAGAAGAGGTTGGAGTGGGAAAATGGGACCTCTTCTAGCCCTTTCTGTGTCCAACTGGCTGAGACTTACCAGGTTTGCTTTAGGTCAGAGTCGAAAGCTGAACAGCCTTATTCACCACTCACCGCTTCTTCCTGGGCTGGGCAGGTTTCCAGTCAGAAGTTCCAGCTACTGTTATCAGTGAACCAGTGGTTTCATGAGAACCATCAGGCCAATAAAGCCCACCAGACTCATTAGGGCCAGCTCCCACAGTGGGTAACAACCCAACTGCTGGGGTAAATTGTTTCGGTTTCACCCTTCGTTCCACACATAATGTACTTCTGCAGACCCACGGCTAAGTTCCACCCTGGAAAAGCTTAGAAAGCTTAAAAAAGCAATCAAGCCTGGTCACCGGAGCTAATAAAACAGCCCATAATGGCTGCTGTCAGCTCTGACCAGCCCTTGTCGGGACAGTACTCCACATTGAGCATAAAACTCTGGTGGACCCATCCAATAATCTAGTAAAATAGCTACATGTGGCTGGCCCAGTCCATCTGTGGACTCGAGTCTTTACCTTAGAAAGGAAAAGCATAATGTCTCCTGGCCATCGTACTGCTGATAAGCGTGTACTGGGTTATAAAAACCCATGGGCTGAAAATCATTTGGGAAAGCTGGAGCAGGTTGCCAGTCTGCCTCTTGTCCTATGGACTCCATGTCGTCTGCAAGATACCCAACATGAGCCTGTTATTCTTGCAGTCATACATCATCAACTGCATGAGGCAAGGACTGCTCGTCCAGGCCTCTGGAAAATCATTCTCCATGGCGGCAAGAGGCTCCAGTGGGTCATTATCCTTACTATTTCTGGACAGAATTTCTACGACAACAACAGTCAGATTATGAGCTTTATGTGTTATGACCATGTGCTTGGAAGGCTTCTACCAGGGTTTACCTGGTTGAAACACCCATGGTGTACTTTCCCTAGTACTTCACCATCAACATTTCTTTTTCTCATCTTTGGGAGTGACAGTATTACTATTTACCACCGAATATGAACAGTTGAAACTGACCAGAAATGTTTTAACTGTGTTTTACTGTAGAAACTAACATGGTCTCAAACCAAATTTTACCAGCCAAAGATGGTGGAAATGAAGCATTACCAACTTTCTTAAGGTGCTCTCCCCGTTCACTGTGAAGAAACGGTAATTTGACTGCTTCCTTATAGAGAAAGTGAATTCAGACAGTTTCCAGCTTAACAGCTCTGTGGAAATACTGTTGACTGTCTAGAGGACATGGACACCACAGTACCCGTCGCCCTTGTGGGGTACCAGTAATTTGCTGCTTCGTCCTGCTGCCTTTCGATAGCGGAACTGGGCAGGAGGTTCCGAAGACGACTAAGCCATCTTGTCACTATAGTTCACCATAGAACATCCCGCAGTATGATTCCTCCTGGCCAAAGGAGTCGGGTAATATATTGAGACGTTTTAGGCCGCCGCTTTATTTTTATTTAGCACTATTTCGTTTTGGGGGTTCTGAACTTTTGTCTCACTATATTTTTGTGTAGCTTCTGGGCCACTAGGTACTTTTGGGTACCGATTGACCCAAATTCTATTTTTGCAATTGACCTTTTCGTTTTCCCCTCATGTAATTTCCACATGAGTGGGTTTTATGTAATTTTAATTGTTTTGTTTTCGTTTTTCCTCTCTTATTACTTAGGTGTGATAAAAGACGATGAGTCATGGTTTGGCCAAGTAGACTAATCCTTGATTGGTCTATTTGGGCCCAAAACTTGATTTAACCAATCAGAAGTTTGTGCCCTGAGAATCCGACTTGTGGATTCTCAGGGAATATAAAGAGAGATATTTTGATGTTCGAGACCGATTTCTAAAATACCGAACCTATGCCCGATTTTGGCTAGGCCTGTTCTTTGCATTAATTTTCAAGTTATTATTTTTATGTGTTGTTCTTTAATACCAAGTTCTATATTACGCATCGATAATTTTATCCACGAAATAAACTCCAATTTACTATTTAAACGACCATTGGTGTTTTATTCATTATTACGTGTTGGATTATTTCACAACCGCGCCTTTCATCATTCCATTGCAGCTCTTCACCGTTTGGATACTTTAAGTTCTCCAACAGGTGCAAGCCTGCAACGAAGTCGTAGGTATATTCGCATTCTTCTCAAGGGTAAATTTACAGACGTAAGTTCGAGAGATAGAGACAAAAGATCCTCTAGACTTTGAGAGTCTTAACCAGAGACTAGTGAGGACATTAAAGTAGACGTTATATTCGTCTAGTCCTCCCGGGCCGGTAGAATTTTTGACTTAGCCAATCACCTTGAATACGAGTGAGAATGCGCTCGTACTATTTAAAAAGAGCAGATTCTACCTGGGAGAAAAGGTCCCTCACAATAAGTAATATTTTACGACAGGTACAGGTCGTTACACGTGCTATTTGTTTAATTATTACCATAAAATTGTCCTTAAGTGATTAATAATACCCCCTTCTACTATGGTACTTTCAAGGTTCTCTTAATTTTGCTTTGAAAGACGAAATAACCGGAAAGACTAACTGCCACAAAGAACTGACAGTGTTCTCTTGAATAAAAATATACTGTCTGTAGTTTCTGGAATATTCAATTTTAAAAAATTGAACTTTAAAAAATTGATGATAACACAAAGTTTGTATCATATTCTATTATTTCTATTGCCATTTTTTTATTAAATCTTACAATAACAATTTAAGTTACTTAGTAAAATGAAAACAAAAGATTTCAGTTTGAGCAATGTGAAATTCACCTTATTGTAATTTGCTGTTGGATGTAGAAGAAAACTATTAACTATTCTGACTTCCTTACATTTGCAATTTTTGCTTTTTTATAGAATTTTTACAAAAACGAAATTAACCGCAAAGAGATGTACATCCGATACATCTACAAGTTGCGCGATTTACACTTACCAGCTGAAAACTATACGGAAGCTGCCTTCACATTGAAACTGCATGCAGACCTCCTATCGTTTTCAGACAACGTGTTGCATTCCGAATATCACTTTCCAGCTCAGCAGGAATGGCACCGAAAGGAAATGTTGTATCTTCAGATAATCGACTATTTTGACAAAGGGAAGGTATGGAGGGTCTTGATTTTCTACTTTATTGATTTAAAAACTTCATTATGCTTGTACTTTTATATCTTTCTATTGAAATTTAATTGTTTACCTTCTAGTGTTGGGAGAAGGGAATTCCACTGTGTAAGGAACTGACTGAATTGTATGAAGCCAAACTATTCGATTATTCTAAATTAAGCCATATTTTAGTGAGTATTAAAACAAAAGTTTTCATTTGTCACTGTCTTTGCTTTGTCAGTTACGCCATCCTTTCATAAGATGTCATTATAGTGTTAAAATTGTTCTAACTTGAAATTGGTCAGGAAGTGTAAAAAATGCCAATGGTGCCAACTGCATGTGCCCTCCAATGCTTAAACATTTAATTGTAACGCTTTTGGCTCATGGACCACTTTTGGGTGGTCGGGTTCTAATACAAGATGTCGCAGGAGGCCAGGCTGTTGTTGCAATGTATTACTATAGAAATACACCGACCCCAGACATTTGCATGTGAGTGGCTTGTCAGCAACTTTAGAACTACTGTGGTTTTTATTTCCAAATGTGTTGAGGCTATTTGATAATCTTCTAGCACATAGTTTTTTATGATGATGTCTAAACCTCATCTAAATGACAGTCACTTATGATTTATGATTGGGAATTATTCCTCCTGCCACATGGCTGTCCAGTCGATTGCAGGTGTACTGACCACTTGTCAGGTCTCTTTGATTTTTTTCATTTAATGATACAATGAGGAAACAATAACAAGTGTTTTCTTGTCGAAGTCTATTTTGTCAAAATGGCTAACAAGGCCGTTCGTGCTTGTCAATGATGACTATATTTTTAAAGTTCATTCAACCACACTAAAATCACATTTCAGCAACCAGAGCTGACTTAAAGTTGTTGGTTTTGGCAACAACTCGATTTCACTTTGCAGTTGCACCTGACCACTTAAAATAGGTCCATGTTCCAAGGGCCTAAAGGATGCTTTGCGCCATTTGGAAGTTTTCAATTTCACCATTTTCATATATTTTTCACAATTAATGTGACCAATGTTTTATTTGTTGAAAACCCATTATTTTGGTTGTTAGTATTGAATGATGCTAACTTGTTAATCAGAAGCAGGTACTTTACGGTATCAAAAGCCTTTGCAAAGTCCAAAAGTATTAAGTGAAACTCCTATTGATTATCAAGCTTTGATAGATTGTCTTGTATGAACATTGCCAACAGAGTATATGTGGTACTTAGTTCATACTGTTGATCATGTGGATCAACCTTTTCTAAAGCAATGTTTATGGTTAATTGTTTCATTTTTCAAAAGTAAATTCTATTATATATTCAAGAAATTTACAAACTGTTAACATTAAAGATATGGGCCTGCAATTAATTGGCAATTTTTTATCTGCAGTTTTAGAAATAGGACAAATGTTTGCTTCTTTAAGGACTTGTGAGAGTATTATACTAGTTAAATATATTTGGAAAACATTGCGTAGGAATAGGTTGACCTCTGTGACCAATTCTTTCAATAATCTTAGTGAAATTTCATCTTGACCTGATGAGTTGTTTACATCTGTCACAGCCTGGTCTGTTTCACCAGGAAGATGGTGTACGTATAGGAACTATTGGTCGAGAAGACAGTCCTGGCGGTGGTCTGCTAAACAGGCTGTGGTGGCCTGCAGGCAATCGCCATCTTGTGTCCAATCCAGCCTCTCACTCTAGCCTCTCACTCTATACCCAATGATTTAAGTTTTAATGACAAAAATAATTAATGTTACTTGCTAAAAAAAACTGAAAGCGAAAAATTGTTTTCCAAGAAAGTGGCAACGGAAATTTTTAGGCCTAAATGGTGTTTCTATTAAAAACGTTATAACTAAAAACAACTTGACAATATAGTCCACAAATCTGGAGCAAAAAACGTGCTTGTGCAGTGTTACTGTGGGAAAGAGAGAAAAAGATGATAAAAGGATAAAAGATTGTAGATGTTTTGCACAAATGATTTGAAGGTTAATTAAAGTTAAAGGTCTGTATATTAACTGTATATAACCTAACCCTGTTCACATTATTTTTCACAATAGCAAAGCATCTGTCAGTGCATATTGACTGCATCAGATTATGTTAAGAATTTTTTGTTTAAAGTGCCAACATCTGTCGCAGAAAACTATTTGGATTGTTTTGGAAGGGATACCGTCCCTATTATAGCTGATTTGTAACCGATTATGGATGTTAAAAAAAATGTCATAAAAATGTCCCAAAAAAAAGTCGAAGTTTTTAAAGTCTGCAAATTTTTAAATTTGCAGACTTTAAAATATTTCCTTTTGATAATAGTTTATCACTCCACCCTTTAGAAATTTTACTATGGGAAAAACAGTTGAAAGAATAAAATGTTAACAAAATGTCTACTGAGATCAGGTGACAGTAGTATCATAGGACATATCATCTTCTCAACAATAGAGAATGTAGTTAAACATCTTTATACTTTTGGTCTGCATTTATTTCATCTATGCTATGTTTCTTGTCTGAAGACACCAATAACTCACAAACGGAATAATATAAAATGTATCAAGCTAGAATTTTCACTTGAATATTTTATGGCCGATTTCTAGATCAACGCAACTTATTTCAAGTCGTCATTTCATTCCCTTCATGAGTTATGGGAAGATGATTTTTTAAATTTTCAAATCCTCAGAAATCCAGTATATTAATGTGCTATACTTTTTTTCACGATGAGTATTAGCGTGTTCCACTTACTACCGTTACTGTGTGTATGAAAAAAACTGTTTTTGTCCAGGCGAAGCCGGGTACTAAAGCTGGTTAATAATAAAGACAATGACAAATTCCACTTTGAAAAGAAATAGTATCAGTATCTGTTTAACAGAATTCCACTTGAAACATCTGGTGCTTGTGTTCCTTCAGTTCTTGAAAATAGTCAACGAGTACAAGTACACCCCGTTTTCTTGGAAATTGCATTAAATGTAAAACATGTAAAACATCTTAAACAAACCAATGAAATAGACCAACTGAATTAGAAAATCTACAATGATAAGTTAAAAAAGCTTTTTGATCCTTTGGAAAGTTCATAATCTCAATTTCTAATGAAGCTAACAACTTGTAAATTGCAAGTAGAACAATTCAAAAGATTTGTAGTATGTGTCTACATTCAATCCTGGTTTACAGGCAGATCTACTCCTGATACCTAGTTAGAGATGTTGAGAAACTTGCTAGCCTTTTTTTTATTTTTACAGTTTCTTTTCTTCCTTTTCACAAGAAATATTCTTATACAGATTAACAAATTATGAAGTTCAGACTTCCTTAAGTCAGTTCCTTGCAGCACTTCTGAACTGTGCATTTTTCACCTTTTTTTCCTTCAAAATAATGTTGTTGATGCGAGATTTCATAATGTACCGGTTCAATTCTGGTTAGAATCACAATTGTTTAAGGATGGCACAGCTTAGTTTAAACAACTTATCTTGCGTTAATGACTGTCCAAAGCACGGCATAGCTGTCACCAAAGTTCTACTAATGAGGCAACCAGTGCCGGATTACCAAATAGGCAGAGGGGAAAAGGTTGGAAAGGGTAGAGGGGGGGGGGGGGAGAGAGAGAAACGTGGAGGGGAAAAAAAGTGGGAGGGGTGACTGAAATTGAAATGAAAGGAGTAAAAAAGGAACAAACGACGCGCATGCGCACACCAGAGAAAATGAAAAACTCATTTTCTCTTTCAAATATAAAAAGGGGAGGGGATAATAGCAGGAAAATTAAACTACAGTTTATCACAGGCAATTGTGCCCAGCATTTTTATGAACGTCATCAATTTCTAATTGGTTTGTTACTTGGTGTGACGTCATAAAAGGGCGGAGGAAACGAAATTCTAATGCTGGGCACAATTGCCTGTGAATTTCGCTCTCGTCATTTATGATGGATAACCCCACTAGTATATACATGTATATAGTTTTTCTTGTTTGTTTGTAAATTTGTAGAATAACGCGCGAAGCTTACTAACATTTTACTTTTATGTAATAATCCTAAAATTGGTGAGTGTCTGAGTAGCCCATGTGGGCTCTGACCACCAAGCCTCTGACTACCAAACATGAGGTCGGTAGTTCAAATCCCGCTGGCATCCATTCACTATTAAAAAAATATAAAAAAACTGGCAGTGGAGCCCCTTGTAGGGCAGTTCATTATTAATTTAAGTAGAAGTGTACAACTTATTATTTTAAATTAAACATAAACTTTCCTAAGATGGGTTTTTAAACCTTAAAGATTAACCAAATGGTTTTAGTAGATAATATGTACTAAAACTATTTGGTTAATCTTTAATCTGAAAGGGACATATTATGTCCCTTTCAGGCAACTGGTTTTAGAACAAACATCTCTTTAATAAAGTGGTTTTAGGGCCAATGTCCATTTAGGGCAAGTGGTTTTTGGATAAACATCTGTAGGGCAAGTGGTTTTAGAACAAAATTCCTTTAGTGTGGTTCAGGGAAATTATCCCTTTAAGGCAAATGTCCTTTTAGGACAAACATTCCTTTAGGGTAAGTGGTTTAGGGCAAATGTACCTTTAGGCCAATGTCCCAATGTCCCTTTAGGGCAAATGGTTTTAGCACAAATGTCCTTGTAGGGCAAATGGTTTTAGGGCAAATGTCCCTTTAGGGCAAGTGGTTTAGAGCAAATGTGCCTTTATGGCAAATGGTTTTTAGTACAAATGTTTCTTTAGGGCAAATGCCAGTTTAGGGCAAGTAGTTTTATGGCAAACATCCTTTTAGGGCAAATGATTCTTTATAGACAATGGTTTTTGGGCAGATGTCCATTTAGGGCAAGTAGTTTTATGACAAATGTTTCTTTAGGGAAATTGGTTTTTGGGCAAATGTTCATATAGGGCAAATGGTTTTATGGCTAACATCACTTTAGGGCAAGTGGTTTTAGAACAAACATTTTTTTAGGAAAAGTGGTTCAGGGAAAATGTCCCTTTATGGCAACGGTCCATTTAGGGCAAATGTCCTTTTGGGACAAACATTCCTTTATGGCTAGTGGTTTAGGACAGATGTCCTTTTAGGGCAACTGTTCATTTAGGGCTAATAGATTTAGGGTAAATGTCCTTTTATAGCAAATTAATTTAGGGCAAATGTCCCTTTAAAGCAAATGGTTTTATCGCAAACATTCCTTTAGGGCAAGTTGTTTTAGAGCCAATGTCGTTTATGGCAAGTTGTTTTAGGGCCAATGTCCCTTTATGGCAAGTTGTTTTAGGGCCAATGTCTCTTTAGGGCAAATGTCCTTGTAGGGTAAATGATTTTAGGGTAAATGTCCCTTTAAGACAAGTGGTTTAGGGCAAATGTCCCTTTATGACAAGTGGTTTAGGGCAAATGTCCCTTTATGACAAGTGGTTTAGGGCAAATGTCCCTTTATGACAAGTGGTTTAGGGCAAATGTCCCTTTATGACAAGTGGTTTAGGGCAAATGTCCCTTTAGGGCAAATGGTTTTAGTACAGTTGTTCCTTTAGGGAAAATGCCAATTTAGGCATGAGGTTTTATGGCAAACATCCCTTTAGGGCAAATGTTCTTTTAGGGACAATGGTTTTTGGGCAGCTGTTCATTTAGGGCAAGTGGTTTTAGGACAAATGTTGCTTTAGGGAAAATGGTTTTTGGGCAAATGGTTTTAGGGCAAATATTCTTTTAGGGCAAATGCCAAATACCTATCTGAAGTTGATTGGAAGAATGTACTGAGTTGAATATACCTAAAAAAAATACGTGCATTCAATTAACGAATTATGGAAATGTGATTTGCCACTTTTAATAAAGTGGCTTTAGGGCCAATGTCCATTTAGGGCAAGTGGTTTTTGGATAAACATCTGTAGGGCAATATTTGGTCATATTTTCAAATATAGCCCCTACCACACTTTTTGTTGTCATTTTTACAGTTGATAAACTATTATCAAAAGAAAACTTTTTATATTTTGAAATTATAGTATTTTAGGGCTAACACGTGGCTAAAACAGGACAACAAAGAGTTGTGAGCTTAATTAAATGTCAAATACATTATTTTAATTAAATGTTATTGCTTTAAAGATAGTGTACAATATGTGAGCTACCTCATTATTTTACTACCTAATGACCGATTTTCCAAAACAACGCATTCATATTGTATTTCTTCTATTAGAGGGTTGAGGCACGATTTTTTGACAACATTCTGATGCAACTGCGACCAGAACCAGAATATTTCAAAGTTGGTTTTTATGGAGCAGCTTTTCCATTGTTTTTGAAGGTAAGTATCATTTCTATTTTTCTTGTTTTTTATGTTTGGTTGTTTATAACATTACATTGCTGTATATAGAATAGGCTTTTTATATACCGTGGGTTAGAATATGAACGAATCGGAGCCTTTACGCAAAGACTTCAAACGGAATTTCCAACAGCAAATATAATGACAAAAAATACACCACCGGAAGAATGCATACTTTCCTCTGATGGCCAGTGTATCCTTTGTGGTGTCCTAACGTAGTTAAAATGAAAATATTTTCCAAGTATATTTATTGTGTAAATGTCCCAATCGCTATTTTTAAGATGGCTGATGAATCAATAAATTACTATCTAACAGTTCAGTTAGAGATCTACATTGTATACAGTATATTGGACATACCACTTAACAGAGACCATTATCTCCAGAAATTTCTTGTTAAAATATTGTGAAGGTGATTGCCAATGATTGCCCAAATAATATTGTAAGGAATCACCTTTGTGGGGGATAGAATTTACCAAAAGCGGTTGGCTAAGCCGCTTATTCTATCCTGGTTTGGGAGGAAGGGAACAAATTAATCCCTTTCCGATTCCTCATAAGTTCTTCCTTATTGAACGTTTACAGTTCAAATGGATCTTTTAGCTGTCTGCTACTCCTCGCCCGTTAAAAGCTAGTTGATCGTGTTGTCCCTTGAAGTCTCATCTAGAAGTGGTGATATGCGTTTTCACCCGGATTGGCAATTTGAGATAATGGTGATGTCAGAACTTTCGTTCTCTCCAAAAAGTATAAAAAATAAGACTTGGCAATTTTAAAATATAATAATTTAGGTCTATCCCAAATTGGGCATAGATTCTCTGTTAACAGAATGCTTGATAAATATCAAAAACACGGCCTTTTTATGCCAAAAACCGAACAGGCCAATCAATGCGATTGACTAGTGGTCAACAAAAATACAGAAAATGACTCATCATCAATTAAGACTAATATTCACAAGAAAAACACAACCCCATTGACTTAATGCTACTGCTTATCAGGATGATTTCTTTGTATTAAGGGGTGGGACTGGGAGTAAAAAAGACCAAAGACCCAAAAGGTGACCCAAGACAGGATATTGGTATCATCAGCTGATAGAACTAGGTCAATCCTCTGTATGTTATTACAGAGGGATGACAAAGTTTCATGCCAATCTAAAATAAAAACAAACGATCCACAAAAAAATAAGGGAGCCAGGATCGCTCCTGGACTCAATATATAGTTTCAATATATGTCATTAATATAATTAAAAAAATTAAAAATTATTTGACTATTTTTAAATGTAGTTTATCAAAAAGATGTCGCACCAAACAATTCACTATTCAAATACATGTATTTACTATTCAAATATCAAAGACATAGTACTTTGATATGAAGTAACCCAAGTGCTATGTGCCTCAATATGATAACTTTTCAATCATATTGAGGCACATAGCACTTGAGTTGCATATGAATAGAGAAAACATGAAATTGAGTTAGGAATTATGGAATTGTGTGATGGCAACTGTTACAACCCGATCAGGGCTGGACAAGCACCAGACCAATTACTTTACCTCCGTACTCCTTTTGTACCCCTGATTCCTGAAAGGTTTCAGGGACCAGGGGCTGTACAGCGGACAGTCTCAGTGAACTTTTGAGGACGACCACGCAAAGTTGTGGAGTTCGTTGCTGAATTAGATGGCTGATTTCACCACAAACAGGACGAGACAAGACAGATTCGATTGTAAGATGATGGTTCCCACCATCGACTGTTCTCTGGTGGTTGAATGCGCTGTTGACCATGGCCAAAATAATGATCCCAGTTAACCCCAGCAATAAAAACCCCAATTACAAGCAGCCCCACTCATTCAACAACTGCTTTTCCATTGCCAGGCAGTAAAACCAATCTCGTAGTTTGCTTGATGGATCTCACCAGTCAGGTTCTACATATAGACTGACAGGTCCCGTTGGTGGGCATCGAGACTACTCGACATCTTGAAGTAGATCAGCTTTTTAGTACAGAGTTCAGTCTGGGCCTAAGGTAGTGAAACACTCGGATGTGCCTGTGGTGTTCACATTAGTGGGCCACAATGCGGCTGGGTACCATGAACACCCAAACCCCTGATACTTCACTATAGAGCAGACAAGTTGAGATGGTTGTGACGATCTGGTCTTGAATACGCCATCAGCCATAAGCTGAAGTGAGATACTGGGTTCAAGTGATCTTTGGGCCTCGAAGACCTTTTGCTCAAATGCAGCAAGTATCCTGTACTTCCCCAGGGCGTCCCGAGACAACTGGTTGGCAGAACCTCTCCAGTCAGGTAGCCCCCGTTCTGAGACAAATTTCCTGGTGAACCACCAGGTGAAATGTGCCCACCGGGACCACATTCGAAGAGGTTGGACTGACAGACCAGCAAATCATGCATCGACTGCTCAGCCACCTGCACTGCCCCTACTTGGTGGGCTTGTCCTCCTAGTCCTCAGCCAGCATGCTATTCCGCATGGCTTGTCTAGTTCAGCACTTTGTCATACCCTCCTGGGATGTAACTGTCGGAGCTTTTGGATCCTCCCATCTTCTCATGTTTCTTATCCTTTTTCTTCTAATGGGAAGAGATATCATCCAGCTCTACCACTAGGGCAGCCTCCACATCTTGAGCAGTGGCAATGCCTTCCCTTGTTTCTAGATCAATATGAGCATCACTGATATCTTCTAGCCATATATTGTAAGTGCTGCTGTTTTCAGCCTTGGCAATTCCCACAACTGCCAACAATCGATGTCCACCCAAGGCCTTATGATGGGGTTCCACAAGAAGCAACTCTCCATCTCCAGAATGCTCCTCTAAACTCACAGAAACTACCATTTGTTCATGAGCTTGGAGCCACACATTCTCCAACAGTGGCCGGGAGCAAACTTCTCCACTCCTAAGCAGAGAACAGATCTTAGGGAACTCGGATGGAAGTATTTTCACTTACCCATCTACACTCACAGGCTCTACCTTTCGCAGTATCCTAAACAGTCAGGCTCGAATGGGCAGCAGCCCTATGATTTCGTGAAGCTTCTGCACTTCATCTTGCTGCTCTTTATTGAGCCCTGCACTGACCCAACATGCCTGCAGGATTTGGTCTTTCAAAGCGTCCCAAAGATTTTTCGGGATGTGCCATCCAGAGATCCTTATGGAAAATAACTTCCGAGTTACGATATTATCCACTAACCCAAAGAGATGGCAGGTCTTGCCCCTGAATTCCCCTCAACAAGAAGGTGGGTGATGGTTGATTTCCTGTGGATTTTCATCTTCATGTATACAACTTCTATCTCGACGGAGTGCCCACCCATTCTGTGTAAGAATGAGGGGAGGTTAACCTCTTACACCAGTAACTGCATCACTGGCATGCTCAGGACCATTACATCAGCCCCGGTGTCCACAATCATATCAACTAGAGGGTCGTTCAGAGACACGAAAAACTGGGGTGACCCAATTAATGATGTACAGCTCTGACGTTCAGGGATGGGAGACTGTCATCTCCCATCATTCCTTTTCTGAGCCTCATCCATTTTCTAGCCTGCCTTGGATGGTACTACCAGATGTTTATGGGTCTGGGTATCCACCTCACACTAGAAGCTTCAAAGACCTGGTCAGAGGCTTGGGTGTACCATTCATGAGTGTTCTCATCAGCTTGGCTATTTGGCATGACACAATCTATGGCAGGCCAATTATTCAATGCCCAATTGGATAATTGGCATGACATTCATCTCCCAGGCTAATTCCTTCAAAACAGCCTCTTCCAGCAGCCTCTCTCTCTGAGTACTTTACAGGCTCCTTGAGGAGCACCCTAACACATGTACTCAAACGGCCAAGTGTAGAGGCCTGAGTGCCGGTTTTCGGCTAAGTACCGCTTTCCAGAGGGTTTAGCAGTCCTCCTCCTGGTACACCACTGGGAACTACACCAACCTGGTGCCTTCGTACCATGACATGATCTGTTCCCAGGAGAGGTTGCTCCCATTTTTCTGCTCGCGTGGCATCGTCCACATCAACAGTGTCCTCTTCAGCAGTATGACCAGAGTCGACTAAAACATGGTCTGCTTTTATTTCCAACCACCACTCACAGTCAGAAATGTGGTAGCCTTCTTCCACCTCTGTCACCGATAAGAACTGCCAGTATTCCACTGTCGACCTCTTGCATCAGTCGGCCTACACCATGGAACATGGCTTGGCACTGCTTATCACGTTTTTCATTTTCTACCATGATCCTACAGTATAGTCCATGCCCTGCAGCTTGCTAATGGCTGTATCATTGTCTGACCATACCAACGGTCAGACGCACCGTTCACAACCATGAACGAGGCCTAGGTAGAAGTAGCTCGCACCTCCACCAATTGTAATGGTTAAATCGACCGCTCAAAATGCGGCATACAGACTCCGCTTTAGGGGCTGGGACCGTGCTTGTACTGCCCTCAGTAAACATAGAAGAGAGTCAGAACAAGTGCAGAGTCACCATTGGCAAAACCCATGGTGAAAAACCGGCATTATAACGAGAAACACAGCAGCACATGAAGAGGATACCGTAGTTCGATGCAAGTTGAAGGGCCACCTTGGCCAGCGTTACACAAAAACCAAAAGAAATAGAACTGAAAAACGAGCACGTGTTTGGCGGACAAGTTGGGTAGTTTGCCGGATAAACGTGGTTGTTTGGCCTGCAAAACGTGCTAACAGTGGTAGAACCCATACGCTCGCAGGTGCAACTTGCAAAGCAACCCCAAGAAATAACATAACACACATAGACATACTTTAGAAAAATAAAAAAAACATTTAATTACACTTACATAATGTAATTCAAGTATTTACAAAAAAACTACTGGCTAACTCTGCCAGCAGGCAACCCGTTACAAAACAAAACACAAATCAAATAACAAAGCACGTGGCTGGAGGCCAGCCTGGCATCTGGCAGGTCGTTGAACTCTTCACTTGGACCTTTCAGTCTGCCCATATAATGTCCAACCTGGCCAATATACTGTATACCCCAGTTTACTCCTCCTGGGTTTGGACAGCTGCAACACCCGACCTCTCACCCATAGAAACTTATGGTGAGAGGTCTGCTGGACCAAGCATGGTGTCTGCCTGGCTGCCTACTACAAGCAGCCTAGCAGACCGCCATCAGGAATTCGTCTGCTCCCCCAAAATTAATGGCGAAAGCTGTGACAGCGGACTGTCCCCAGTGTTTGACTGTGCAGTTGACTGCGGTGCAAATAATGACCCTAGTTAACCCACAGCAGCAAAATTCCCAGTAACGAGACGAGACCCAGATGTAGATTAAAATATATAAATTTATTTAACATGACTTACTCAAAACAATATTTACAGGACGTCTGGTCAGACTTTGGCCAGCTAAAATGAAAGCATTTATAACAAAAGATCATGGCCTCCCAGGCCACTAGGCCAAAAATCTGGAAACAGGCAGTGACCGGAGCAGAGCCTCCGGCCAGGACAATGTCTGTTGTTTGGTGGCTTATCTATCTGATAACGTCCATTTCTAACACGTTAATTGATTTTTAATTGTTTAAATTATATTATTGACTTATTTTAACTTTTAAAAATCGTTTTGGCAATTGTTGGGTAAGTCTTGAAAATATTTTGAAAATAAATTTCTGGAGGTAATGGACTCTTTATGAAAAAAGTGTACTTTGTTAGTAACTGGAATATTATTGGAATATCCTAATACGATTTTCATGATAAACTTCAAAGTTAATTTTTATCGCCATTTCAAATGAAATTTCTGTAAACTTTGATGAGAATATTCAAACTCAGGACAAATATTAGTTTCATTTAAAAGTAAATTGAATATCAGCATCTTGAATTGTATTAAAACATTGAGTTGATAGCTGTAATAATTATTTTCAAAACGTTATTTAAGAAAAGTTATAGCAATCTAAACAAATTAATTTTATTTTTCGCTAAATGTTCATATATAACAGAGGTGGTCAGCTACACTGCCTTTGGAAGCCACATTTCAGGCAGGTATATTTGAAAGAGCCATTTATCTATCTTTGATAACAAAAGAAAAAATGAGAAACTTAACAAATTGTCAGAGAGTTTGTTGGGAAGTTACTGTCATGAAAGTTATTTTGCTACAATTTTGCCTATTTATTCATTTTAAGAAAAATGTTCATCGTTTGAAATATGTCTTGAATCACCTTAACCATCAACAGATATACAGATATGTAATGTAAAGCCAATACCTGGACATCACAGAGAATTTAGTAACAAGGAAGTTCCAGATAAAGTGTTGCGCTTTTATTTGGTTAATGATGTGCGAGCCTTTCAGTTTGACAGACCTATCCACAAAGGTGTTGTTGACAAAGAAAATGAATTCAAGGTTGGTTTTTCCTGCCAGGAAAAAAAAAATACTTTACTGACTTTTATTTTCCTTATTTTACAGAGTCTTTGGATAGAGAGAACAACTTTAGTTATATCAAATACTTTACCTGGAATACTTCGATGGTTCGAAGTTGTCGATCAAAGAACTGTTGAATTAAGTCCAATCGAATATGCTTGCGAATCTGTCAACAATAAGAACAAAGAGTTAAAGCAACTCTTCACTTTGTATAACCATGACACAAAACACAACATAAATCCTCTAAGCATGTTGCTACAGGGTGTGATTGATGCAGCTGTAATGGGTGGTATCAGTAAATACCAAAATGCGTTTTTTACCAAGGACTTTGCAACGACACATCCGGAATATGTTGATAAGGTTCATCGTCTTAACGAGCTAATTCTGGAACAGGTGATTTAAAATTTAATTTATATCTGGGGCCTGTTTCTCAAAATTACAAGTCTTGTAATGCAAGTGAATTCTACGGAGCCCTGATCAGTAAGTTGTGAATTTGCCAGGCATGTTCTTTACAGGGCTCCGTAGAATTCAATTGTACGACAATACTTGTATTTTTGAGGAACAGAGCCCTGTTTCTTAAAATATGTTTTACAATTTGTGACTTGCAAAATACAGGACAATTTTCACAAGTCTCACAAGACCTTCAGCAAAACTTTACAAGTGCAGCCTAGATCCTGTTTCCTAAAAATACAAGTGAATTCTTCAGAGCTCTGTAAATATACGTCGTCGCTAATTCACCCAACATTGTGAATTTTTGTTGCTTGTCCTGATCAGGACTCCGTAGACTTCACTTGTATTACAAGACTTGTATTTTTGAGAAACAGGGCCACGGACTGCAAAGTTCAAGCCGAAAAGAGACCAAACCCATAGACTCCTTTTAATTGCATTGGTGAGTGCCACGAACTTCAAATGAAAAGCAGACGACAGTTTGGATTTTGTTTAATTCGTAATTACAAATTTGAGCAGGGACATAGCTTGGGCCCTGCAGCCCGGCATTAGGTTTTGGTGTGCAATGTTAAGGTAAGGCAACCAGAAAAAAATGCACTTACGATTTTTTCCCCCGGGCGCCAAAAACATTTATATGCCACTGAATTTGACAGTTCATAATTAGTTTGGCAGCTCGTAATTAAGACTTGTGCAATTGATCTCCAAAAAAAAATGCTTTTCGGACTCTACATTGCTCTGACAACCATGAAGAGAGCGCTTGACCTCTTGTTAGCAGGACACAAGTGGGAGACTGGCTTAGTGTACCTGGATGATACCATTTTTGGGAGCACTTTCGAGCAGTTTCTCAACAATCTTTCCACTGTTCTTGGTTTGTTATGAGGGATAGAGCTAAAACTTCAGCCAACAAAGTGTTTTTTTTTGGCTATGATAAAGTGGAATATCTCTGCCATGTAGTGAGTGCCTTGGGAGTTGCTCTGAACCCGGATCTTGTAAGAGCAGTCCAAGAGTTTGAGGTGATTACAATTATAACAGGCATCCATAGTTTTCTCAGGCTGGTTCATTACTACTGTAGGCTGATCAAGAACTTCACTAACATAGCAAGACCTTTGCACGAGCTTACCATGAAGAATGTGTCCATTGAGTTGTCAGAGAAATGTGGTTTGGTGTTTGATTGATTAACGGCATTTTTAACCAAACCACCCGTGCACGATTTTCCATGTCATTTTTTATTTTCATGTACAATTCATGGTTTATCAAGTTCTGGCGTGTGCAAGCCTACTTATGAAAAGATTGAAAACACGGTATTCTGTCACCAAGCATTAGTGCTTGGTGATAATGTTTGCTGTGGGTAAATTCCAACATTATATCTTTAACTAGGAATTCATGATTGTCAATGACTGTCATGCACCCTGCCATCTGTAGATAGCGAAGCAAAAAAGAAAGAGCCAATATGGTTTCCTTTGACAATGAGGGACGATTCAGGCTATTCAGCATTATATGGCTTTAGTTAAGGCAGCACATAGGGATGAGGACCATGTGGTGGCAAAGATTCAACATCCAAAATGCCTTTAATAATAGTATCCTATGGTATATAATCAACTAAGTTATTAGGTGCCCCAATAATTTGGGAGAGTTATATGTTCATTTCTAGAAGGGGGGGTTGTAATATGTAATGGTTGTACAAGAAGTACAAATAATTGTTGTCCACAGGGCTCTTGTTTGTGCCCTGTGTTGTGGTTATTGTTAATGGTAACTTGGTTTGAAGATATGAGCAACCTAGACTCAAGCAGTTTATTGTTCTAGTATTTGCAGATGACATTAGTTATCGTTAGGGGCAGGAATATGGGCAGCTAGGGCAAAGTTGTCCTTTGCTATCAATAAACCAACAGATCTGATCCGCCCCTATTAAAGTGTGAAAAGAAGACCAGTAGTTAACTTGGATGATGAACTACTGGATGAAAATTACAGAATGCAGTATCTGGGGAGATCACATGCCGCATAAATTTATAACAACGTTGAGGCGATAGCAAGCAGAATGCTGGGGTTCAAGTGTTAGATAGCAGGATTATAAGGAAGTTTGATGCAATACAAAGGCCTTTTATATACATACTAGTGGGGTAACCCGTCATAAATGACGGGAGCATCTAGTTTATTTTTGTGTGACTGTCTGGTTGTCATGAAGTAATTAGCCTTGACCGCTTGTGTTTTTTATAAGCACCTTAATATTGTTACAGGTATGTGAAGACAGGGAGATACAGTCGTGTGCCCCGCTCATTTATGACTGTCCGGCCAAATATCAACCAATTGGAAATTGAAAAGAACGGGGCATGTGACATCTGACGACATAACAAAATAATTAAAAGTCGCTGGCCCTCATAAAAAGGCTGGAAACACGACTGTATTTTACTGTTTTTACTTTCCTGTCCTTGCTATTGTTCGGGTTCTTGGTTCGGGAGAGTGCAACATAAAGTTGAACATGAGAAAAAACGGTTCATTTAAATTTCAATCTGATTAAGTTTTTGTCCTAAAACAATTTACCATAAAGAAACATTTGCCCTAAAACCATTTACCCTAAAGGGACATTTGACTCAGAAGAACATTTGCCCTAAAGGGACATTTGCCCTAAAACCATTTACCCTAAAGGGACATTTGACCTAAAAGAACATTTTCCCTAAAGGGACATTTGCCATAAAGGGACATTTGCCATAAAGGGACATTTGCCATAAAGGGACATTTGCCATAAAGGGACATTTGCCATAAAGGGACATTTGCCCTAAAGAGACATTGCCCTAAAGGGACATTTGCCCTAAAGGGGCATTTGCCCTAAAGGGACATTGCCCTAAAGGGGCATTGCCCTAAAGGGGCATTGCCCTAAAGGGGCATTTGTCCTAAAGGGGCATTTGTCCTAAAGGGACATTTGTCCTAAAGGGACATTTGCCCTAAAGGGACATTTGCCCTAAAGGGACATTTGCCCTAAAGGGACATTTGCCCTAAAGGGACATTTGCCCTAAAGGGACATTTGCCCTAAAGGGACATTTGCCCTAAGAGGACATTGCCCTAAAGGGACATTGCCCTAAAGGGTCATTTGCCCTAAAGGGACATTGCCCTAAAGGGTCATTTGCCCTAAAGGGTCATTTGCCGTAAAGGGTCATTTGCCCTAAAGGGTCATTTGCCCTAAAGGGTCATTTGCCCTAAGAGGACATTTGCCCTAAAGGGTCATTTGCCCTAAGAGGACATTTGCCCTAAAGGGTCATTTGCCCTAAAGAGACATTGCCCTAAAAGGACATTTGCCCTAAAGGGATGTTCCCCTAATGAGTAGTCTAAATATACAGTAATTTGTTTTAGGGCAAATGTTCCTTGAGGGCAAATAGTTTTAGGGCAAGTGGTTTAGGGCAAATGTTCTATTAGGGTAAATTGTTTTAGGGCAATTGTTGCTTGAGGGCAAATGATTTTAAGGCAAATGGTTTTAGTGCAAATGTTCTATTAGTGTAAATGGTTTTAGGGAAAATGTTCCATTAGGGTTAATTGTTTTTATGGCATTAATCCAGAGAGCGCAACATAATATTGACATAATTGCTAGGCACAATTGCCTGTGATAAACTTTAGTTTAATTTTGCTACTATTATCCCCTCCTATTTTTATATTTGAAAGAGAAAATGAGTTTTTCATTTTCTCTGGTATGTGCATCGTTTGTTCCTTTTTTTTACTCCTTTCATTTCAATTTCAGTCACCCCCTCCCACATTTCCCCGCCACGTTTCTCTCTCTCTCTCTCTCCCCCTCTACAGTTTCCAACCTTTTCGCCTCTCCAATTTAATATCGTGGGGTTCTTGGATGGGGAGTGTGCAACATATAGTTGACCTTGAGAAAAAAAGCTTTTTATTTATTTAATTTATATAAATTCCAATGTTACATGCACACACAGAGACCTGGCTTATTATATATATATATATATATATATATATATATATATATATATATATATATATATATATATATATATATATATATATATATATATATATATGTATATATATGTATATATATATATATGTATATATGTATGTGTGACACGCCACGTTCTGGGTGTCCAGTTTAGTAGGGGTTCTTTTTATTAAGCCGTATTATCTTCATGATGAGATCGATATTCATATCGATCTCCCTTTCTTTCCTCCCTTTCTCTTTCAAATTGATAGCTGGCTCCATGAGGCCAGGCTGATGACAGCTGATCCGTCACGGCTGATAGATGAATTGGCCAATCAGGCGATCGCTACGTCACGAAAGGGGCGTAGACGATCGCTATCAAACTGAGAGGCAAATTCAAATATCAGCTGTTCTTTCTCAGCTGATCATCAATCTGGACGCATCGTCATTTTGGTGTTCCGGGAAAGGAACAGTCTAAGCCTTTTGAGGTTCTTTTATAAAGTGTCTTCATAATATGTTATGTCTTGTATATATATATTTTATTAAAAGTTCGTTTCTACATTCTCTCCGGCTCCGTCTAAACTTTATTTAGGGACATAAAATCGAGTGAGCGTAGGTTCAGGTTCCCCACGAAGTAGGACCGCCCGGAAACAGAATCTCGGCGTGTTACATTTGGTGGAGGTGCGGGGTACCTGCAACCCACTCGTTCGTCCCGAAATAACTTGAAAAAGACGGTTTCAAGAAGTTTTTCGTGGGTCGGGAGGGAGTTTTAACGAACTAAAGTGTATTTTTGTGTATGTGTGGTCGAAATTCGACCGAAAAAACAGTGAAAGTGCTTGTGTTAGTGCTTGAAAATAACTTTTTGTGATGTAAAAGTATTCTAAAGACACTAAAAGACACTTCAGGTTTCCCAAAATATCCGGGGAAATCGAAAAATAATAAAGAAAAAACAACAACTCACCGGATGATGAATCCGTCTTCAAGTCCGGTGGAAATTGACTAGTCCAACGGTCAATTCGAAGATTCTATCGGCGGTAGGGTTCTCCAGAACCCCCGTACGAGAAGAAATCCATTGATTTCCTATAGAGGAAATTTGAATTTTAAAATCGAACGATGGAAAGGGGAAATTTCCCTGATTTTCCATCGATCGACTCTCCTCTAACAGCACGTGGAGAAGAAATGAACAGAAGATCCATGTCTTCACCGGACGCCATATTGGATGCTGCTCCGTTTGAGCGGAGCGCTCCACAACTCAGTCCATTATACTCCAGTGAACAAAATGGAGCTGCTACTTTCTTTGGTAGACACTCCATGATGACATCATCTTCTCAAGTAAGTGAGAGAAATCTTAACAACCAATGGGGGTTTCAACACACATAACCCCTGGACCAATTAGCATCGAGATGGGAGGAGCTACTACGTCATCAGTTTATACTCGACCAATGATGGCTCAACAAATTCCAACAGCTGGAATTTCTTCAAGCCAATCAGGATATTTTTATCCCATGACGTCAGCACATTTTCTCACCAACCCCGTGTCAACAAATTTGAGAGGGAATTCAAATCCTTTTCCTCACAACACTACGGCAATGGATAGGCGGGAAAATTTGAATTTTCCCCAATACTACTCTATGGGACCACACTATTATCCACAAACAATGATGCCGACATATGGCAATGCTTACTCAGACATTAGTGGTACCCAACAGCGGGCCGCAGTTAATATGGGACCTTACTCTGGAGAGCCACAAGGGCTTTTCCCACCAATGGAGCCCCAGTATTACCAGCCTTGTACCTATCCACAGAGCAGACCACAGGGGTTTGGAACATTTGGGGGGTATCAACAGCCACCTCAGCCTGTACAGCCTGTTTTTTATGAACAGCCTGTTCAGCCTTATCAACCTATACAGGTTACTCAACCTGTCTCACCTGTGCAAATGTTTTCTTCTGCTCGAACTGAACAACATTTTCGACCAATTCAACCAGCTCAGCCGGAAACATCAACTCGAGTGTTTCAACCATTACGGCCGGTACCACAAGGACAGTCAGGTCGGACTGAGGTGTCTACCCAGCCTACTTTGACTTTGCGAGCTGTACAGTCAGCTCATACTGAACAGTCCTATCCGGTTGGATACTATGATCAATTCCTCTTCTAATCCGAAGTGAACCCGAGCCACGGGCCGGGGCCAGAGGGACAGTAGAGGAAGCAGTCTACCACAGGCTTCCTTCTAGCCATCGAAGTGAGGAGGTAGAATCGTCACAGGAGGATTCAAGGAATGAGTGCCCACAGCCTGTAGTCCGTGAACTCACTGTAGAAAAACTGAACCGGCGATATGGTCACCGTCATCCCCTTGACCAACTGAAACCTTTTACAGGGAATGGTCAGGTTAATGAATTTCTAGAGGAGTTTGAAACGATCGCCGCTCTACATGAATGGTCACCCAGACATTGCTACTTCTACATTACAACATGTGTAAAGAAGGACGCTTGCCACTGGTTGTCACAGACTAGAGCTCGTAATCCAAGTTTGGACTGGTACGGATTAAAAGAAAAGATGTTGGAAGCCTTCGGACGACCTGACGAGGATCTGATCCTGAAAAAGGAATTGACAGATATGAAGCAAAAAGAGGGAGAGCCCACTCCATCTTTCATCAGGAAATTCCTACGGTTATCCTAAAGACTTTACCCGGTTATGACTGATGGTTTGCGAATAGGACAGATTCGCGAAGCATTACACCTTACTATGAGCGATGCAGTGCTAGCCGCTCCTAGCACCAACTTGAAAGCCTTCATGGAGTACGTCGTTAACATGGAGAGCACCTTGTTCTTGGCTGGGAGATGGAAGCTGAATTGAGGAGAGGATGGAGAGGAAGATCGAGCTGAAAGATCTACTGGTAGAACTTCCAGCAGGACGTCAAACTCCAGATCTACAGCGCAGGGAAACAACAATGCTGCGAATTCTTCAGGTTCAGCGTATGCACCAAGCTCAAACAATACGAATGGTTCGTCCAGAAATCTGAACCGAACCTTGACAAATCCGAGGAGCACAAAGAGTGGATCGGCGGCGACTGGAGCTGCCCGAAGCTCATCGGCTGTAAAGAAAAAAGTGGACGAGACCAAGGCAAAGTGCTACAAATGTCAAGGAATGGGACACTTCTCCAGGAACTGTCCGACACGAAATACCCTCAACGAACTCACAGATGAGGAGCGTGAACTGGAGGAACTCTACCTGACGGATGTAGTAATTGGATCAAACGGAACAGAATTGGCTGTCGTCTATCTGGAGGATAAAGTCAGCTACATTCCATTGACTGTCCTAGTTGATGGGTTAAACTAGGAGGGGTGAAGAATGAGGGGGGATCCTTCACCTGAGAGTCAACGAACCCCTACGGAAACTCAAAACGGTAACGAAAATGGAAACGGAACCGAAACAACGATACAGGCCATCGAAAAGTGGACCGAAGATCTTCTGACTTGGTACGAGATGCTACAGCAATACAGGAGGCACTGTAGTGAGAGCGGATGTCGTGAAGCCGATCTAGAACAGATTGCTCACTCCGGGGAGTGTTGTGCTGCCAAAAAGCAGGAGCGAGATCCAACCAAGGGTAGGACCTGCTGCAGAAAAGTAATGAAGAGCATCTGGGAGCACATCAAAGAGCAGTGCCAGCCCAAAGAAATCGGAGAATATGATGGCAAAGACGAGTTGCCTTGAGTCACAGTCATCATCAATCAAAAGCCTCTTCATTTACTCGTCGACTCTGGAGCTTTCGCAAGTGTGCTTTCAGAAGCAAAGCTGGAAGAGCTGGGTCTTCAAGTGGAGCCGATCGTAGCACCACCAACCGTTGGAGTGATCGGAGGAGCGACAATCGGAATTCTTGGACAGATATGCGCCACTGTAGAGCTTGGAGAGAAGTCCATAAGAGCTTGTTTTCTAGTGATAAAAGGAAAGAAAGAGGCCATACTGGGAAGAGATCTTGGAAAAGCTTTTCGATTGGTAATCGAGATGGAATCCAACAAAGTTTTCTTTGCAGAAAACATGTTCGATCGAGCAGTCTACCAGCAGTGCATACAGAGTTATGTGCAAAGTGCATCCGAGGAAGGGGTCATACCACCTGGAAGAAGCAAAGAGTCAGACGAAATCAGGGAGACGGAGAGTGAAATCAATGTCATTCATGTTGTAGATGAGGCTCAAGTGCTGAGATCCACAGACCATGTCACCTTAAACCCCGGACAGATAAGATCGATCGAAGTAAAGGCTAACCAAATACTGAGAGAGACAGACATCTTCGCAGTGGTTCCTGATGAGAAGCTGCGTTCTTGGAAAGGAGTATTTGTTGCTCCTGGTATTATGCAAGGGCAAGATGAAATGACTTTCAAGATGGAAGTCATGAACACCACTCTCAATGCTGTCGGAATTGCTACCGGAGAGATCGTTGCTCATATGCAGACCGAATACTGCATAGAACAAGATGTCGAGTTCAAGGAAGATGTTGCTCCCTCAGAAATTTCCGTTATCGGAAAAGTGGAAATGTCAGATCAGGAGTTCGAAGAAGCCATGCAACTGGGACCAACTCTAAAGAAGGAGCAAAGAGACATTTTAAAAGACTTACTACGACGACACCGCACATCATTTGCGTTTACTCAGGACGAGTTGGGAAGTACAAACTTGACTCAACACCGGATCGATACCAATGGCTTGCCACCGGTCCGGGAGCCTTTAAGGAGGCACAGTCCAGAACAACGTGCCATAATAAAGACAAATGTGCAAGAAATGCTCGATGCTGGTGTCATCAGACCTTCAAAGTCACCTTACTCTTCTCCCGTGGTCCTAGTCAAAAAGAAAGATGGGCAATATCGATTTTGTGTGGATTATCGACGGTTAACCACCCAAACAAAAGTGGACAACTATCCTTTGCCAAGGATCGATGATGCCTTGGATTCACTTCATAGAGCTCGATACTATGCCACCCTTGATATGAAGTCTGGTTATTGGCAGTTCAACATGGCTGATGAGGACAAGGAAAAGACCGCATTTATTACACCTGGAGGACTATTTGAGTTCAACAGGATGCCTTTTGGGTTATGCAACACACCAGCAACTATGCAGAGAGCCCTGGACATCCTACTTGCTGGAAATAAATGGAAAACTTGCCTCGTTTACCTTGACGACATCATTGTCTTTGGCAAGACATTTGAACAATTCATCGAATGACTCAACCTTAACCTAAATCTATTGGATGATGCCGATCTGAAACTTAACCCTGGAAAATGCTACTTTGGGTACGAGGAGGTGCTGTATCTCGGACATCTGATTTCTGCTCGAGGAGTGCAACCAGATCCGAAGAAGGTGGATGCGATTTCTGAGCTTCCGGCACCTACGAATCTTAAAGAAACAAGACGATTTCTTGGAATGGCAGGATTCTATCGAAAACATATTGCCAACTTCGCTCATTTTGCCAAGCCACTTACTAACCTTACGAAGAAGGAAACCAACTTTGAGTGGACTATTGAGTGTGAAGCCGCGTTCAGTCTGCTCAAGAGGAAGCTGACTGAAGCACCTGTGTTAGCAGTTTATGATCCACAAGGGGAACTGAGTATGCATAGCGACGCGTCAGGAAAAGGAGTTGGAGCGATCCTATACCAAAAATCTAAAGACAAACCTTTACAAATGCTCGGTGCGGTTTCTCGAACATTAAAAGATGCAGAGGTTATTTACTCCACTACGGACAAGGAATGCCTCGCCATAATCTATGGAGTGACTAAGTTCAGACCGTACCTGTTCAACAAACCTTTTGTGATCATTACGGACCATCACTCACTATGTTATATGAAAACCGCTCAAAGATTGCAGGGCAGACTTGGGAGATGGCAACTCCTGATGCAGGAATACAACTATACCATCGTTTACAAGGCTGGAATAACTCATGTCGATGCAGACTGTATTTCTCGACAACCTGTGGATGTGCCACCAAACTGGAGGTTACAGCCTGAACCTGTCGACCTTGATGATGGTGTGATCTTTGTCCCGCTGCAAGCATTTGGGACTGGGCAAGCAAACAAAGATGTGATCCCGAACTGGAAAAGATAATCGGATCTTTGACAAACCATTCGGATGATGAACTGAAAAGGAAATATGTCATAGTTGATGATATACTCTGTGCAATAGTATATCGACGTAGTGAGGTTGCTACACTATTGAATGTTGTACCGAAACATCTGATCTCCGAGGTGTTGGAGATGCTTCACGATACACCAGAAGCTGGACACCTAGGACAGGACAAAACTTTGGAAAGAGTAGCCCAATGATTCTACTGGGACTCCTGGAAAGCTGATACGATTGATTATGTGCACACTTGTCATATCTGTCAGCTTTGTAACAAACCACAACAGAAGATCCCTGGATTTCTACATGAAATGCCTATCGGACAACCTGGGGAGTGCTGGAGCGTCGATTACATTGGACCTCTTCCCCAGTCTTTGGGAGGTGTACAACATATTATTTTAGCAGTGGATTATGCAACCCGATATTGTTTTGCACGAGCAGTGCAAAGACAGAGTGCAAAAACGACAAAGAATTTCATCGAGGATGTGATTATCTACCAAATTGGGACTCCAATTCGAATCTTAACGGACAGAGGGACTCCTTTCACAGCTCAGGAGGCTCAGGAGGCTCAAGAGCTGTTCGAAGAATTAGGAGTGAGACATACGACGACAACAGCCTACTTTCCTCAGGGGGATGGTTTGGCTGAAAGGACAAACAAAACCGTAATGCAGATCATTAGAAAGGCTTTGACACCTGGAAAACAGCAGAAAGGCTGGTATTTTCATCTACAACCAGCTGTATTCGCTTACAACACAGCTAAACATGGTTCTGCTAAGTTCCCACGTTACCGACTGATGTTTGGAAGGGAAGCAAGACTACCTATAGACAACAGAGTTCCTAACCTTCCGAAAACGGCAGATGTAAAGTTGAAAACTGGAGTTATACAGGAGACAGAAGATTCGCTCCTGGTAGCCAAAAACAATCTTCATGAAGCCCACCTGCGTCAAAAGAAATATTACGATGCAAGAAGGAAAAAGCCTGAGGAGTACCAAATCAGACAGAAAGTCCTGGTCCGAGACTCCAGAGTGGTGCTGAATGAAGCAAAGAAATTACGATACATCTACAAGGAAGGATACACTGTGACAGATAAAATAACTGACACTGTTTACGAACTAGAGCATGAAAATATTTGGGGAAAAATGGTTCGAGACAAAGTGAACATCGTTCATATGCGCCCATACAACGAAAGGCGAAAAGATGTTCAAGACCTAGTTGGGGGAGAGATGTATCACCTACCCCAGGCCCTAGTCATGCAATCAACTTATTAAACGATAAAAATAAGTGCAAAGTTGATCCCTTTCGACCATATTCCTGAAGATCGGCTGAAAGAATGTTTTTCCGTTGACAAACTTTTTATCGGCAAAATAAAATTAGAAATTTGTCCAACGATGCAAGGAACACGTGATCACGATGAATTTAGCGGCAGAAATGACAACAGCTTGTCAAAAATGGAGGACCTGGTACTTCCGGGACTGGATTCCAATAAAGAACTGTCAAGATTGAAGTCGATGGATCCAAGCGATGTCATCAAAATTCGAGCGAAACTTCACACCCAGGCGCGAAATCCGAGGGTAGCGTGGGAAAGAAGCATGGAAAATTTTGGTACCATCACATGTCAACAAGTGACGTCAGAGACTCCTCCCATTTCTGGAAGAAGAAGGTCATGGACCAATAATGGTAAGGTTGTGATAAGGCCACTGACCAATACCACCTGTGGTTATATCCACGCGCATGAATATGGTAACAACTTATTGAAAGAAGTCCCAAAAGATGCTTTACTTTCGATTTGGTTACCAGAGGAGGAAGGTGGTACAGTCGTGAAATTTTTATTGTTCTTTGTTCTTGGAAAGTTTATTTCTATCGGCCAAAAACAAAAGCCTTTTTCAAGGCTGAAGAAGTTGGATTTACCTTTATCTTCGATAAAGTTCTGTTCTAAAAGAGTTGTCAGTGACAACTCAAGTGCTAAAATCTGTGACAGTGACGGCGATAGTGTCAGCCATCGGAGGAGGTCTCTTTTGAGACTACTGGAACTTGGTCGAGCGCCATTCTGCGAAGTTGAGTGCCAGAAGGAAGATTCTGTCATCGGAGAGAAATCCTGGACATTAACTGTGAGTGACTCTAGTGTAGTGTCAATGTCATCTTCCGGTAGAGGAAACTGGCGTGGAGGACGTTACTTCCAAATGGAAACTTCTTCGCCATTGTCTGGAAGGCGTTCTGGGCGTGGGACATGGTCTCCGGGATCCGGAGATTGTCGATCTCGCTCAGATCGTCATCCTCACCAGCCTACGAACTTTCAACGAACTGGAGATTGTCGTCATCGAGTCCACGGTCGACAACCGGCTAATTTGGGTCGGGAAGGCGTAGAGCCTTATGTATCTTCGATTCGGCCGATGCGAATAGAAGAATCCGTCCACATACAGGAACAAAACGAGGCAAGAATTGACATCGAAACCATGCCTTTGGGGGCAACACGGGAATTCCGTGAGTCTATTGCTCCAGGACAGTGCATGCCGGGAGGAGCGGAGCCCAAGAACTGGGGCAAGGGTCCAACTGTGGCGGAATGGGAGGAGCAGGAAGATCTTCGCAGACGACTTCGAAGAATTAATCAGAAGGTTGAGGGTCGTCAGTGACAAAGCCTGGTAGAGTTGCAACAAATACATGAGCAGTACCGACAGGCGGGACTACCAGTGACGGCAAAACTATCCGCAGCGTCAATCATGGAACAGCCTCAACATTCCCGGGAGCAGGCTCTAAAAGAGCAAGCTGAGTATGAGGCCAAGGAGGAGGCAGAGTGGGGAAGAAGGCTACCGTCCTTGGATCCACATGAGGTCCTGAACATCATGCCTGAACATCGGTTTGCGGAGTCTGCTGCTGCGGTTATCTCTAATAGTGCTGTTTCCACAAGAAGCGTAACAGAGAAGGAAAGCTATAAACAGGAAGTTCGGGGGCTTATGCCTGAATGTCGTAGTGTTAGGGAAGCTGGAGGTTCCCTGGCGCAGATATTGAGAGATCGACCTTGCAAGGAAGGGGAAATAGTTGTGGAAATCGAGCAGGAACTATCCGCAACTCTTCGGAACCTGGGGAGGATATAATCTGCCTACCCACAACGTTCCTTCCTGAGGAGCTAGGACTGACTGAACAGGGTAAGCAAGATGAACTAAAGAAGAAAAGGAGGAAGAGGAAGAAGAACGCGCCCTGTCATAAAGCCCGCAACGATGCTAGAGTCATTGCTCATCATGCCCGTCAGGCCCGCTTAGTCGTTACCTACAGAAGCCTGGATCAACCGGAGTCGGAGGTTGAGCTGAAAGAAGCGGATCCAACCACTGTGAGTTCTGAGGGAGTACAGCAGTTGCCATTGACGGTTTTTGCAGAGGACGCGGATGAAGCTCAAATCGAGTTTCCTAAGACTCCTTCCGGAATTTACAAAAGATCGCCGACCGGACTTGGTAACAAAGAAACCAAGGATGTTGCTACTGTAACCGAAGGGTTCGAAGCTGCTCGAGAGGACCCGTTCGTCGAAATCATGGCTCGGGATGCAGCCTTCGCTGCGGAATTCACTGCCGCAAACCAGCTTGCTGCTCCTAGTGACATCACGGACTGGGGTACTTCGACAGAAGAAAACGGGCGTTCCGCAGCATTCACTACCGGGGAACCTCGAATCCCACGTCGTCGTCGGCCTTGGCGGTCAGTTGCCAGAGAGGAGATGCTACTCAACAATCGTTGGGTCAGCTGGCAAATGGAAGCCAGGCCTGCTGGAACACTTTACCTAGGACACTTTGATCTAGAGGAACGCGTGCCGGAGCTGTCTTTTCCAATGTCGCCGCATCGATTCGTTGTGGGAATAACAGTGTGTCAAGTTCTTGCTACAGCTATAATATTCCTCGGACACCGTCACATCGAGGTGTTCTATTTTCCCGGACGGGTGGGACTATGTGCCTACCAGGTGGGGCCTTGGCAGTTTTGCGCTACGGTGTTTGCCAACGAGGAAAACACTTCTTTCCGGGTTGTAGGACACCAACAGGAACCAACGGATGAGGCCTTCAGCCCAGCCATTCTTTGGGATGCAGTCTACCATCATCTCCGACAATTAACTAACTCCAGGGAGGCAGCTACTGATGCGACTATCCATGGACCGTTTTTATGGGATCTGGATGGACGTGACCAGAAATGGATTGATGCTGATTACTGAAGGGCTCATTGTGATTGTCAAGTTTGTCGTTTTAAGTCTTGCCATTTCATTTGCATTGAAAATTTGTATTTGTTTGCTCAAATTGTTCCTAACAGTTAATTTGTTACTAGTCATTCGATTGCAAGATTAACGGTCAGTCGTCTGGGTGGATTGTCATTTTTTTTTGTTTAGTCAAATTTTATGCATGAATACTGGTTGCCTGCTTCAACCAGTTCATATTCACGTTTATTCTGTTGAAAATTATATTCTAATTCATGCATGAGGTCTAGTCATCTATTTTGGTTAGACTTTTGTTGTTAGCCCGAGGCTGATGGTCTCCACTGGCTACGGGCATAGTTTTTTTTTTTTGTGTTCTTCCTTATTGAACCTCAAAAGGGCTGGGGTTTTTAAGGGAAGAAAATCTGTTACGCGAAATTTTAATTAGGGGGTTGTTTTCGCTGGGATGTTGAAGTAAGCGTTCCAGCTCTGCGAAATTTCTTTGCTTTCTTTCACTTCTCGCTCTATCAGAAACACAGGGACGTGTTTCACGGCTAGTTGGGGGAATGTGACACGCCACGTTCTGGGTGTCCAGTTTAGTAGGGGTTCTTTTTATTAAGCCGTATTATCTTCATGAAGAGATCGATAATCATATCGATCTCCCTTTCTTTCCTCCCTTTCTCTTTCAAATTGATAGCTGGCTCCATGAGGCCAGGCTGATCACAGCTGATCCGTCACGGCTGATAAATGAATTGGCCAATCAGGCGATTGCTACGTCACGAAAGGGGCGTAGACGATCGCTATCAAACTGAGAGGCAAATTCAAATATCAGCTGTTCTTTCTCAACTGATCATCAATCTGGATGCATCGTCATTTTGGTGTTCCGGGAAAGGAACAGTCTAAGCCTTTTGAGGTTCTTTTATAAAGTGTCTTCATAATATGTTATGTCTTGTATATATATTTTATTAAAAGTTCGTTTCTACATTCTCTCCGGCTCCGTCTAAACTTTATTTATGGACATAAAATCGAGTGAGCGTAGGTTCAGGTTCCCCACGAAGTAGGACCGCCCGGAAACAGAATCTCGGCGTGTTACATATGTATATATATGTATATATATGTGTATATATATGTATGTATATATGTGTGTATATATGTGTATATATATGTGTGTATATATATATGTGTGTATATATATGTGTGTATATATATATGTGTATATATATATATATATATATATATATATATATATATATATATATATGTATATATGTATGTATGTATATATGTATGTATGTATATATATATATGTATATATGTATGTATGTATATATATATGTATATATATATATGTATATATATATATATATATATATATATATATATATATCCTCCTGAAGACCTCAAAGCTCCAAGACACATTCAGGTTCTGGTATTGGCGGATGGATACCCATATGGCTCAAAGTAAGCTGAGTGTGTAGGCTGTTATATATTATAGAAACAGGTGGTGGGAGACTTCCTACATATTGTGGTGTTTTTCAAGCTGAGTTTTTGGCAGTGGAAAGTTTTCTTTGTGCACTGATCAAAAGAGGTGTAAGAAATCAACCAGTTTTGGTTTGTGTTGACTGTACAGAAGCATTGGTTTATTGGTTTATTGGTTTTGTTTCTGTGATTAGGGTCCAGTTGTGATAATAGGTATTTGTTTTCCTATTTTTTGGTTTGTGTTTTTTGGTTTAGTGTTATTGTGATGGAAGTTTTTTGTTTGGGTTTTAAGGATAGTTTAGGTAAATCATCAACTGCTACTATTATAAATCTAACAAGGCCTTGAATAGCCATGTTTTATAATTACACAATGAAGAAACATGATGAAGCTCCCTGATGGAGCCAAAATAGTAAAATCTAAATGGGTATATCGAATAAAGTATAATGCGGAAGGGAAACCTATAAAATTCAAAAGTCGACTCGTAGCCATGGGATATACACAAAAATATGGAACGGATTATGATGAAACATATGCTCCTGTTATGAGAACAGAGACGCTCCGTATTCTCATCAACGAAGCAGCTAAAAACAACTTGCAGTTGAAACACTATGATGTCAAAGCAGCTTATTTACACGGGAACCTAAATGAAATCATCTACATGAATCAACCGAAGGGATATGAAGTAAAAGGGGAAGCCAGAGATACAAGCAAATGGGTCTGCAGGTTAAAAAAAAGCTTGTATGGACTCAAACAATCAGGAAGATGCTGGTATGAAAAACTCCGAAGCACATTATTACAACTGATGTTTAAAGTCACCCGATGACCCATGTCTCTTCTACATGAAATATAAGCAGGAGTTCATTTATATGGGATTCCATGTTGACGACGGCGTCCTACTATCCTCATCCGAAGCGTTCGAAGTGGCAGTGATGGAATCAATTAAAAAGATCGATTTCATTGAAATCGGAAAATTGAATTATTTTTTGGGCATGGAAATTGAGTATACAAAAATGGGGATTCAATTGCACCAACAACACTATATTCACAGACTACTATCGAAATGGAAAATGGAGGACTGTAACCTTGTGAAAACACCCCTTGATCCAAATCAGAAAAACGATGAATGCGAAGATAGTGAAAAAATGAATCAAAGTCCCAGGAATTCATAGGGGAATCACGTTCCTGGCCACTCATACTCGATCGGATTTAAGCTTCGCCATGAGCGACTTGTCACGATTTAACTCGAAACCCACTATGATGCATTGGAAAGCACTAATGAAATTACTAAGATATATAAAAGGGACGAGAAACTATAAATTAACGTACAAAAAGGGTAAACCAAGTTTACACGGTTATTGTGATGCCAGTTGGGATAGAACAGCAGATGGAAGATCTTTCTCAGGCTACCTAATCAGGGACGGAGAATCACTACTTAATTGGAAATGCCAAAAACAAACTGCCGTAGCACAATCAAGTACTGAAAGCGAACTCAGTGCAGTGTCGGAAGTAATTAAAGAATTTGGACAAGAGACCTCATGACAATCTTTAGATGGAACAAAAGACAAACTACTGAAGTATTCACTGATAGCCTCAACTCTATTCACTTACTAAAATAATTAGCACAGAAGACGCGTACCAAATACCTAAACCGTAGATTACACTTTATTAAAAATTTAGTTGAAAAAGAGGAAATCAAAATCATGCATGTTCCAAGGGATGACATGTTAGCTGACTTCCTTATGAAACCATTAGCTTGGCCAATATTAAACAAACTTTTGGAGAAATTAATGATTATTAACAATGTTTAGTCTATAAATATTACTTCTGTACTCAATGATGAAACCCAAAGGGGGAATGTGTGATGTAATTTGTGTTTATTCATTGCATTTGTGCGCATGCGCCATATATCCTACTCTGTTCATGACGCCATTACTTCCTGATATGTTGTATAACAATATTGTATTCTTTTTGTTCGTAAAAATCAACCTGTTCTCGATTCTTATATAAGTGTGGTCTTTTATTTTTGCATATTTTTACCACAGAGGTAGCTCAAAGCCTTTGGGTAGGTGGCTGGTAATACTTACAAATATTTATTTCTTATCTGTAGACAGCTAAGAACTGGCAAGGCAGGTTGGGGCATTGGCAGTTCAAAAAGGGGAAACTTCATGATGCTGACTGCATTGGTATCTAGCGAAAGAAGTTGTGAATCCTTCTTTACCTGAGCATGTCAAAGCTGACATGGGTGATGTCATTTACCAAGTCCATTCTGAGGTCCACTGGGTGTTGTAACAGCAGCAATAGCTGGTGTTCCCATGTGAAGAACGAACTCTTCACTGATCCCAGGTCGAACATTCAGTCCATGTTTGTGATGGTGGATGGACTGCTGTACGTCATCACATTTCTACAGGAGTTGGTAGTACTACTGTCATGTTGAGCAATCTGTTTGCGAAATTTGCATGACTGCCCTGAAGCTGGTCACTTTGAAGTGTTCAAAAAATACCAACATCTGTGCTCACGCTTCTACTGTGTTGGCATGAAGTGTGACACAACTGATTACATTCAGTCATGCCTGGTGTTTCAGGAAGCCAGGCACTACACTCACAGTCAAGAGTTTATGCTACCGATACTTCCGCAGTACCCAGTTCACACCTGGGGAATGGACTTTGTAGGCCCATTTGCTGCATCAGTGTGTGGAGTCACCTATATGTTGATTATAGTGGATTACTGCACTTGCTATGGCATGGCAAATGTGGTATAAAGGGCTACAGCCACTAGTGTAGTAAAGTTCCTGATGGATGGGATCCTATTGGTGTTTAGGACACCCAAGGGTTTTGTCTCGGATCATGGGTCTTAGTTCTCAAGCTAAGTCCTACTTAAGTTCCAGGAGTGTGCATCACTACATGGCAATGTACCATCCACAATCTAATGTGGTTATAGAACATACCAACAACACCGTAATGGGAAAATAAGAATTGCTTTGATCCACTCAAGGAGCAATGTGATTGGTTGGATACAACCTGCCATGTGGGCCTACAACATGGCTGTTCAGGAAAGTACTGGTATTTCTCAGTATCAACTACTGTTTGAGAATGAGCCACATATGGGAATTGATAATCTTTTTCCCAACAGTCCGGTCTATAACATGCCAGACCAATGCACCATGGCAGAGCATGTGTGTCAACAGCAATGCTGAAGATAAGCTGGAGTCTGGCAGAGGGCTTTCCAACCTCTCAAGTGTTGCTACCTCAGCCTATCTTGGACTTAGTCTGCCTACCAGTGATGAAGATGCCCCTCAGCCCCAGTAGATCCTCTGACTGAGGATACCCCAGACATTTGATGTTCAGGGTGCATAAAGCCTGGATTAGGACATTGAGGTTGTCAAGGAGAACGTTAGGCCCCATGAAGGTGGTGCATCTCCCTTGTGAGATTTGGAGGGAGAAGGGAACAGATATGTTCCTACTCTATGGTAGGTGCAAGTGGGCTAGTCTCTTGAATGGAGAGATGGCCGTAAGATCGTCGATACACCATCCAAGTATCCCTGGATGGGACACTGCCTTTCTAAACAGGAATTTGGAGACAAGAATTCTTTAGGTTCAGACGTCTGATGGAAAATGCGTTTTTCTTAAAATGTTCGAAATTTAATATCTTTGATTTTTTTAATCTTTTTAATATTATTCCTGGTGCACAATTGTGGTGTTTCTTCCCGAATGTAATTAAACTATGGAATTTTATTCTAATACATATGGGAGCCTCCTAATTTTACCCACTTGAAGATGGTGTTTTCTGCAACTCGTTTCTTCTCCTGATCGTGCGGTGACCGCATGAAGAAGATTCGAGTTGCAGAAGTGATAGGATGGCGATCAATTGCAATCATCCTCCTGCATGGGGTGAAATCTGTGCAGAAGGATGGTGGCCATCTTTTCTCGTTGACGCTGATATACATCTTCTCCTGTTACGTTTACCAATAGAAGAATATGTTGTAGCTGCTTCAGGATCGTATGTCTCCTGCTTTATGGTGTCTCCGGCTTCTGTAGAGATGTGATTAGTTACCAAACATTGAGACAATGCTGTTTTTCATTATAAACACTTTTTCTTCATCCTGGTACGGACACACTTAGTTTACAAGGATGAATATTGAATATCAAAGGTGCGTCCTCATGCCCATGATCTGATACGGATAAAGATCTAACTTAGTACAAAAGAGAGCAAGACAAGGACGAGGAACAAAGAGGAACACGGTCCTTTTATACCTTGGACCTGTGTACACCTACGAGGTGTAACCAAGGTCCAAGTGACCATGGTCCTAAGTGTATCACTCCGACACTTCGATGTGCGTCAGAAGTGTGATTCAGAGAGGAGGGAGGGACAAGCGGGAGTTGTTTAACCCCTAGGCTATGGTTTTGGCGGGTTGTATGGTGCGTTGTTGTTATGGTTTTAGGGAATTATAACCCTACCCCGTGGCTTTCGCACTGATTGCAGATATATTGAGTTAAGTTAAATTGAATATCAAATTTAAAAATGTTCGATAAAACGTATTTTTTGCCTGACATTTGAGTTTTGGGATTTTTCCTCAAAAAATAATGGTGATATGGCCAAATAAAACAGGCATCTAGTTATTTTGTCATGACTACAAATGGCTTAATTTTTATCAAAATCGGTGACTAAGACTGGCAGGGCTTGTTTGACTTGTGATGGAATAGAAAATGTACCCATACAATTCACTTCGATGATTTTACAGTGTTGAATTTTCTTCTTTCTTCATTTACTTTATATTGCTTTATGTTATTTCAAAATTTTATTTTTGCCCCATCACCTGTAATATGTCTTTTTAATGTATTTTAATAGGTGCAAATATTAGATGGCGGTTTGACTCTACACGGTCGACTGGCACCAACTACTGTTCAACCTTTACATAAGCGTCTTTTAGAATGTTTTACTCTGCTCAAAAATGGCATATTAGATTCGGTGAGTTTTTCTAATTAATATTTTTTACTGTTATTAAATAATTAAACGTTTATTTTATATAGAGTTCACCAAACAATATCCAACATGTTAAGCTACATCTGGCAGATAGATACAATTACCAGAAACCTAGCATAATCAAGTACGTAAAGTGACTAATTTATTAAAATTTCAGTGTGCATAATTCAGTGTCATCTACATGCAAAGCAATCGCATGCTGAAGTTTTCTTCATTTTAAAATAAAATAGCTGCCACACTTCACTTATTCACAGTGCATAGTTAATGTTCAGATAAATTAATATAAAAATATTCTTTTTTTTGAAAAGTCTAAAATTATTCTGATTTCAATAAAAAAAAATTTTTAATCAGAAATATAAAAAAGCCATAAATTTTGAATTTAATAAAAATTTTAATAAACAATTGCTAACATTTTGACTCTAAACTGAGACATCTTAAGAGCCTGTACTTCTGAATAAGCAACTCTAGGCAATATGCCATAGGCAGTAAAATTGTAGAATAAAAACAAACATACATTTTCAAGATAGTGTAACACCCAGTGAGTCGTGATCCTCCCAGAACACCATCTTGGGAGTGCATGACTCATACTTGTCCCTCCCTCCTTCTATTTAAACCTTTCTATATCAATACCCTTAGGACCATGGTCACTTGGACCTGGTTACACCTCGTTGGTGTACACAGGTCCAAGGTATAAAATTACCATGCCCCTCTTTGTTCTTGGTAGTTTTTAAGCTATAACGTTTTTACTAAAACACAATTTAGGCTTGAAAATTTTCTTTGTTTGCCGCCATCTTGGAAACCACATTTTTAGTTTTGCACATTGCTTTCAGTTTTTGGCCATTTAAACTAACTCACTTCTGACATCCAAGTTAAATCTTCACTGTTTCTGATAGTATTTGGCCTGCTGAACTCGTTTCTGTAATCGGATTTCAACTTGGATAATTAGTTTTTATCATATAAACTTTTTAATTAATGTTTTTTTTTTGTAAAAGGTGCCATTTTTTCCCATTTTTTGTTTGGTTCACAATTATTTCTTTAGTTCTGAGGTGATTTTATTGTTGAATCCAATAGAACTTTGCCTGCTAAACACGCTGGTGTAATCAGATTGAAAATCTGAACATATGTTTGAGAGATATCAACGTTTTGCCAAAAAACGCTAATTTCTCATTGTTTTGCATATCTATTTGGAAAAGGTATACTAGATAAATACAAATCAAACTTCATAAATTTCTCTTATTGCCATTTTATTTTGAATCTAGTTTCTAATTCAGAGTTTTTAGGAACTAAATTTGTTAGATAGTTAGTATGGTTAACACTAGGTCTGGGAAACAAGTTCAGGTTGGGAAACTAGTTGAAACTGTTAGGAGAGTTAAGATTGGGAAGCAGGTAGTCTGGGAAACGGGTTGAGTCTGGGAAGGGTGTTGAAGATGAGTTGAGGGAGAAGGTGGTGCAGCTTGAGGTAGAGGTGGCTTGGCTGAGGGAGAGGCTGGCTGTGTTTGAGTCACAGCCAGGCCCTTCTCACAGCAAGGAATCTATACCTTTTGCTACACCCCTTAAGCATGATACTGGGGGTGTAGGTTGGGGAGTTGTTTTAGAAAAAGAGAGAAGAAAGGTTAGGCCAGCTCTAGCTTCAGAATGTACTCCAGTAAAGAACAGGTTTAATGTTTTTAGGGAATTATCACTGGAATCTGTGGAGGTAGGAGAAAGTGTAAATATAAAGCAGAGGTGCAAGGGGTCTGAGAAGTCTAAGAAAGCAAGTGTAGGGAATGTAAATGCAGCTCAGGAGGGTGTTAGCAAGGGTAAGAAGCAAGGTATTAGTAAGGGTAAGAAGGGTGTTAGTAAGGGTGTTAGTAAAGGTATATTCTTTCTATCGGCCACCGGGATCCTCCATAGCAGATATTACTAGTGTAAGAACTTCTTTGGACACTCTTCATCATAAATACCATAGCCCAACCATTATTTTAGGAGGTGATGTAAATTTTTCAAACATCAACTGGGAAATGCAAACGGTGATCAGTGGCAGTGACGGGCCATTAGCAGTTTCATTTTTAGATTATTCAATGGAACAGGTTGTGACTAAACCGACCATAAATGACAAAATTCTTGATGTACTACTGACTAATAGTCCGGAGTTATTATCCAATGTTAGGGTATCAGGGGGAATTCGTGATCATCAGATGGTCTTATGTGATGTTAATGTTAATGTATGTGTGGAAAAAATTTCTGAGGTTAAAAGAGTAGTGTTTCTTTTTAACAAATGTTATTGAGATAGTTTTAAGTCACATTTGATAGATAATTTTCATAAATTTAAAGAACGTTTTCATCCACAAAATGTGAATTGGAATTGGTCACGATTTCATAGTTTAATTTTAAGTGGGTCTTTCTCCTTTATTCCAACCAATTTAGTTAGGGACTGTGCCACACCAGTATGGTTCACTAGCAAAGTTAAAAGGGCTCTTCGTAAGCAATGCTTATGGAGGAATAGGGCTAGAAATAACCCAAATTTAGTAAATTCCGATGAATTCCGTATTGCACACACAGTAGCGAAACGGGAAATCTTGTTAGCTCATGACATTTTAAAACAAAAACGCTTTTAGAATGGTTAAAAATGGACACAGAATTATTTTGGCATTACATCAAGAACTCTAGGCGAAGTAGAGAATCTATTCCTTTTCTGGTTGACACAAATAGAAAACTTGTTTCAGATCCAGTAGGGAAAGCTACCTTATTAAATGAACAATACAAGAAGGTCTTCACAGTTGATGATGGCATACCACAGAAGGGTTTTCTTTCAACTTCTATTTGCATGGATCAAATTGTAATAACTGCAGATTGGATAGTCAAGCAACTTCTAAAATTAGACTGAAATAAAAACTGTGGTCCAGATGGGATGTATGCTATCAGTTTAAAAAATCTTGCACAAGAGTTGGGTCCATACCTTCAGTTAATTTTTCAACAGAGTTTAGATGTAGGTGTTGTACCAGATATGTAGAAATTAGCTAACATTAGTCCAATTTTTAAATCAGGAGACAAGTCTCAGGTAACTAATTACAAACCCTTGTCTTTAACCTCGATAGTTTGCAAGGTCCTTGAACATGTTATATATTCCTCCTCAATGAATTTTCTTATGGAAAACAATCTTTTGTGTGATAACCAGCATGGGTTTCTTAGGGGTGTTCATGTGGTTTTTCTTGATCTCTACAAAGCATTTGATGCAGTTTCTCACTCAAAACTAATGACAAAAATTAGTGGGTATGGATTGGGTGAACAGGTGTATAAATGGGTGCATTCTTTTTTGAGTGATAGGAAACAAAGGGTTGTTGCAGGTGGGTCTGAATCTGACTGGATATGGGTTACAGCAGGAGTTCCTCAGGATAGTGTGTTGGGTTCACTTCTGTTTCTTTTATATATCAATGACCTCAGCAGTCAATTTAGCAGCAATTGCCGGCTATTTGCAGATGATACAATAATTTATCGTGAGGTTACCTCTGACAATGATTGCCATATTATTGATAGGGACTTGAAAGCAATAGAGGCATGGTGTTTTAAATGGCAACTTCAACTTAATAAGGAAAAATCTTGTGTAATGAGGGTAGCTAGGGGAAGGAATCCAATAATATTTCCATATAGAATAGGGGCCATTCCACTTTCTTGGAAGCTGCATGTCGAACAGATTATTTCCAAGTCTATGCAGATGCTAAGGTTTAGTCAACACGTTCTAAGAAGGTGTCTCAGGGAGGTAAAATGTATAGCATATCAATCATTAGTACATCCCCATCTAGAATACTGCAGCTCCGTGTGGAATCCCCACACTGCAGACTTAGCTCACTTCATAGAAATGGTCCAACACAGGGCTGCTAGGTTTGTTTGTGGTAAATATGTATATGCTGACAGTGTAACTAAAATGCTTTCAGAGCTTGGTTGGGATAGTTTACTTGCAAGATGTTTTGATTTTAGTCTTAATATCTTTAATCGAATGCTAGAAGGCTCTTGCCCTAAACCTACTTCAAGGAAACTTTGCATGGCATTATATTTGGTTAGGGGTGACCACTCTAACAAAGTTGGAGAGATTTTTGCATGAACAGTTTTTTATTACTGTTCATTTGTTCCTAGGGCAATTCGACAATGGAACTCGCTTGCTGGGGATTTTGTGCAGGAAAAATGTATTTTATGGGAGGCATAATTTTGTTTTGTTTTGACAATGCATATGTTTGCAGCATTAAAAATATTGAAATTGTTGTTGGGTTTATATCAATGGGGTTTTATATTTTCTGGTTTTGACAATGCATTTTCTATGCTGCGCTTGGACTCTTGTTCCTCTGCCATAGGCCTTTATGGCTGCTTGCAGAGTAATTTTTCAAATTCAGAAAATTCAAACACTTTTTCGCTCAGCTTTTTGTACTATGTCGATTCTATTCCGTATCACATCATGGGCACGTGGACGCACATTTAATTATTCAATGTTCATTCTTGTAATGTTTGTGTTTCAATGTAAGGATGAATAAAAGTGTTTATAATATGAAACTGCATTGTCTTTATGTTTGGTAACTAACCTTTCTCTGAGCAGGCCGGAGATATCATAGGGCAAGAAGACTTATGGATCCCTTACCGAGCAACAAGACTTGAATCATGAAGAAGAAACAATACATCAACCAGAAGTGGATGGTAGCCATCCTTCTAAAGATTACACCCCTACTCAGGAGGACGACTACGATCCATCACCATTTGTCTACTTTGGTAACTTGAATCTTCCTCCTGTGGTTAGCACGCGATCGAGGGCAGTGACGAGCTACAGGAAAAAGTAGAGATTAAGCTGTTGTAAAAAGAACACCAATACTCAAATTGATAAAGCAATAAGAAAACTGTTTATATATGATCAGTAGAAAACAAAGGTTTTAATGGAATTTGAGGAATTGTATTAGATTGTAATATTGATGGCAAAGACCTTCAGTTTCAGATCTTAAATTTATGAAGTTTTTGTGTTTTTGTGTTTTTTAATTGTAACGAACCACCTTCGTGGGGAATAGAATTTACCAAAAAGCGGTTGGCTATGCCGCTTATTCTATCCTGGTTTGGGAGGAAGGGAACAAGTTAATCCATTTTCGTTTCCTCACAAGTTCTTCCTTGCTGAACTTTTACAGTTAAAATGGATCTTATAGCTGTCTGCTACCCCTCGGGCTTTCGCCCGTTAAAAGCTGGTTGATCGTGTTGTCCCTTGAAGTTCAATCTAGAAGTGATGATTCAGGTTTACACCTGGGTTGGCAGTTCGAGATGATGAATTTTAAGAACTTTCGTTCTGACCAAGAAGTAGATAAAAATAAGACGTAGGAACTTTTTACCCTTCATAATAATTTATTTCCAAAATGTACAGAATTTGGCCACAATCAGGCATACTTTCAGTGTTAGAGTAAACAATTCAAAAAGTGCTTAACAAACGCTAAAATACATGGCCTTTTATACCCAAAAAGAGGATATTGAGAACATTTTCTCAGTATCCCCTGATTGGGCAAAAACGCAAGTAACAACCAAACTGGCTAATCAACATGATTGACCAGTGGTCACCAAAATATAGAAAAATGACTCACTTGTCATAAATACAATCATACAATTGAAAAACACAACCCCATTGACTTAATGCTACTGCTTATCATGACGATCTCTTTGTATTAAGGGGTGGGACTGGGAGGAAAAAGGACCGAAGACCCATGAGGTGACCCAAGGCAGGATATTGGTATCGTCAAAGTTTCATGCCAATCCAAAACAAAAACAAACGATCCAGAAAAAAATTAAGCGAGCCAGGATCACTCCTGGTCTTATCGTTTCATAATGAGGGACATTTCTTTAATTTCGTTTTAAATTATTTTTTGTGCACAAAATTTGAGTGTTATCCCAATGAATTTGATGTTGTAAAATAGCATAATTACAACTATGGTTATTGTCATTATTTAATTTACTTGTTTCATTTTTATGTGTATTAATTCTATTTTTTTAAATATTGTTTATTTTGACCAAACAGTAGGCATTACATTATTTACATTCAATTTTATAAATAAGTTGTGAATTTTCATCATGTTCTATTGAAACAATAAGCCCCGGAGCGATCCTGGCTCGTTTATTTTCCTTTTGGAATGGCACGGAACTTTGTCATTCCTCTGTACCATCGTACAGAGGGTTGCCCCAGTTCTGTATAGCTGATGTCGCCAATATCCTTGATTGGGTCACACCTCGCCGGGGCCTGGGTCCTTACCTCTCAGCTATGCTCCGTAGACGATTTGTAAATGTGGGCCGAAAATCGTCAAGCAAGCGTTGTTTTAGTGTCAACATTATGAAAAAATTCAAATTAATTTCAAAACTAAAATTCGTAACAGATTATGTTAAAAGTTTTTTCAGGACAGTTTGTTAAGAAATAAACATTTTTAGCAGTTTGAAAATTACGGAGCCCTGTTGAGGACATAAAATGTTTTTTTTATTTTGTCCAGACGAGATAGTAAGTCAAATCAGGAAGAAAGGAATGATATTGTGGGTAACTCTAAAACGTACCTGAAACAAAATGTACATTATGTAGAATTGGCTGAACACTGTCCTAACATGGTTGCGGAACAAAACCATTTTTAAAATTAAATCGTGATTTTTTTTTTACATTCTGGGCGGCGCAGCCCCCAGACCCCCCTGTAAGAAGCTTCATTTAACGTAACACCACCTAATAACTTTCACAAAAAAAAGTATAGTGTGCCTCCAATTCTATATAGATTCTGTTTCTGGTTTCAGAGTTACCTAACATTAGAGGGTAACTCAGAAACCAGAAACAGAATCTATGAGATGCTAAGTCGTGTCTGGATGGAAGGCTGAATAGCCTGAATTCATCCTTCCATCCAGACACTACTTATTATCTCATCAGGAAGATTTATTATCTCGTCCAGACAAGATACTATGTCGTCCAGGCGAGATAAAAAAATATCTTGGTCCTCAGCAGGGCTCCGTAGGGAATTACCTGTTTTCGGGGGACCTTTGACATTTAATGAAAAACTATTTTCACCTATTTCAACTCTGTGTTTTTGATGTGTTTTGAAATGTTTTTGCCTTATCACCAACTATTCTATTTCTAAAACACTTCGAATTTTTTCGTTATGTTTCTCCTGAAAAACGTTTGCTTGAAAAATAGAAATGTTCTCAAATTATAGAGGGTGGGGAGGGGGCGAAAAGAGATACAGAACCATAGCCTTGTTATAATGGAGGCTATGACATAAGGAGGCTATGCAGGCCCGGACTGGGCCACAGGGAAATGGGGAATTTCCCGGTGCGCCCCCCCATCAAAGTACATGTACAAGCGATTGAATTGCAACTCATGGCACGACAATTACTTGGAATAGGCAATAAATGATTTTGGCAGAACAAATGTTTTTGTAAATATATTACTATAAATGACTTAGTCATTTATATTGCCTTTAGTCATTATGACCAGGGCCGGACTGGCTAGTGGTTGGCCCCACCGGCTATGAAATTGTGTTGGCCCCATTTTTTTAATTTTATTTTTGGCCCCCAATTGACCGGCGATCGTCGGTCAGCCGGCCGGGCCAGTTCGGGCCTGATTAAGCCTAAAGGCAATTATTAGTTGTCGTATTTGTTATAATTTTTCTAATAAACATTCACGTTACATGAGCATGATACAATACAAGTGGTGTGTGTGTGTGTGCATGATTTAAGATATCACCCTACACAGCAGTGACATGTATGTTTTACAAATGTTTATGCCGGCGCCCCCCAGGTTTTTCCTGGTAGCAGTTTAGAAGCCCATTTCCGGGCCTGAGGCTAAGACAGAACATACTAGTGGTGCAGGCGCGCCAACCGATGGGACGAAAACAAAATAATTATCTATTCAGCCACCTTAATTGAGTTGAAATATTGTATATTGAAATATGTATATATACAGTATATGCGCATAAACTTTATGCTACCGGTATGCGATTTTTTGTGTAATCCATTTTCATATTAAAGAGACCATTACCTCTAGAAATTTTTTTTCAGAATAGTGTCAAGCCTAATTATTTACCCATCGATTGTCAAAACGATTTTTAAATTTTAAATTGTCAATAAAACTATAAATAACTTAAAAATGAACTGACTTTTCACGAGTCACTAAACGACGCCATTTTAAATTTCCAAAGACGAAAGTCTGCCTCCCCATTATTATGCGGTTGTCACCTGACAGTTCCAGAATTCCTTAATCAACTCAATATAACCTTCCACGGGGAATAATTCAAATATTAAATCCATGGTACATTCAAATGAAAGTAATGTGAGGTGACAACACATCAGAATTCGAATAGATGAGTATACTGTGGGTGGTTTTGTTGCAAGTGTTTGTTGTTTGGTGGCGCATCTATCTGATAAAGTTCATTTACATGAAGTTAACTGATTTTTTATTTTTCAAATTATATTAATCACATATTTTAAATTTTAAAAATCGTTTTGGTAATTGCTGAATAATTCTTGACAATATTTTGACAAGAAGTTTCTAAAGGTAATTGTCTCTTTAAGCAGTTTCAACTGAAATTACAAACGGTACCAAAAGGTTATATTTTGAAAAAAAAAATTTTTTGACGATTTCTTTCAACTTTTATGTTTACGTAATGAAATTAATAAGTATTTCATTCGTTTTTTTGTAGTACTCCGCTACCTCCAATACCAACAGAGTGCAACAAATATCACACATATGATAACAGCTGCAAGAGATCTTTCTCATCTGGTAGCAGTATCTATGGGCTGTTAGTTAACGAAATTGCTACTGGTGACGATGAAGAATTGTACAGTACCCCGACTACGGTATGAGAATTTATCGTTTATTTTGATTGTATTGCGTGCATGTTTTGCAGTTTCATTATTTTATGTGATGTTTATTTTTTGCCTATGAACTTTTATTTTGATATACGTATTATAGGTGTGGATTTTTTTACAACTTGGAAATGAATCTCAATGTGTGATCTGAGTATGAGATTTATGTATTTGTTAGCATACCTTATAGCCATGTATGAATGTTTCAATGTTCACAGTTTCTTGTAGATGTCTGTCAGTTACTTTATATAATGATGGTTCTCATTTAAGGTAGGTTTGTAGCAAGCTTTAATACATAAAATTGCTAAAAGAATTTACTTATGAGATGTTGCCTAGCATTTTTTGTGTTCTTTCCAAAGCATGTCGTTTGATAAAGGTTAAGCCAAGATAAATTTCATTTTATCAACGTGGGTTAGCTGAACAGTCCCCATTGTGTAAGCTTCATTGCAAGGTTCCCGCTTTCAAGAGACATTACATGTTACATTTGGTCCAATTTAGTTGTAGGTGCCATGCAGAGCACCACTCTTCCACACTGGTAAGGTTTTTGTGTGTGGTGTTTTGAAGGGCGCTTTTTTGTCAGACATTTCTCTCAAATGTACTGTGGTACAAGGCTCAAACTATATTACAAACTCTTTTCAATTTGGCACAAAAAATAACTTTTTTCGCTTGTAAAGTTTTCCCTTGCACTACCGGTCACACAGCCAGTGAATCATCTGCTAGATATGAGCAGACGACGTTTCTTTCCAAATAGCTGTAAAAGAGGCCCCTTAGCGTTCCTTACACTTCAAACACCACTTACGTATTCAGGGGGATGGGGAACCGGCTGACGACTTCCTTTCTGCGCAGCCACGTTTCTCTGCCCATTCTATCCGTTATCATAGGGGTTAAATAAACATAACAAAGACACGTGGGTACAATTGAATATGTTTATTTATAACCTCGAGTATAGGATGTTACACTATTATATTTAACACGTATTGTGATCGACATGAGCTGGATACATCGATACTATTACAGAACTCTCAAAGATGCCCTCGGATTACTTATTGCGTGAATCGTAACACTGTCAGATTGCTTAAGCCGTGAATCGTAATGTCGCAGTCTTCTGCTAGGCACTCTTTGCTTCTTTCGATGGCGTCTCCATTTTGTCTGCTGTATTTATCTACCGGTCGATGATCTCTTGTCAGTAGCCCATCTGCACTTCCTTGGCAGTTGCTTCCGTCTGACTTCTTGAAGATCCAAAACCTTGGGTGTAGCCGGGCATATCTACCAGGCACCTCTAACAGGATACAGGATACTCAGGCATACAAGTGGAATTGTGTTCTGGTGTGTGGCCGGGCATAGCCACCGGCGATGCACAACAGAAACAAGACAAAACACCAACACATGAATGCTGAACTTGTATACACATGCAATCCTGATCATGTGATATATGTTGACCAATCATTTAACAATATGCAAATGATCGTAACCTCCTGGGTCACCATGTGAGTCTATGGTCATCCCAGGGAACATGTCAAAATCATTTTATTGCTATGCTCAACATTGGGCCATTTTACAGGATTAATGTGCCAATGTTGGGCTATGCAATAACCATTAAAAATATCGAAAGTGTGAACAAAATTGGACTTTTGATGTCAAAAGTGCAATACATCTTCGAAATATTTATTGAAAAGAAAATAGAAAGATGACAGAAATATTGAGGCTGGTCGCATTTATCAGGCTCTTCTGACCACACATGCATTTGTCTCTCTTCGTTGCCATAGCAACGGCATGAACGAAACATTCTCTTTTCTCAGAAGGGGGAGAGGCGAATGAGAGGAGAGAACAGGTGCAATGACGTCAAATGCTGTGATGTCATGGCAGTGTTGCTAAGAGAGGAGGACAGGGTCCTCTCATGCTGTAGTGTTTTATTGCGCCCATATTTGAAAATTAATTTAGCATATTACTCACTTCCTCACCCTGTGAAACTCGAATTTGGTAGGCTTAGCATTGTGTACACCAGTTATGACAGCATCATTTGAAGATGAGTACCGATATTGCAATGGAAGATGCATTATTGTTTTTTACTTTTATTAGCATCAAGCATTTCAGAACACACAGAAACACACAAACATGAAAATGGCATGCCTTATGGCAATTATGCTTACAACAATTTTAACCCTACATCAACACACCATTGTTTATGGTTCAAAGTAGAGACCCAAGTGGGCTCTCATCAATGAGGATCCCATTCCATCTTTGTTTACTCCGATCCCATTCGATGCGATGGGAGTAAACAAAAATAGATGGGACTGGTGGGATCCATGGAACTGATGGTTGGGATGGGATGAAATCCTAATGGATGGGATGGGACCAAAAATTTTTGTTACTTTAGGTTTCTATTTCAAAGGTTTAAGCAAGCATGCAAAACACTGGAACACCATGTGTAAACAATTTTTTTTAGTAAAAGAAGGCATGAGAAAACCTGCTGAGTTTCACATTCGGCTTTAAGCATAGTTTGGTGAGGATGCCTTCAGGAGATAGAAAACGTTTCCAGAACATCGGTGGTTGACAACCTTGGTTGTAGCAACACCCACCTGGCTGACACCTTTTAGAAATGCAGATTTCGATGAATGATTGGGCTAAAACTGTCAAAGTTTAGTCATGTCAATTCAGCAAGTTCTTGTTCAACCACAGTGGTATAACCAAAGGTGGGTCCATAGATCTGGACCCCCTTCCAAAACTAGCTACATGCCAAAAACGTAGTGTACATGTAGTGTGCATGTACATGTACAAAATACTACTCCATTGTAACGACCCAACCGGTCTTTCACAATACCTCGGGGAAATTTCAATGAAACTTACCGGGTTTCAGACTTCAACGGGGACAGGATTGCACACGTAGCAGCCCTCTGCATGGTTAACCTGGATAGCGCTGACTCTACCCGGAGTCTTCCTCGCCAGACACGATGGTTGATCCGCCGCCACAACAAGAATATCGCAGTAGAACCTCTTCCACTGCGAGCCAACACAAGTTGCCGGCCGATAAATGACGGAGGATGGACGGAAGAATTCCCCCTCCTCGTGGTAACTCCCCAATAAACGACACAACTTGGTAAGTTATATAAAAGTATTTATTACTTACACAAATAAAAAGCAGTGGTTATATTCACACAACTTGGCTGGTGCATTCCACCAGCCAAGCCCCCATGAAAAACAAAGACCACCAGGCCAAAAGGCAAACACCAAACCAAACAAAGAACAATGGAGGCCTCCTTGGCCTCCAGTATGGATGATAACTAGTCACTTGCCCACAACACACTGCCCAGAACAAATGGCTGACTAGACCATTTATACCTCCATGTAACTCCACCTGGAGGGGACAGTGGTCACTTCTCAATTCTCACCCATTTTTGAATTTGAATTTGTATTTGAAAAATTACTCTGCAAGCAGCCATAAAGGCCTATGGCAGAGGGACAAGAGTCCAAGTGCAGCATAGAAAATGCATTGTCAAAACCAGAAAATATAAAACCCTAATGATATAAACCCAACAACAATTTCAATATTTTTAATGCTGCAAATATATGCATTGTCAAAACAAAACAAAATTATGACTCCCATAAAATACGTTTTTCCTGCATAAAATCCCCAGCAAGTGAGTTCCATTGTCGAATCGCCCTCGGGACAAATGACCAGTAATAAGAATCTGTTCGTGCAAAAATCTCTCCAACTTTGTTAGAGTGGTCACCCCTAACCAAATATAATGCCCTGCAAAGTTTACTTGAAGTAGGTTTAGGGCAAGAGCCTTCTAGCATTCGATTAAAGATATTAAGATTAAAATCTGAACGTCTTGCAAGTAAACTATCCCAACCAAGCTCTGAAAGCATTTTAGTTACACTGTCGGCATATCCATATTTACCACAAACAAACCTAGCAGCCCTGCGTTGGACCATTTCTATAGAGTGAGCTAAGTCCTCAGTGTGGGGATTCCACACGGAGCTGCAGTATTCTAGATGGGGTAGTACTAATGATTGATATGCTATACATTTTACCTCCCTGGGACACCTTCTTAGAACGCGTTGACTAAACCTAAGCATCTGCATAGACTTGGAAATAATCTGTTTGACATGCAGCTTCCAAGAAAGTTTAGCTGTAATCGTTACCCCCAAATATTTATAAGAATTTACGTTATTAAGTGGAATGGCCACTATTCTATATGGAAATATTATTGGATTCTTTCCCCTAGCTACCCTCATTACACAACATTTTCCCTTATTAAGTTGAAGTTGCCATTTAGAACACCATGCCTCTATTGCTTTCAAGTCACTATCAATAATATGGCAATCATTGTCAGAGGTAACCTCACGATAAATTATTGTATCATCTGCAAATAGCCGGCAATTGCTGCTAACTTGACTGCTGAGGTCATTGATATACAAAAGAAACAGAAGTGGACCCAACACACTACCCTGAGGAACCCCTGATGTAACCCCTATCCAGTCAGATTCAGACCCACCTGCAACAACCCTTTGTTTCCTATCACTCAAAAAAGAATGCACCCATTTATACACCTGTTCACCCAATCCATACCCACTAATTTTTGTGATTAGTTTTGAGTGAGAAACTGTGTCAAATGCCTTGCAGAGATCAAGAAAAACCACATGAACACCCCTAAGAAACCCATGCTGGTTATCACACAAAAGATTGTTTTCCATAAGAAAATTCATTGAGGAGGAATATATAATATGTTCAAGGACCTTGCAAACTATCGAGGTTAAAGACACGGGTCTGTAATTAGTTACCTGAGACTTGTCTCCTGATTTAAAAATTGGACTAACATTAGCTAATTTCCACATATCTGGTACAATACCTACATCTAAACTCTGTTGAAAAATTAACTGAAGGTATGGACCCAACTCTTTTGCAAGATTTTTTAAAATGATAGCATACATCCCATCTGGACCACAGGTTTTATTTGAGTCTAATTTTAGAAGTTGCTTGACTATCCCATCTGCAGTTATTACAATTTGATCCATAAAAAGAGATGTTGAAGGAAAATCCTCATGTGGTATGCCATCATCAATTGTGAAGACCTTGTATTGTTCATTTAATAAGGTAGCTTTCCCTACTGGATCTGAAACAAGCTTCCCATTTGTGTCAACCAGAGAAGGAATAGATTCTCTACTTCGCCTAGAGTTCTTGATGTAACGCCAAAATAATTTTGGGTCCGTTTTTAACCATTCTCCAAGCGTTTCTGTTTTAAAATTATCGTGAGCTAACAAGATTTCCCGTTTCGCTGCTGTGCGTGCAATACGGAATTCATTGCAATTCACTAATTTTGGGTGATTTCTAGCCCTATTCCTCCATAAGCGTTGCTTACGAAGAGTCCTTTTAACTTTGCTAGTGTACCATACTGGTGTGGCACAGTCTCTAACTACCTTGGTTGGAATAAAGGAGGAAGACCCATTTAAAATTAAACTATGAAATCGTGACCAATTCAAATTCACATTTTGATGTGATCTTTAAATCATCTTTAAATTTATGAAAATTATCTATCAAATGTGACTTAAAACCATCCCAATTACATTTGTTAAAAAGAAACACTACTCTTTTAACCTCAGAAATTTTTTCCACACATGCATTAACATCACATAAGACAATCTGATGATCACTAATTCCCCCTGATACCCTAACATTGGATAATAACTCCGGACTATTAGTCAGTACTACATCAAGAATTTTGTCATTTCTGGTTGGTTTAGTTACAACCTGTTCCATAGAATAAGTATTCATACTATCTAAAAATGAAACTGCTAATGGCTTGTCACTGCCACTGATCACCGTATGCATTTCCTAGTTGATGTTTGGAAAATTTACATCACCTCCTAAAATAATGATTGGGCTATGGTATTTACGATGAAGAGTGTCCAAAGAAGTTCTTACACTAGTGACATCTGCTATGGAGGATCCCGGTGGCCGATAGAAAGAATATAAAAACACCTTTTTACCATTCTTTAGCCTTAAACTACAACATACTATTTCACAGTCTGTTTCAAAACTTGTTTCCCTGCAACTATGAAATATTTGTGAAATAGCTATGAAAACCCCACCTCCAGAACGACCAACCCTGTCTCTACGGTACACTGTGAAACCATCTGGAAATATTTCCCCATTATTAACAGTATCATCAAGCCATGACTCTGTACCAAGAATTATATTGCAACCAGTCTCCTCAACTGCCGCAATGAACTCAGGAACTTTGTTTCGTAGACTCCTACAGTTAACTACCATAACCTTTACATGTGAAGGTATAGCTGAAGTGTGTTTTCCTAATTGATTTCCTTCCTGGACAGTGTTTGAAGAAATAATACCTGAAACAAAGGAACTATTGCTCCCAGCAACAAGCTGTGGAGCATTCATATTAGTATCAACCCCCCTAAAGCATTTGCACCTAAACCCCAAAACCTTACCCTAAAAAATGCTTAACAAAATCACCTATCTTTTTACCCACAATCCTACCAGCCCTGTAATTAAAATGAACCCCATCCCTACTCCAGGAACCCCCAAAATTGAGCATAGCTGCCCTCCAGTCTATTACCTGGGCCCCCACCTTACTACATGCTTCAATTAATCTATCATTTACATAACGTGCCTTACGAGTAACTATATCACCCCTATCCCACCTCTCAGGAATAGCACTAACTTTAACAGTAACTCCAGCCCTACAACATAAAGTATGCTTTACTAAGTCCGCTAGCCCATCTAAAACTTCCCCTCCAAACTATCTACACACATCATTAGCCCCCACTTGCAGAACAACTAAGACCTCTTCTGCTTTTTCCCCACATACCATTCTCTTGATTCTTTCCTTAACATCTTTAATCTGAGCCCCTGGTAAACAAGCTACACTTACTTTTCCTCTATCTTCACCCACCACCCACTTATCAAGCCTTTTGACATTACTATCACCTACAAAAATTACTGATCTGCTCTGCACCCTTTCCAAAATAACCCCACCCTCATTTCTTTCCTCAGCCTTACTGACATTCTTCTTACCCTTATTAACACCCTTCTTATCCTTACTAATACCTTGCTTCTTACCCTTGCTAACACCCTCCTGAGCTGCATTTACATTTCCTACACTTGCTTTCTTATACTTCCCAGACCCCTTGCACCTCTACTCTACATTTACACTTTCTACTACCTCCACAGATCCCACCGATAATTCCCTAAAAACATTAAACCTGTTCTTTACTGGAGTACATTCTGAAGCTAAAGCTGGCCTAACCTTTCTTCTCTCTTTTTCTAAAACAACTCCCCAACCTACACCCCTAGTATTATGCTTAAGGGGTGTAGCAAAAGGCACAGATTCCCTGCTGTGAGAAGGGCCTGGCTGTGACTCAAACACAGCCAGCCTCTCCCTCAGCCAAGCCACCTCTACCTCAAGCTGCACCACCTTCTCCCTCAACTCATCTTCAACACCCTTCCCAGACTCAACCTGTTTCCCAGACTCTACCTGCTTCCCAACCTTAACTCTCCTAACAGTTTTAACTAGTTTCCCAACCTGAACTTGCCTCCCAGACCTAGTATTAACCATTCTAACTTTCTAACAAAATTTAGTTCTTAAAAACTCTGAAATAAAAGCTAGATTCAAAATGAAATGGCAATAAGAGAAATTTATGAAGTTTGATTTGTACTTATCTAGTATGGCTTCTCCAAACAGAAATCCAGTATGGCGTCTTCAATGCAAAACAATGAGAAATTAGCGTTTATGGCAAAACGTTGATATCTCTCAAACCAATGTTCAGATTTTCAATCTGATTTCACCAGCGTGTTCAGCAGGCAAAAACCTAAACGATTATCTACTTGGATGTCAGGAGTGAGTTAGTTTAAATGGCCAAAACCGAAAGCAAAGGGGGGAAAAAAACTAAAAACGTGGTTTCCAAGATGGCGGCAAACAAAGAAAATTTTCAAGGCTAAATGGCGTTTTTAGTAAAAACGTTATAGCTTAAAAACTACTTGACTAATTTTAAAACCGATTGCTGCAACGTGTTCAGTACACTTAGTTCTATTTAAATCACTTAAGATTAAACTTGACTGGAAAGATTAAATTAAGAAAATAGCACCAAAACCGGGAGCAAAATCTTTATGCTGCAACACTAACACTAACACAACACAAGGTATATGAGAGGTCTGCTGGCACCAATATGGCATCCGTCCCAACAGCCTACTGCATGCTGTCAGGCAGACCACCATAGGGAGTTCGTCTGCACAATCAAAAAAATTTGATTGAGCAGACCATGTTGCCACACCCTACTAACATAAATTAAGTTTATGTTGTATATTTTGAGGGTGGGTTTCAGTTGTATTATCATGACAACCCATATCAAACTTCAATGTCTCTGCCTCATGAAAGGATCAAAACACAAACTGATTAAGAAAAATGGAGCAAAGAGGACATTTGTTTCATCTAGCAAAAACACAAAAACCAAAGAATGAGTGAGTGGGGAAAAAGTAGATACTTATATTAGGGAAGAGGGGTATGCAACAATTAGACACTTCATACAAGAGCACTGGCATGAAGATCTTTTGAGAGGTTGTAACCAGTGTGGACTCAGCAATGGCACCTCAAGCAAGCTCTTTGATAAAGATAATGATCCTGACCTCATGTTAGTACCAAAAACCAAAGAAGAGAAAAACAGAAAGAATTGGGCAATACAACAGTCATTTAACTATGTGTTGGAACACCTACAATACTTCACATTTGAAGGTCTACCCAGGTCAAACAATCCTGTAATATAAAGAAAAAAATGGCCCAATAACTTTCTTTTCCATAAGTCATTGCAAATTTAAAAATGTCACTAGAAGTACCTACCACTTCACAGGTACAATCACCTGCACCTGAATTATACTAATTTAGTCCTGACTTTCACTGGTGATGACAAAGGTCCTTCTGCCAAGGAGTTTTTTGAGCAGCTGGAACAAGTTGCAAGATTAGCACATTAGAATGAAGAGTTCCAAATTATTATTATTTTTAAATCCAAATGTCGTGGATCTGCCACTGAATTCTTCTGGGATTATCCTCAAGTCAGGAACATCGCTGCACTAACAGAATTGAAGGCGAATTGAAGAGTCAGTAGAGCCAAAACTGATAACAATGCAAAAGTTTCTGGAAGCAAAAAAGATCACAACCGAATCAACAATAGAGTTTATTTCCAAAGTGAGAACTCTTTAGACCAAATCATCATTCACGATGGTATGGTTAAAACTCAGTTCATTAAAGGTCTGACATCCCGCATTAAATGCTTTGTTTTGTCTCGAAATCCGGAAGACAATGACAAAATTAAAATATTAAAAGAAAAGTTAAAAGAGAAGTATAAACAAAAACCTTCAGAGAAACAAAACAAAACCACTGCATTCAACAAAAAACAAGTTGAATGTCTTAAATGTCATAAGAAATGACATTTTGACTGAGAATGTTGGCCGGGAAGCACCAAAAATCAGAGAATGCCACCAGGCTGTTCATATATACAATGTTATAATTGTGGTCAGTTTGGACATATTTCTAAGGAATATCGAGCTCCAAGGAAGGGTGGACGGGATCCGTTAAGAAATCCGTACAACCTGTTGGACACAACGACTTGTCCTATAATTTCGGCACAGATGAAAGGAACTTCTGTTAAAATTTGTACGATACTTTTGCAGGAATATCTGTTTTCTCGATAAACAGTTTTGAATTAAAAAAAATGGATAGTCGAAATAGTTGCTGCAAATGGCAAACCATTTCCAGTGATTGGATTTTTTGAAATTCCAATTCCACTCAGTCCAAAGAAAACAGAGAAAGTACAAGTATACATAAGCCAGTATAACTTGCCATCAAAAGGATAACATTATTTATGTAATGAATATTACAAAAAAGTTAGGATTACAGTATGATCCAAAAACAGATCTTGTACGGTGCAAGAACCTTTCAATTGAAACTCAAAAAAGCGAGAGAATGGAAGTAATAAATTTGATTCAAAAAGAAAGACTCAATGGAACAAAACCTTTAGCATGGATTTCCGAATGCTTGACAGGGGTTGATCCTGAGAGTAAGAAAATGATGGAGGAGATTCTTTACAAAAACAAGAATGTGTTTGCTTTAACTTTAGAAGACTTCACTCCTACTAAGGTAGAAGAGCAAGAAGTGGTTTTTACAGACCGAGAACCTGTTTTTATTAGACCTTATAAAGTTTCACAAACACAAGAAGCCCTTTTACAAGAGAAAATTGATGAGCTACTAAAAGCCAAAATTATCAGACAAACATTGAGTCCCTATTCTGCACCTTGTATGTTGGTTTTGAAGCCTGACAGTAGTCATAGACTAGTTGTGGATTTTAGGGCCTTAAATAAAAAGGTTGTTGGCAAAAAGTATTCCTTACCAGAATTGCTGAGTGTTAGCAATCAATTGGGAACAGCCAAATTTTTCACAATGCTTGATCTGGCTAGTAGGATTTACCAGATATCACTGTGGGAATTGGATAAATTCAAAACAGGATTTAATACTCCTTTTGGTTATTATGAGCAGAGTGGCTGATTTTTTTGATTTTTTTTAAATCAAATAAATAGATTTTTTTATTTAAATCAGATTTTTTTTAATTAAATCAGATTTTTTTGCTTTAAATCAGATTTTTTTTATTTTTTTTATCATTTATATGAAATATTAAATTTTTTTATGACAATGTTTGCAAAAATGAGTAATAATAACATTGTTAAATGTTAAGTTGTTAGTAAAATAATTGCAAAACAAGAGAAAAAATGTTAATAAACATTCAATTACAATTACAATTAGTACTCTGCTAGCAGCCAAATATTCCTATTGCAGAGGGACATAAAAGTCCACATGTAGCATTAAGCATTGTCAAGCACATATTACATGCACATATATAAAAACAAAATGAATATACAAATGTCAATCCCACAAAACAAAATTATCCCCATTCACCACTGCCTCAGAAAGAGAGTTCCATTGTCTTAAAACTCTAGGAAAAAAGACCAATAATATGAATTTGTCCTAGCAAAAATGTCCCTAATAGTCTTAGAGTGGTCAGCCCTGCCCATGTATAGTGCTTTATGAATATCACTGGACTGTGGTTTAGGACAATCATGTGTAATTTTATCAAACAATTTCAAACTTAACTCAGCCCTGCAATGTGCCAAACTTTGCTATTGTTGCACTGACAGCATCTCAGTGACACTATCTGTAAATTTGTGCCTGCCTCAAACAAATGTAGCTGCCTTATGCGGAACCATTTCAAATGAATGTGTGTGACAGAGTGAGGATTCCATACACTGCAGCAATACTCAAGATGAGGCCTAACCAATGCTTGATAGGCAATAGTTTTAACTTGTGCTGAGCAGGTGCCCAATGTCCTTTGACTAAAATGAAGCATTTGTAGAGCTTCCCCAGTAACACCATCAATGTGTTTTTCCAAGAAAGGTCATTTGGATTTCTACCCTGAGTTAGCTTCATAACACTGCACTTCCCCTCACTCAACTGAAGTCTCCATGTATTACACTATTCCTCAATTACCTTCAAGTCTAGAACTAATGTTTCACAGTCTTGGATACCATCAACTTTTTTGTAAATTAGAGTATCATCAGCAAATAGTCTATAGTTGCTAACAACTGTGCTGCTGAGGTCATTTATAAATATTAGGAACAAAAGAGGACCCAGCACACTACCCTGGGTTATACCAAATTTAACAGCCAACCACTCTGAGTGAGACCCCTTTGTTTCTTATCACTTAAAAAAGAATTTACCCATTTGGTTATCTGCCCCCAACCCATTTGCTGCAACTTTTGCCAAAAGTTTTGAATGTGAAAGTGTCAAATGCCTTACAAAAGTCAAGAAACACCATGTCGACCTGTTTACCATTGTCTAAACTTTTCTGGAGGTCATCCACTACCAGGATAAGTTGAGTCTCACAATAGCGCCCTCTCAGGAAACCATGTTTTTTTTATCAGAAATGAGATTGTGAGAATTGAGAAACTTAATGCAGCCAGAATATATATGCTCAAGAATTTTACAAACCACTGAAGTTAGAGATACAGGCCTATAGTTTGCAGCTTTGGACTTATCACCTGACTTAAATATTGGGGTAACATTTGCTAATTTCCACATACTTGGAACAACCCCTTGATCCAAAGACTGCTGATAAATTAGCTGAAGAAATGGTCCCACTTCCCTAGCTAATTTTATAAGAACTACTGCATGAATTCCATTTGGTCCCCACTCCTTTTTTTATTATTAAAGCTCAATAGTTGCTTGATAATACCCTCAGTATTAACAATAATATCCCCCAAAGAATGCATTGTTCTAGACTCACAAGCATTAGGTGTATCCTGTGTATCCTGTATTGTTCATTTAACAAAGAAGCTTTCAATTCTGGGTGTGATATTAGTTCTAAATTTGCCCCAACAAGAGCTGGAATCGAGTACTCACCAGCCTGAGAATGCTTGACATACCTCCAAAACAGCTTTGGATCTTCTTGCAGCCATTTACTGAGTTTATTACTTTTAAAATTCTTATGGGCCAATGCCAGTTCTTTTTTAGCATTTGCACGAGCAATATGCAAACCATTTGCATTCAATAAACTTGAATTACCTATGTATCTATTTCTCCATAATCGCTGCTTATGAAGAGCCGTTTTAACACACGATGTATACCATGCTGGTGTTGATGCATCCTGGACTCTCTTTAATGGAACAAACTTCAAGACCCCTTCCATCAGTAACAAGTGAAAAATTGCATAATTTTCATCAACATCATGGTGATTAAAATTACTTTTAAAGTTCTCAAGATTTTGCTGCACATGCGACTTAAACCCATCACAGTTACATTTGTTATAAAGACTAACCTGCCTTATGGCTTTAACGGTACTTCTAACATTAACATTGACATCACAAGTACCAGTACACCCCACTCTGTCCCTACAATATATTGCAAAGTTAGATGGAAACACCTCTCCATTAATAACATCGTCATCCAGCCATGACTCAGTTCCAAGTATTATTTGACAGTCTGATTTTTCAATGGCTGCAAACTTTCTCTGCAAACTACTGCAATTTACAACCGTGATTTTCATATTTTTATTTATAACTTAAGCATCTCTAGAACATTAATTTGCAGTCACATCTTATCTTGTGGTTGAGCTAGGAATAACAGGACCCTGTCATCCTCTCAGCATTAATTCCTGAAAAAGATTATTAACATAATTTATAGCAATAATCCCCCTTTCCCGCATACCACCCACAGGCCCCAACACTACACTTAAAAATTACCAACAAATTCTTCTATTTTTTTACCAACTACTTCTCCTGCACGAGTGTTAAAATGCACTCCATCATAACTCCATTCACCCCTGAAACCTACCATAGCTGCTCTCCACTCAGTTTCAAGCACTTTTAATTTAACATTCTAAATGTAAATATGAGCTTTGCAGCCTTTTCAGTTCCCAAAGCAAATCAGTACTTCAGAGGTAAACTGTGTTAAGTCACTTTTTTTAAAAAAAACATGATTTTACATCTTCATAAGATGTAAAATTTGTGTTTTTTAAACAGCTTGTCAAGTTCTATCAGCAGTAAACAATGGTAAGTCCACAGTTTTACACATTGGCTGCTAGAGAAAAATGCTGGGAACTGTTTTATTTTTATTGTATAATTTTAATGTTTAAATAAATGTAATTTTTTTCTAAAAAAAATCATTTGATTTAAATAATGATTTAAATAATGATTTAAATTATGATTTAAATTAATGTGATTGAAATCACTGCCACCCTGATTATGAGTTTAACAGATGTTCTATGTGTTTGAAAACATCACCTTGTGACGGACCTTTTTCCGTTAGTAGAATCTGCTCTTTTTGGTTAATACGAGCGAGTTTTCACTCGTATTGATAGTGAGTGGCTAGGTCACTAATTCTACTGGCCCGGGAGGACTAGACCAATATAACGTCTATTTTGTGTCCTCACTAGTCTCTGGCAAAAGACTTCACAGTCTTGAGGATCTTTAATCTCTGTATCTCTCGGACTTTCGTCCGTAAATCTGCCCTAAGAATCGTGTAAAATATACTTACTCGTACGTTGCAGGTTTGCACCTGTTGGGACCTCGAAGTATCCGGAATAAATGAAGACCTGCAGATGATGAGTTCACAATCGCGGAATTTAAGTTTCGAAGAATAAACACCACTGGTTTAGTTTAAATATAAAGTGGAAGATTTATTCCGGTGAAAAACATAACAATGGCAAACTGGTTTTACACACAACACATAGAAATGTACTTTTGAAAATAATGTTTAAAAGAAGAGAACCTAGCCAAAATCGGGCATAGGTTCGGTATTTAAAAAGAAGCTCTTGAGCAAATAAAAATGACTCTTTATATACCCTGAGAATCCCAAAGTCGGATTCTCAGGGCACAACTTTGCAATTGGTTACTTTAGTATTTTGGACCAAATAGACCAATCACAAGATTGGTCTATTTGGCCAAAATCATGATTCATCCCCTGTTATCACACATAGGTGATAACAGGAGAAACGAAAACAAAATCGAATTAAAAAAGATAATTCCACTCATGTGGAAGTAAAAATGAGGGGGAATTAAAAGGTCAAGATCAAAAGATATGACATCTGGGTCACTCGGTACCAAAAGTACCGAGTGGCCCAGAAGCCAAACAAAATACAGGGTGACGTTAACCCCCAAAAACGAAAACGCTAAAGAGCAAAAATAAGTGGGGGGCCCAAACGTCTCACTCCCCCGACTAAGCGGGAAGTACCCTACTTCTCAAGATAATTTTCTTAAAAATCCCCCTCCCTGACTGGATCTAAACACAGAGACCCAGGGGTATCACAGGAACACAACAATATCAAAAAGAACGTTTCGAAAATAAAACAACATCGACTTATACAAACTTTGGAAAATACAAAATTTCTAGAAAATCGAAAAAAAAGAGCAAATTACTTTATACAGTTAGAAATTTATGAATTAATCGCGCTACTGGTCCGACGACAATTCTGTTCCCTCGGACGTCTCAGGACTTACGAATTGCCAACGCCTGGCGACTCGGGACTCGTTCCGGGCTCGGTTAGTGCTGGGTCGGCAGCGACGTCTTCTCCTTCTTGACTGCAGGGCGCCCATGGCTGGTTGAGCTGGCGAAGTCTCTCGATCCCGGCAGAGGTGTTCTTCGGTGAAGGGCGTCAAGATCATAATTACAGGACCCTCGGGTGATGCGTCCCTCCAAACCTCCTGGCTTTGCCGTCTTGTGACCCGGTCTTCCACCTCGGAATCGCTAGGTCTCGATGTTGATGCGTTCATTTGTGACATGACATCGTAGAACTCCCGATGCGGCATCGCTGCCGGGAAGGTTTTCCTTGTCCTTGGCATCGTCTTCTTTGGCATCTTCCTCTCCTGATTCGGGGCTCTTACATTTCTTGGAAGAGTTGCCTGAGTCTGGTTCATCTTTCGGGGACGGCAGGGCATTGCTGCTGGAAGGCTTCTCTGCAATGGCAGCATCTCCATCCCCGGTTTCCTTTTCTTCTTCATCTCCGAGGATTATGGTGTCTTCATTACAGAAGACTGAAAGGTCCATAGCGTCGCTGCTGCTCGATTCTTCCTCAGACGATCGTTGCATTTTCTTCTTAAAATTAAACTTTTTAATACGTGACACTTGTGACAATCGCAAAACTTTGCCTTCGCGTCCTTCTCTTGCAGAAGTGAATTTGAAAGTGGCGTCCAAAATGGCGGAGGTGTCCCCACGTGGTTCTAAGGGGTTGCCAAGTCCAATTTCCGGGTCAGAAGAGGCGGAGCTATTAGCTACTTCCGGTTTCTCTTCTTTTTCTCTCCTCTTAATTTTTCTCACCAGGCGGCACTGCGCAAGGCGGCAAATTCGAATTTCAGCATCATTTGATGCTTCTTTTTGACTCTCTGGGTCTAATTTGGCCGTTTTAACTTAACGCCAAATTTCGCCCATCTCGGTGGTAAATTAGCTTTTGCATAATTTTTCTTCTCTCCACCACGTGTTTGCACACGGGAATCCAATTGGACTGGTTTTTTTGGAGCAGTTTTCTTTGGTCTCCCGCGTTTCCTTTTAGGTGGTTCCAGTGGTATCTCTGGAATTTCCTCTTCTTCTTTTTCAGAAGTTTCCGGATGAGTTTCTTGACTGGCATCGGGGATAACTTCTTCTTCCTCTTTACGATGAACTTCTGGAGTACTCTCAACAGGTAAGTTGTCGTCTGCTTCGTAAATTACTTCTTCATCAGTGTCGGATTCTTTCTTGGCACTGGTATTCTTCTTCAATGTCATCAGGTAAGTGTTTGAGGAGCCCTCAGGTCATTGGCCTCGAAATAGGGTCTCATTTGCTGAACATTGACGGTGTCTCTCATAGTCAGACCAGATCGAGTGACGTACTCGATCTCGTAGACTAAGTCGGTTATCTTCTTGGTGACAACACAGGGTTCCTTGTATGGCCAGATGAGTTTCTGAGCCATTCCTGGCTTTGGCACACGATCTCTTATCAGCACTTTCTGACCCGGTTTATAGTTCGGAATCGTACGATGTTTCTCGTCGTAGTTTCTTTTCTGCACCCCCTGGGCAGCTTCTATGTTCTTTCTAGCAGCATCCAAAGCTGGATCGGACTGCTCTGCTTCGTCTGTTACGGGTGGTGGCACGATAGGAGCGCGTGGCATCATGTTATCCAACGTGGTCCTGGGCTCGTGCCCGAACATCAATCGATATGGTGAAAATTTCGTTGAGTTATGCTCTACCAAATTGTAGGCCATAACCGCGTCACCTAATTTTTTTTTCCAGTCAGCCTGGTGCTGAAGGACATCCAAGTGACGTTTCACCACTGCCATGACTGTATGGTTCGTTCTCTCTGCCAACCCATCAGCTTGAGGATGATAGGCTGTAGTGGCAGCATGCTGGATTGCGTAGGTCTTGAAAAACGCTCGAGTCTCGTTACTCAAAAATTGGGGTCCTCGATCAGTGATGATCTTCTGAGGAACTCCAAACTCGTTTACAATTTTGTCCTTTACGAAGGCAATTGCTGCCTGGGCGGTTGCTTTTGCCACTGCTTTGGCGATGCAATACTTCGTCCCGTAGACCACTGCAATCAAAATATGTTGAACTCCTCCAGTTGATTTCGGAAGAGGACCAACATAATCCATCCCCAACACTCTGTCGGTTTTCCCACAATGATTGGCTGAAGCAATCCAGGTACTTTTTGATGCGACAGTTTGGTTCTCTGACAGATGTGGCACGACCTGACGTAGTCGGCAACATCTGCTTTCATTGTTTTCCAATAGAATCGCTTCTGGATTCTTTTCATCGTTTTGGTGAATCCGAAATGTCCGGCCTCAGGCACATCATGGAGCATCTCGAGAATCCCAATCCTCAATTGTCGGGGCACAGTACACGTTAGTACTGGCACGGTGTCTTCATACTTTAGGTGGTATAAAACGCCATCCACTATCGCAAACTTCCTGTGATAGGGATGCAGTCGATCTTGCTGGAGTGATTTTTTTATGAGGAGAAGTTCTTCATCAAGGGATTGCTCCCGTTCCCACTGGAAATCGTTGTAGACAGTAAAGATGTGAAGGTCTTCGAGAGCTTCCATCTCTCCATTCTTCTGCTTCCAACTAGCAGGAACGTTGCTCTCGTAACGTGAGACACAATCGGCATCCACGTGCGTTTTACCTTCCTTGTATACTACCTCGTAATCATACGGTTGTAGTTTCATCTGCCATTTACCCAATCGGCCATCAAGATTCTGTGCTGTTCTTAAATAACTTAGGGCTTTATGATCGGTAAATACTCTGAATTTTCTGTTGAAAACATACGGTCTGGCATTTTCTATGCCATAAACGATTGCAAGACATTCTTTTTCAGTCGTTCCGTAGTTTCGTTCTGCTCCCTGGAGATTTCGGCTTTAGGTTTTCTCTCATTTTTCTCATACTGATAAATGATGACACCAATCTGGTAATCACAAGCATCAGTGTGCAAGGCAATTTCTGCCTCTGGATCATACAAAGTTAGAATCGGAGCGGAGCAAAGAGCCTTCTTCAGACTATCAAAAGCGACCTTGCAGTCGTCATCCCACTTGAAGTCCAGGTTCTTCTTGACTAGGGCTTGCATTGGTTTGGCGATCTTGGAGTAGTTCTCAATGAAACGATTGTAGTAAGCGGTCATCCCAAGGAAGCTTCTGACGTCAGTCACGTTTTTCGGTGCAGGAAATCCTTGAATCGTCTGCACCTTCTCTTCATCAGGTCGAATACCAAGGGCACTAATCTTGTGGCCAAGGTAGTTGATCTCGTCTTCTCCGAAGAAACATTTGCTGGGTTGAAGGCTTAAATTGGCGTTCCTGATGAGCACCAAGATATCTTTCAATCTCTTCATGAATCCTTCGAAGTCCTTCGCGAAGATGACAATGTCATCTAAGTAGACCAGGCAGGTCTCCCATTTGTGGCCTGCCAGTAGTAAATCCAAAGCACGTTGCATCGTTGCAGGTGCATTCATCAAACCAAACGGCATTCTATTAAATTCGTAGAGGCCATTTGTGCATACGAAAGCCGTTTTTTCCCGATCTCTTTCTTCCACCGGAAATTGCCAATAACCTGATATGAGATCCAAGGTTGCAAAAATCGTGGCTCCAGAAAGGGAGTCGAAAGCGTCATCGATCCGTGGTAACGGATATTGATCAGATTTGGTTTGAGCATTTAGTTTGCGATAATCGACACAAAATCGATGCTGACCATTCTTTTTCTTGACAATCACCACCGGACTTGCGTACGGACTTTTGGATGGGCTTACGATGCCGGCGTCCAACATATCACGTAGTGTCGACTTGATGATCTCTCTTTGAGCAGGTGAAGTATGCCGGAGCGGTTCTCGAACCGGCGGGTTTTCACCCGTGTCAATCACGTGTGTTGCCAAATTTGTCTTTTTCAAGTCGGAGGTCTTGAAGGCAAAAATGTCTCTGAATTCTCCGAGAAGCTTCCGAATCGCCATTTTTTCTTCTCTTGAACGATTCGGATTGACATTCAGACTGTCTTGAAATTTGACATAGTCTTGTACTGTCACTTCGTCACTCTGTGCTTCAATTTTGGAAATTGAGGGGCCCACAGGCACATCAAGGGCTGTAATGGCGTCCTCGATCTCTGCGATCGTTTTTCTGGCTTTGAGGTGAATAACCTCTCCAGACGGATTGAAGATTTGAATTTGAAGGATGGATTTTCCCCTTCCTTCCACGATCCCAGGAGAAAATTTGACTTTTCTCTGCTGGAACGTGCTTTCGCACGAGTCGATGAATTGAAGACTACCTTCTTGTAGATCATCAGGAGCATTGACCTCGACGATTGCAACTTTTTTCGGATCCAGCACGAGATTCTGGACCAGACGTAGTTTAGCTGGCCCCTTATTCAGGAGTTTCTCTTGCAGATCTTCCTCTTCTTTATTTTTAAGATTTTCAATAAAATCTTCTGCTCTTTGGTTTTTTGGAGAGTGTCCGGCAACAGTTCCTCTCCAAAATAGACTTTCTTTTTGTTCATGTCAAGGCAATGGTTGAGGTCTTTACCGAGATCGTTTCCCAGCAAAGCCTCACGTCGTCCTTTGATGACAATCAACTTTCTTTTGACAAGTTTCTCGGCGACTCGAATCGGCACGATGACTTGTCCCATGATGTTTAATGGAATTTCTCCGGCGCCAGTCAAATTCGGCGGAAAAGGTAGCGGATCCATTACCAACTTCATCTTTTTGACTAGTGATTCACTTATGACAGAAGCTTCGGCGCCACTGTCGGTAGTCATCACTAACTCACGACGTCCGAAGTTCACACGAACTTTGGGAGCCGTCTGCTCATCTTGTTGTTGGACTTGAAGTTCACGAGGCGTAACTGTCTCAGTCAACTTGGTCCAAACATCTTGTATTGTTTTCGAACAACACTGGTTTTTCAACCCACAGAGAAGACTAGACTCTGCAGTCGAATTCTTAACAGGTGTGGCTACTTTCTTTTTCGGCACTCCATGTTCTGCTTTGGTTTCAACAGGAGTAGCTCCTTTTGAGACTACTACCTGTTCTGCTTGGTTTCTAGCAAGAGTAGCTCTTTTTGAGACAACTACTTGCTCTTCTTTAGTCTTAACAGGTGTGGTTACTTTCTTTTTTGCCACAACCTGTTCAGCTTGATTTTTAACAGGTGTGGGTACTCCCTTTTTCGCCACACACTGTTCTGCTTTATTTTTAACAAGAGTAGCCTCTTGTGAGACTACTACTTGCTCTGCTTGAGTTTTAACAGAAGTAGCTCCTTTTGAGACTACTACCTGTTCTGCTTTGTTGGACATCTTGGCGTCGTTCGTCTTTACAAACGACGTAGAGGCCCCACTTTGCAGTGGGTTCCGCCGGCTTCCATCTTCGTGAATGGTACAGATGTGGATCCCATCTCCAAAGTCTGCTTTATGTCGTGGAGAGTCCTCTAGCTGCACCGCAGCACAGCTCTGCTTAGGAGTCATTGATTCCTCTTCTCTGTCGGCGTTTTGGCACAGGCTACCCAGACCTGGAGGCATCCCAGCATGGTTGACCGCAGCCAAACCAATAGATCCTCTCGTTATCTGGTCCTGTCGGACCGTGACATCAACCTTTGCAGGTTTCGTTGACTCCTCTTCTTGGGGGCTCTCTTTGACATCTTCTTTTTCGGGCGTCACTACTTCGGGTGTGAGTGGCGCCCTTAGTAGTTTAAAGCTGTTTGATGGTTGTCAAAATGGAAATAATGTGTTTTATTATCAATTAGGACAGGCACCATCTTCATTCCATTGGATAGAACATGGATTTCGTCGGCGCAGATAACTTTCGGCATCGTCGTTTCCGACGGTTCATCAACTCTATTTACTGGAGTTGGTGGAGTCGTCTTGTTCTCCTCCTTCGGTTTCGGTTTGTTGGGGCACTGGAACGCTCGATGTCCAGGCTCCTGACATTGGTAGCAGATGAGTGGTCCAGTAGACTTCCTTCTCTGCTGGGGTCTCGATCCACCATCTTGATTTGGTCGTGAATCCTGCGTCTTTTCAGACGTGGCCGGATTCTTAGGAGTCTACGTCTGCTTCTTCTGTTGCTGCTGCTGTTGCTTCTGCTGCTGAGGCTTCTGCTGCTGGGCCGGCTGGTTACCAGTAGACGTCCTGTATACTAGCATCTTCTCCTCGATCAGTTCTCCTTCTGTTTGGGCTGCAAATTTAACAAAATCATATAAATTGTCCTTAGGTGCCCCAAATAGATACTGTTTGAGAGATGGTAGCAGGCTCTTCCTCAGACTCGAGATTAGCAAAGAGTCGTCATCATTGGGATGTATCCTTCGATACATCTCTGCATACTCTTCCGCGTAGACTTTGAAGGTTTGGCTATTCTTCTGAGTCCTTGCGGACAGCTCATTTTTCATTCTTACTTTCTGGTCTGGCAGTAGGAATTCGTTAACTATTCCATTTCTCATCATGATCCAATTGATCTCGCCATATTCCAAGCGGAAACGAGCAAGCCATTTGATCGCTCGTTTTCGAAGGAGACCAGTAAAGTGGCTGCATCGCTGCAGGGAGTTCCACTGGTGCGCAATCGCAATATCTTCGAACTCTTCGATATATAGAAGTATGTTTTCAGATCCAGTATACTTCGGAAAACCCTGGAGTGGATGAAGCGAATTCTTTTCAGAATACGGCGTGGGTCCCAGGTTTGGAGTCCATTCAGGAGCTTCAGGCCTGAGCTTTCGCCCAGATTCTGTCGGTGACTTGCTTCTAGTTCTGAGATTTCTCTCATGTGTGTGTTCAAGGCGGTGTGGAGTCGATTCTCCACATAACCGTCTCACCAATTCTTCTCGGCTCTCAGGAGTGGCGTCTTTCATTAGTTCGGCAAACCGGTCGACCATCTTCTGTTCGTTGCTTCGTCGAGAGGCCTCAGAAGATGCTTCAGTCTTGAGTCGGGTGTCGGCCTGTCGTTCTTCGTCTTCAGCACGCTGTTCTTCCTCCTAGAGTCGCTTCTCTGATGCAAGGGCCCTCAGCTTGTCCTCTTTCTCTTGCTTCCGTGTTTCTCGGGCAACATGGCGTGTTTCCCGAGCTTTCGCTCGTTTTCTTACAAGCTGTTCACGTTGGCGTCTGTATCGTAGTTGTTGGGAGAACCTTGCGGTTATTCCGTTGGTATTCATCATTGTTTAACGTAATTTGTGTTAATAACAACGTAAAAATGTTTCGAAAAATTTTGTTTGGTTTCAAAATTGTTTGCACAATTGAATTACGATAATTTTCGTGTTTTTCAACACGCTTCTTAGGGCAAAACGAACTAGCAAGTGAATTGTGAAGTATAACGTTGTTATATTTGATTGTGTAAATAAAGAGAAAGGTATAAGAATCCAATGATAATTTAAGGTTTACTTCTTTTAGTTACTCTAGCTTATAGATTGCCTTGTGGCTGCTACTTTGTTATTTGTAGAAAGATAGAGATTGAATTTGGGCTAAATATAAACATGTTTGTATTTTTATTTATTTTATAGTATCAACAATTGCAAATGAATTACAAAATGTTAACTTAATTTCTTCATTCAATACAGATTCATTCTGCAGAAAACAGAAGAATAATGTCTGTGACCAGCAATGAGAATTTTTCAGCTAATGATGTTCAAGATGAAAGAGGCAAGTGAAATGGAACCATTATTCTTCTACAGATTAATTTACTAACGTGCATAATTTTATTAAAGATTGTAGCAATCAGAGTTGCACATATAGTGTCATATTTAATAACAAATCAGCAAATATCCAATCGACTTCTTTGACTGAAGAAAATGTACACAAAAGTTTCTCAGACGCTGCTTCTCTTGCATTAAAAGCTCCACCATTACCCCCACGGGGATACAGTATGGTTTTTTATCTTTTACTATTTTGAAGTGGCTTAAATGAATATTTTAAGTAATGATATTTTTATGTAGATTCCGAATGTCGAGGAAGTGCCAGTTCATCGTTATTCAATGATTGCGAACCACCACCAGCCCTGCCAAAAAGGCAACTTAAAAAGGTAAAGAATTTTCTCAGCAATTTACATGTGTATAAAATTGACATTTTTTTAAAAAGTAGTCATAATCTCACTTTACATTACCTATGAGAACCACGAAAGCAGATAGTTTCGAGTCGATTTTACGTTTAGGTTTGCTGCTACAGATTAGCCATTTTTGCAGTCAAGCGTGAATGTCTCTGTCACAGACGTGCAAGTCTTTGAGATAAGTGTCTTATCACGTAATTTCCTTTTAAAATTTTTGTAAATAATATGCATTTAAAAAAATATGATTAGAGAAAAAATCTGAATACATCTTATCAAATACCTATACTGTGCACCCAGGCTCCAACAAAACAAAACAAAACTTAACTGAACCGTACCTAATTCTAGGGTTATATATAACTGGGAAAAAAATATTTGCAAAATTATTTGCCTATCTATGTGGAACGCCAACACTATCTAGAACGCCACTGTTTTTAAATGTGCTATTTTCCCGTTTTTTCCCCAATAAAACGTGTTCATTTTTTTTTATTTTGCACTAAGTTTGAACAAACGTAGTGAGCAAAAAAAAAATAAAAAAAAATGTGTGTCACGAGTACAACTATTTTTTTTCATACACATTTTTCTTTTTCTTTTTTTCTTATATGTGTATTTATCTTACATATGAGGAATTCATCTGCTTCTCTAATTTACATGGAGCAAGCAGACCAGGCCGTGACAACCCTCTGAACTGGCCCATTCCATCCTCAGATTATGTCTGTTAAGCCAGCATGGGTTGTTCCTGTTGGAATGTCTCGCTCAGTTACAAACTGGCACATCAGGGGTGGAGTCAACATGGAACCCTTCCATGCCCCCACCCAACAAGCCCACCACAAGCTCATCTAGGTGTTATGCCATCCCAGTTGCAGATCAAATGCTGTCCCCCTGAGCATACCCAGTTAACACACTAACGTTGATACAACGTTGAATCAACGTCAGTCTATACGTTGATTCAACGTTGAATCAACGTCAGTCTATACGTTGATTCAACGTTGGAATGACACGTCAGGAAACGTTGAATCAACGTTGAAAAAGTATCAGTATTCAACGAAAATAAAACGTTGATTCAACGTAAGAATATCAACGTTTAATCGACGTTGTAAATCCAACGTTGATTCAACGTCGAATTCCGACATTGAATCAACATTGCGAAACTTGATTAGTCATTATTTTTAAGAGTATTAATTAAAAACTAAAAAATTAAAAGTGAGAATCTTAATTGTCCAAGCTGCCCTTATACATACCAAGCCAGTGACATACTTTTCAACACTTTAAACGCTAATTAGTACTGACCAGAACCAGCAGGGATTCGGTCTTGTGTCCTCCATGTTCTCCAATGTCCAGATCCAGTCACTTACCCACTAGGCCACAATGACACATCGTTGGGGGTTTGCTAAATAAGGCTTTATTAGGCTTGGAAACTATAAAGAGACTAATCTAAACCATAAAGAGACTAATCTTAAGTTGCATATACATAAATGAAGTATGCTTATAATTACACTAAAAGGAAAAAAACGAACCTCTATAATAGATAGAAAAATGAACACTAATAATAAAAAAATGGTTCGTTTTTTTCCGTTCACAGTGTATATGACACTTCATTTACATATTACAACTATATATTTTAAGACATATCAAAAGATAAAAATACATATATGTATGGCTTTTCCCTTATGCTTCTCATTTTCAGGTTGGACATGCAACGATAATCAACTGTTGATTTATCGTTGCATATCCCTCTTGAATAAATCAACTGTTGATTTTCAGTTGATTATTGGTTGTATTATCGTTTGAAAATAGTCGGACATCAACATTGAATTTGTGTTACCAATACAACTATTTAACAACGTTGTTTTAAGGTTGTTCAACCAACATTAAATCAACGGTTGATTTTCAGTTGATTATTGGTTGTATAATGGCTGTAAAATAGTCGGTCTTCAACGTTGGATTTGCGTTACCAATACAACTATTTAACAACGTTGTTTTAAGGTTGATCAACCGACATTAAATCAACAGTTGATTTTCTGTTGATTATTGGTTGCAAAATGGTTGTAAAATAGTCATTGGAACAACATATAATAAACGTTGGAAATAAGTTGGAAACACGTTGAAAATGTGTCTGAAATTCGACATAAAAATACGTTTTTCCAACTCACATATCCAAACGTTTTTAAAACGTTGGAAAACGGTTGGAAAGCTGACCATGACGAAAATCCAACCATTTGACCAAAAATCAATGTTGAATCAACGTCAGTGTGTTACCTGGGTATCCTCCAGACCAGGAAAATTGCTGGATCGCTTTTGCTGCCTGGCATCAGAAGAGTAACATACTCTATCATGCCTCCTAAGTCATATCCCAGCAGGCATTGAATAAGTGGGGCTGCCCATTCTGCCTCCTTCATTTATTTGAAGGAGCAGACGAAATCCTGATGGTGGTTTGCTAGGCAACCACATTAGGCAACCAGACGGATGCAATATTCGTGCCAGCAGCCTTATTGAGTTCAAAGGGTGAGGTTTAAGTAAATAAAGTTTAAATAAATATAGTTTTATTTACTTCTGTACATCTGTGTCCGTGTTTTTTTTCAGGGAGATACCACGGGGAGGGCTGGGACAGTGAGGCTTTGTGAGGAATGCTGCCGGCTTTTGTCGGCTGGTTCTCATACCGATTTATGGTGGAACCGTGCGTTGTATCGCGGTTGTTTCACTAGTCCCACAACATCGATTAAACAAAACACCTGCCGTACCAGGTTGATGATCATCAATTCATAATTACGAATTTGTCAGTTCGTAATTATGAATTTAAATTTGTAATAACGAATTGCACAATTTTTATTTTATGCACCCACATCTATCTATCTCTCGCTTTCTCTGGAACATCTCTTGTGGAACCCTCTGACATTGTGTCAGTGGTAATCATTATGCATTTAATTATGCCACTAGATGGCGTTTGCAATGGCACTAACACTCTGACGTGGAACAATCTGACGTGTCAGTGGTAACTGTTACACAACACTAGATGGCGTTTGCAATGACACTAAAGCTAGGACGTCTGTTGAACCCTCTGTCATTGTCAGTGTTAACCATTATACTTTTATGTCACTAGATAGAATCTGCAAATGCACCAATGCTTTGACATTGAACCCTCTGAGTTTCTGATGTTCTGTCAGTGGTAACCATTTTATAAACGTTTATGCCGCTAGATGGCATTTTCAATGGCATTAACGCTATGACATTATGTCCATACTATTAACAACCTATCAACACTAGACAGGCAACATCCCCTATTCTTATAGATTCCCTTATTCCAAAATCCCGTCTTATGACGGGCATCCTTCTAGTATACCAATGAATATGTAACACCCAGCAACTCCTGCTCTCGCCAAAACTATAGCCTGGGGTAAACAACTCCTGTTTGTCCCTCCCTTCTTTCCCAATTAATGTTCTGACGGTGGAGTGATACACTTAGGACCTTGGTCACTTGGACCTGGTTACACCTTGTAGGTGTACACAGGTCCAAGGTATAAAAGGACCATGTTCTTCTTTGTTCCTTTTCCTTGTTTTTTGCTCCACTTTGCTGTATTACGTAGATTCTTATCCGTACCACATCATGGGCAGGAGGACGCACCTTTGATAAATAGCATTCGGCTTTGTAAAGATCTTTACAAAGATGAATAAAAGTGTTACAGTAAGAAACCACGCTGTCTTTATGTTCCGTAACTAATAACTTCTCTACAAAGGCCGGAGACACCATAAGGCAAAGAGCGCATACAGATCCTGATGCAGCTACAACATCTTCTACTGCCGGTAAATATCAACAGGAGGAGATGTACATCAGCGTCAACGGAGAATAGTATTGCCACCATCCTTCTGCACAGATTTCACCCCCATGCAGAAGGATGATCGTAATCCATCGCCATCCAACTTTTTCTGTAGCTCGAATCTTCTCCGTGCGGGCACCGCGCGATGCAGAGAAGAATGAGTTACAAGAAACAACATCTACAAGTTGGTCAAAAAATAGTCGACGTCAAAAGCTCACATTTGGTGGAGGTGCGGGGTATGCCTCCATTGGCCTTCTCCGACCTTTCTACAGAAGCCGTCCTTTGTCTAAAGTTTCGTGATCGTGCCTCACGATCCTTCGTCCATCCTTTTTATGTTGGAGCCACGTGTGGAGACCGACGATCACATCAAAAGTCAACCGCATGGTGCCGTTTTATGTTGAATTGCGAAAGAGACTTGTGGCTACACACATCACATTTCAACCGCGCGATTCTGTGTCCTGTCCAGAGACGTGGAGAAAGAACTTTCGTCTGCCATCCGCTTAGCACTCGGGGAGACACGGAGGCAATTGTTACGGACACGTGTTTCCGTCCATGTTTTTGTGTTCTATGTTTTATGTTTCCATCATCATCCCTGTTATTCTAAACTCTTCTTTATATTTTGAAGTGAAACCCACTTGACCCTCCTCCGTATCATTGGTTGGTAGGTGGGCAACACTTCAAACACATTCTTTTTACACTCCAAGATAGGTTTGCTTAGCCGAAACTCCGTATCATTGTGAGGTAAGTAAACAAATCTCATCTACTTGTCTTTTCATCTGAACCCTGCAGTCCTTCAGATCTCACGAGGGATTTCTCTTCTCTGTCGTAGTGCTGGTTACTCATATGCTGATGCTTCTCAGGAGCTTCTTAGGACTCCTGAGCAGTATTATCTACGAGATGGCCTTCACCTGACTGCAGCTGGTAAGGATGTCTTGAACTCTGTTCTCTGGAAATCTGTCTGTAGTAATGTCCAGGGAAACCACTAATTGCTAAATGTCCTGCTTTTAGGAAGAAAGATTGTTCAGTTAATGCATGTAAATCAAATATCCAAATAGAAACCCCTTCTAATAAAAAGCCTTCCATGAAAGATTCTCAGGACAACAAAGAAAATATTAAGCCTTCAAGTAATATACTAAAAACACTAATAGTGAATTGCCGAAGTATAAGAAATAAAGTAATTCAGTTTAGAGAAGCAGTAGAAAGCTATATTCCTGATTTTATGTTTGGTGGTGAATCATGGCTATCTGAAGATGTTCTCTCTGAAGAAGTGTTTCCCCAACAATTTAGCATATTCCGAAAAGATAGGGAGAAAAAAAAGGGTGGTGTAGTATTTCTAGCTATCAACAAAAATCTTTTGTCAAATAGAGAGCCATTGTTTGAGGGAGACTGTGAGGCTGTTTGTTGTAGCATTTTGCTTAAAAATGGAAGAAAAATTTTCTTATTCTCATTCTATCGCCCACCATCAAATGACGAGGAGGACTTACTCCAATTTAGAAAATGTCTGGACTCCTTATTTTCTGTCCACAAATATGCATCAGTTCTCATTGGTGATTTTAATCTTCCTGGAATAAATTGGAAAAAATTATGCTATAGATTCCCAGACTTCATGTCATAAATTAATAGATATACTGCTTGATTGTGTATACACGTATGAAAACGTTGAAAAAATCCAATCAGCTCCCAGAACTGTTCTTCAGTACAACAAAGCTGATTGGGCTAATTTTAAAATTTATGTGGCAAATGAATTGAATAACGATAATGTTAAATCAAATGATGTAAACCAACAGTGGGCATCATTTGTTAGAGTAATTTAAAATGGAATAAAGAAATTCATTCCACTCAAAAATTCTAAATCAAAATGAGATACGCCGGGCACTACTACGTAAGCAACACGAAATTCGATCTAAAATGAAAAGAAATATTAATGCCACTACTAAATTACAATTCAGCTCCCAGCGATCTCATGTGAAAAGTTTACTTAAAAAGGAACACTTAAATTTTACAAATGTGTTGGGTGTCTCACTCCATAAAAACCCTAAATTATTCTGGAAATATGTAAAAAGTCTCAACAAAAGTCCAAATACCATAACTTCAATTATGACACCCCTAGGTGATGTTTGTTTTGACAAACAGGTTATTGCAAACACCCTTAATAACTATTTTCAAAGTGTCTTTCATTCTAATGATGGTAACAAGGTACATCCAATGGACACCTTACCTCAAGTTATGCCAGACATAGTCATAAACACCACTGGATTACAAACCCTTCTTTGTAATTTAGATACAAACAAATCATCAGGCCCAGATGAAATTTCACCAAGATTACTAAAAAAGTTGGCTGCAGAAGTCAGTCCATTTTTAAGTAAACTTTTTCAAGACTCCCTTCAGAGTGGAATATTGCCTTTAGCATGGAGGCAAGCGAACATTTGTCCAATTTTTAAAACGGGTGATAAACACCTTCTAAATAACTATAGACCAATTTCTTTAACATCCATTGTTTGTATTTCTGGATTTTGCAAAAGCATTTGATACAGTAAAACATTCACTACTAATTAAAAAATGATAACATTTACTATAAATAACCAAGTAATTTTATGGATGTCATCTTTCTTATCCAATAGACAACAGCGTGTCCAAATTGATGGTGCCATGTCAGACTGGGCACAAGTAACATCTGGTGTACCTCAGGGTAGCATTCTTGGACCACTGCTTTTCCTTTCGTTCATAAACGATCTGGCAGATAGGTGCAGCAGTACAATGTGTTTATTTGCCAATGATGATGTTGTGTACAGAACGATTAGGTGTAATGAGGACATTGAAGCCATCCAAAGAGATCTAAATAGCATTGAAGAATGGTGCACTGAGTGGTGTTTACTACTAAATAGAACTAAATTCAACATTATGTGTGTTTCCTGAAAACATGAACCTTGCAGGGTACCTTACACTATGGGGATGTTCAGCTAACCCATGTTGATAAAATCAATTATTTAGGCTTAACCTTATCAAAAGACATGCTATGGAAAGAACATATAACCAAAGCAGTCGGCAAAGCTAATCAAAGACAGTGATTTGTTCAACGCACCCTTCCCAGGTAGCACAAATCAGTTGGGCCAACATTGGTGCAACATTGGAGTATCGTTGGCCCATAGTTGGCCCACTGAGTTGGGCCAATGTTGGGGTTGTCCAAGTCAGCCAATGGTGGCCCAACGTTGGCTGAATGTCATTTACACTGTTGGCCCAATGTCATTAGTCATTATTTTTAAGACTATTTAATTAAAAACTAAAAAATTACAAATGAGATTCTTAATTGTCCAAGCTGCCCTTATACATACCAAGCCAGTGAGACATTTTTCAACACTTTAAACACTAATTAGTACTTACCAGAACCAGCGTGGATTCGATCCTGTGTCCTCCATATCCACCAATGTCTATATCCAGTTACTTACCCACTAGGCCACGTTGACATCTTATTTGGAGCTTGCTAAATTAGGCTTTATAAAAACTTACGAACTGTCCCTTTGTTAGAAATAGAAATTCCGTTCCATTTTAGAAAATTATCAATTAGTTATTGATATATTAATATTAATATAATCTTAGCATATCAATAACTAATTAAAAATAAAATTAACGAATGTAATAATTTCAGTATTTCCTACTGGTTTATTGGGGGCCCCCCCCCAATAAACGAGTAGGAAGAGGGGGGAGGTTAGAGGGGGGAGATTAATTCATTTTTATTTCTAATAAATTCATTTCTATTTTTAATTAATTCATTTTTATTTCTAAGAAGGTTGGCGAACAGTATGCTTTCCAAAACCGTGCCAACGTTGGGAATACATCATTGGCCCAACATTGGAAAAACAGCATTGGCCCAACATTGAAACAACTGTGGTTGGCCAATGGTATGCTTTCCGACGTCGGGCCAATGTTGGGAATACATCATTGGCCCAATGTTGGAAAAACAGCATTGGCCCAACGTTGAAACATCTGTGGTTGGCCAATGGCATGCTTTCCGATGTCGGGCCAATGTTGGGAATACATCATTGGCCCAACGTTGGAAATCAGCATTGGCCCAATGTTGAAACATCTGTGGTTGGCCAATGGTGTGCTTTCCGACGTCGGGCTAATGTTGGGAAATCAGCATTGGCCCAATGTTGAAACATCTGTGGTTGGCCAATGGTATGCTTTCCGACGTCGGGCCAATGTTGGGAATACATCGTTGGCCCAATGTTGGAAATCAGCATTGGCCCAATGTTGGCAATCACACCGCTGGCCAACCACAGTTGGTTCGACAATGGGCCAACGTCGATTACCGATGCCAACCAAATGCCAACAATGCCAACGTTGGCCCAACGTTGGGCCAATGATTTGTGCTACCTGGGTTAAACATTGTAAACAAAATGTAAAAGAGGTATGTTACTTTAGACTAGTTAGACCTATATTAGAATATTGTTCACCAATTTGGAAACCATTTAGAAGAAATGAGCAAAGCCTTGCGCTATTTGGACGGTTGCTGACTGATGATAACATTGCTCTGCTCAATGGCTTATTAACTAGAAATCCTCGTAAGGGTAGACAAGGCCATTCAAAGGCCATCAAAGAATTAACTGCTAGAACTTATGCATATTTCTGGTCTTTTTTCCAAATGTTATTCGACTATGGAATTCTCTTCCAGTTGATAGCCCTTTGTTAGGACAATTTCAATTTAACAATGATGTCCTATTCTGTTTAAATGACAGTAGTTTATAAATTGGAGCAATCCCCCCTGCCACATGGCTTTTAAGCTGATTGCAGGTGTACTGAGTTGAATTGAATTGAATTAAATAGGCCTATTATCTTCACTCTTCATTTTAATTTTCCAAGCAAGTTTTCGTCCAAGCTCCGTATCATTGCTAGGGGCTTACAAGCATAAAACACACTTTCCACTAGCCACGTGGGACTCTCTTTTCCCCTCTTCTCTTTGTTTTTTTGTTAATGCATATAGGTGTTAGTGTTAGTGTTGTAGCATAAAGATTTTGCTCCCGGTTTTTGGGCTATTTTCTTAATTTAATCTTTCCAGTCAAGTTTCATCTTAAGTGATTTAAATAGAACTAAGTGTACTGAACACGTTGCAGCAATCGGTTTTAAAATTAGTAAAGATGTTTTTAAGCTATAACGTTTTTACTAAAAACGCCATTTAGCCTTGAAAATTTGACTTTGTTTGCCGCCATCTTGGAAACCACGTTTTTAGTTTTTTCCCCTTTGCTTTCGGTTTTGGCCATTTAAACTAACTCACTCCTGACATCCAAGTAGAAAATCTTGTAGGTTTTTGCCTGCTGAACACGCTGGTGAAATCAGATTGAAAATCTGAACATTGGTTTGAGAGATATCAACGTTTTGCCAAAAATGCTAATTTCTCATTGTTTTGCATTAAAGATGCCATACTGGATTTCTGTTTGGAGAAGCCATACTAGATAAGTACAAATCAAACTTCATAAATTTCTCTTATTGCCATTTTATTTTGAATTTAGTTTCTAATTCAAGAGTTTTTAGGAACTAAACTTTGTTAGAAAGTTAGAATGGTTAATACTAGGTCTGGGAAGCAAGTTCAGGTTGGGAAACTAGTTGAACCTGTTAGGAGAGTTAAGGTTGGGAAGCAGGTAGAGTCTGGGAAACAGGTTGAGTCTGGGAAGGGTGTTGAAGATGAGTTGAGGGAGAAGGTGGTGCAGCTTGAGGTAGAGGTGGCTTGGTTGAGGGAGAGGCTGGCTGTGTTTGAGTCACAGCCAGGCCCTTTTCACAGCAGGGAATCTGTGCCTTTTGCTACACCCCTTAAGCATAATACTGGGGGTGTAGGTTGGGGAGTTGTTTTAGAAAAAGAGAGAAGAAAGGTTAGGCCAGCTTTAGCTTCAGAATGTACTCCAGTAAAGAACAGGTTTAATGTTTTTAGGGAATTATCAGTGGGATCTGTGGAGGTAGTAGAAAGTGTAAATGTAGAGCAGAGATGCAAGGGGTCTGAGAAGTATAAGAAAGCAAGTGTAGGGAATGTAAATGCAGCGCAGGAGGTTGTTAGCAAGGGTAAGAAGCAAGGTGTTAGTAAAGGTAAGAAGGGTGTTAGTAAGGGTAAGAAGAATGATGCTAGACAGGGTAAGAAGAATGTCAGTAAGACTGAGGAAAGAAATGAGGGTGGGGTTATTTTGGAAAGGGTGCAGAGCAGATCAGTAATTTTTGTAGGTGATAGTAATGTCAAAAGGCTTGATAAGTGGGTGGTGGGTGAAGATAGAGGAAAAGTAAGTGTAGCTTGTTTACCAGGGGCTCAGATTAAAGATGTTAAGGAACGTATCAAGAGAATGGTATGTGGGGAAAAAGCAGAAGAGGTCTTAGTTGTTCTGCAAGTGGGGGCTAATGATGTGTGTAGACAGTTTGGAGGGGAAGTTTTAGATGGGCTAGCGGACTTAGTAAAGCATACTTTATGTTGTAGGGCTGGAGTTACTGTTAAAGTTAGTGCTATTCCTGAGAGGTGGGATAGGGGTGATATAGTTACTCGTAAGGCACGTTATGTAAATGGAGCAGTTATGGTCAATTTTGGGGGTTCCTGGAGTAGGGATGGGGTTCATTTTCATTACAGGTCTGGTAGGATTGTGGGTAAAAAGATAGGTGATTTTGTTAAGCATTTTTTAGGGTAAGGTTTTGGGGTTTATTTGCAAACGCTTTAGGGGGTTGATACTAATATGAATGCTCCACAGCTTGTTGCTGGGAGCAATAGTTCCTTTGTTTCAGGTATTATTTCTTCAAACACTGTCCAGGAAGGAAATCATTTAGGAAAACCCACTTCAGTTATACCTTCACATGTAAAGGTTATGGTGGTTAACTGTAGGAGTCTACGAAACAAAGTTCTTGAGTTCATTGCGGCAGTTGAGGATACTGGTTGCAATATAATTCTTGGTACAGAGTCATGGCTTAATGATACTGTTAATAATAGGGAAATATTTCCAGATGGTTTCACAGTGTACCATAGAGACAGGGTTGGTCATTCTGGGGGTGGGGTTTTCATAGCTATTTCACAAATATTTCATAGTTGCAGGGAAACAAGTTTTGAAACAGACTGTGAAATAGTATGTTGTAGTTTAAGGCTAAAGAATGGTAAAAAGGTGTTTTTATATTCTTTCTATCGGCCACCGGGATCCTCCATAGCAGATGTCACTAGTGTAAGAACTTCTTTGGACACTCTTCATCGTAAATACCATAGCCCAATCATTATTTTAGGAGGTGATGTAAATTTTCCAAACATCAACTGGGAAATGCATATGGTGAAAAGTAGCATTGACAAGCCATTAGCAGTTTCATTTTTAGATAGTATGAATACTTATTCTATGGAACAGGTTGTAACTAAACCAACCAGAGATGACAAAATTCTTGATGTAGTACTGACTAATAGTCTGGAGTTATTAGCCAATGTTAGGGTATCAGGGGGAATTAGTGATCATCAGATTGTCTTATGTGATGTTAATGCATGTGTGGAAAAAATTTCTGAGGTTAAAAGAGTAGTGTTTCTTTTTAACAAATGTAATTGGGATGGTTTTAAGTCACATTTGATAGATAATTTTCATAAATTTAAAGAATGTTTTCATCCTCAAAATGTGAATTTGAATTGGTCACGATTTCATAGTTTAATTTTAAGTGGGTCTTCCTCCTTTATTCCAACCAAGGTAGTTAGAGACTGTGCCACACCAGTATGGTACACAAGCAAAGTTAAAAGGGCTTTTCGTAAGCAACGCTTATGGAGGAATAGGGCTAGAAATCACCCAAAATTAGTGAACTGCAATGAATTCTGTATTGCACGCACAGCAGCAAAACGGGAAATCTTGTTAGCTCACGATACTTTTAAAACAGAAACGCTTGGAGAATGGTTAAAAACGGACCCAAAGCTATTTTGGCATTACATCAAGAACTCTAGGCGAAGTAGAGAATCTATTCCTTCTCTGGTTGACACAAATGGGAAGCTTGTTTCAGATCCAGTAGGGAAAGCTACCTTATTAAATGAACAATACAAGAAGGTCTTCACAATAGATGATGCCATACCACATGAGGGTTTTCATTCAACATCTCTTTGTATGGATCAAATTGTAATAACTGCAGATGGGATAGTCAAGCAACTTCTAAAATTAGACTCAAATAAAACCTGTGGTCCAGATGGGATGTATGCTATCATTTTAAAAAATCTTGCACCAGAGTTGGGTCCATACCTTCAGTTAATTTTTCAACAGAGTTTAGATGTAGGTATTGTACCAGATATGTGGAAATTAGCTAATGTTAGTCCAATTTTTAAATCAGGAGACAAGTCTCAGGTAACTAATTACAGACCCGTGTTTTTAACCTCGATAGTTTGCAAGGTCCTTGAACATATGAATCACATCAATGAATTTTCTTATGGAAAACAATCTTTTGTGTGATAACCAGCATGGGTTTCTTAGGGGGCGTTCATGTGAAACCCAGCTTATTCTTTTAGTTGATGACCTTCAGAAAATTTTAGACAAAGGCAGTCAGATAGATTTGGTTTTTCTTGATCTCTGCAAGGCATTTGACACAGTTTCTCACTCAAAACTAATGACAAAAATTAGTGGGTATGGATTGGGTGAACAGGTGTATAAATGGGTGCATTCTTTTTTGAGTGATAGGAAACAAAGGGTTGTTGCAGGTGGGTCTGAATCTGACTGGATAGGGGTTACATCAGGGGTTCCTCAGGTTAGTGTGTTGGGTCCGCTTCTGTTTCTTTTATATATCAATGACCTTAGCAGTCAAGTTAGCAGCAATTGCCGGCTATTTGCAGATGATACAATAATTTATCGTGAGATTACCTCAGGCAATGATTGCCATATTATTGATAGTGACTTGAAAGCAATAGAGGCATGGTGTTCTAAATGGCAACTTCAACTTAATAAGGGAAAATGTTGTGTAATGAGGGTAGCTAGGGGAAGGAATCCAATAATATTTCCATATAGAATAGGGGCCATTCCACTTAATAACGTAGATTCTTATAAGTATTTGGGGGTAACGATTACAGCTAAGCTTTCTTGGAAGCTGCATGTCGAACATATTATTTCCAAGTCTATGCAGATGCTTAGGTTTAGTCAACGCGTTCTAAGAAGGTGTCCCAGGGAGGTAAAATGTATAGCATATCAATCATTAGTACGTCCCCATCTAGAATACTGCAGCTCCGTGTGGAATCCTCACACTGAAGACTTAGCTCAATCTATAGAAATGGTCCAATGCAGGGCTGCTAGGTTTGTTTGTGGTAAATATGGATATGCCGACAGTGTAACTAAAATGCTTTCAGAGCTTGGTTGGGATAGTTTACTTGCAAGACAGTCAGATTTTAGTCTTAATATCTTTAATCGAATGCTAGAAGGCTCTTGCCCTAAACCTACTTCAAGTAAACTTTGCAGGGCATTATATTTGGGTAGGGGTGACCACTCTAACAAAGTTGGAGAGATTTTTGCACGAACAGATTCTTATTACTGGTCATTTGTCCCTAGGGCGATTTGACAATGGAACTCGCTTGCTGGGGATTTTGTGCAGGAAAAACGTATTTTATGGGAGTCATAATTTTGTTTTGTTTTGACAATGCATATATTTGCATTCTTCCAGTGCAATGTTTGATTGGGTGATGTACCATGCTCAGATTTGAATTGTGCACCTGCTGTTCTTTATTGAGAATTCTAAGACTCATAGTTTCCACATGATCACCAAAATACCACGTGTTGAGCAAGAGATCCTTCCAAGAAGACTCAATAAAGAATCCACAACAATACACCAGTTGGAAGCCATTACACCCAACTGAGGACATTACAACCAACACGCCACTGGACTAAAAACAATGCTACTACACAAGCGAAACAAAGGTAATCCATCGTCACTCAGTGTATAAGAGTACGAGGGTGTCGGTTACCGACAGAAACACCAATTACCAGCATACAAGAACGCACATCGACTTACAGAACCATGACAGCGTGTTGAGCGAGTCGCCTCATACTGGACCCTGATCCGGGACCAAGAACTCTCAAGAACCCTCGGAGCTGCACACACCGAATCGAACGTCGCAGGACTCGTTCTTCACCACAGATCCACACCACTTACACTACACGCCACATCATCAATCATGGCTACCTCGAACGAATCTTCGGATCTCCTGCCTGATCACCGGGGCTCTCACGAGAATTTGCAAGATAACCCATCATTGATGCATTGATGCAACACCACCGCCGCAGGCGACCACGCTAGCTGAACGCATGGATCGGCTCATAGACGATCGGTTCACACCGAACCGACCAAGAACACCGCAGCCGACAACATGCACACACCGTCGTAACGATGATTCTGACCTGTCTGCAACCTCTTACTATGGTTACAGAGAGCCACATGTTCCGCATCATGATCGTCGCGACAGACACTATGCACCACGTCATCTACCATGCCACTCTGATTGGCAGTACACTCCATGCACAAGCGAACAATTGCGTCGAGACCAGTCAGACTTTCAGCGGCGTAGAGACTAGCGCACGGAACAACCGCGTGCACCACCGACTATGACACATGCTGACTCCACAATCTCATCCAGGCTGCATATGGTGACCATCACTTGGCACCCACGGAACAGCAGCAGGGTAGGGCCCGGAACCAAGACCCGACACAGGATCTTTCAGTATATTCACCACGTTTTCCACTGCACGTGGCAGCACCGATGACGACTGGGATGTCAAATGTACAAGACGGCATCTATCACCCAGTCCCCAAAAAGACCTCGACCAATGATTTCAACAAGAAATACAACGGCCGTCACCCAGCCTATGCAATCCAGAAATTTGATGGATTAACAGATTTCCGCCCCTTCCTGGAAGAATTCGAGGAAGTGGCTCACCTGTATGACTGGACTGACCGCCACAAGGAAGAGTATCTCACTGGGTGCTTCACTGGGGCTGCCCGCACGTGGTTGAGCAAGTTGAAGTACGAATGTCGTGGCATTTTGTGGCCCGAGCTGAGAGTACGAATGATGGATACATTCGGTAGGCCAAACGAATTACCCATCCTGGAGAAGCAGTATATAGAGATGCTTTAAGCGGAAGGCGAGGGCACCCAGGCCTTCATCTGGAAATTTATTGCCCTCGGCGACCGAGTTTACCCGTACATGGACGATCAACTGCACATAAATCAGTTGCGTCGTGCACTACATCCAACCCTTCAAGATGGTGTCCATCATGCATCCACTACATCATTTAAGGACTCTGCCATTGCCGTCCTCAACATAGAAGTAGTCGTATTGTCCTTAAACAAATGGCTGTTGGAACCGAAGGCTGCATCTGGTGCACAAACAGGCAAAGAAGCATCGAAGACCGATAAAGAGCAGGCGGAAACCGCCAGCTCTAAAGACCACACACATTGTTCTAGGCACGATAAAAAGCCAAACCAAACTGCAACGACTAATCCCGGGCGACACTCCACAACGGATACCAAACAAGACACCACTCGCACATTCGACAAGAGCAAGTCGATGTGCTATAATTGTGGGAAGTTGGGACATTTCGTCTGTGAGTGTTGCCAACTCAAGAAGAAAGCCGCCATCAAGCAGTTTGGAGAACCGATAACCGATTATGACACTGAGGAGAAGGCGTCTGAAACTGATGTAATTACTGAGAACGGAGTTCGCATTAGTTCGACTCGGGGGACAAATCCATCGAATCCCTCTTCTAGCTCCAGTTTCAATCGGAAAGGCACCACAGCCCGAAAAACCCAACACCGACAGTTCCGACGATCCTGAAAATGTACCTATTCACATAATCAATCGGGCACCCATACGTGCATGGACCTCAGATGAATTGATCCAGTGGAAGGACACGCTCGACGTCCTCTCCTCATCAATGGGAACTCGCTTGCTGGGGATTTTGTGCAGGAAAAACGTATTTTATGGGAGTCATAATTTTGTTTTGTTTTGACAATGCATATATTTGCAGCATTAAAAAATATTGAAATTGTTGTTGGGTTTATATCAATAAGGTTTTATATTTTCTGGTTTTGACAATGCATTTTCTATGCTGCACTTGGACTCTTGTCCCTCTGCCATAGGCCTTTACGGCTGCTTGCATAGTAATTTTTCAAATTCAAAATTCAAAATGGAGGCGGAAGGGTGCCGCAAAAATCAAACGGTAGCCATCATGGCCCCTGGCACCCAGCCACCGAAGAAGGGTCACTACGCTGATCGACAGCTGTTCACCTCAGGAAGTCGGAGAATACGATGCTAGCGACAGACATCCGCGCATCACCGTCACCATCAATACAGAAGTCATACGTATGCTTGCGGACACCGGAGCTATGGGAAGCGTCATCTCAGTTGAACTCGCACAGAAGCACAAGTTCGAAATCGAGCCTGTGTTAATCCCACCCAACATTCAGGGCGTGGGAGGCCTGAAGATCACTGTGGTGGGAAAACTCGCAATGGTTCAGCTGGGCACCCACACCATGCGAGGGCACATGCTGGTGATTGCCGGCCAACCCGAGGCTATCCTAGGCCGAGATCTGGGTCGAGCTTTTCACCTCGCCATGTCCATGACTACAAACAAAGTATACTTAAAGGACAACCTCTTCGAGTCCACACTCCGACAAAAATGCATCGAAGCACACATCGGATGGGCTCTGGGAGAGACTTCATCAGAGGCTATTGATAAATCCAACAACGCCTCTGGGGTGGTCTAAAACCTCTACTCCAGAAGTGACGTCGATCTGCAGTTGGCCACCAACGCTAGCAAGACACCCACCGTGACAAATAAAACAATAATCCATTAGTGTTTATTCTATGACCACAGAAATAAACACTACAAGCATCAAATACCAACAATAGAAAGCAGGAGGAATTTGAGAGAACAACTGAGGACAGTTGTCAAGAGGTGGGGGAGGGGGTAAAAGGAACCCCCCAACGAATAAATAACCTCACACATCAACAACTCCCATAAAAACACTCAAATATCACTCAAACTTTAAAAATTCTCACAACTCTAATTTTTCATCATGGCTGCCAATGTTTACATATTGGCAACCACTGCAATAATTACACCAAAACCACGTGGCCCTCAAAACAACTGTCAACCACATGGTGAATAGGAAATAACATAATGAGTCAAGGATGCCCAAAATAGTACAACAGAAGGTACATGAAAAATATAACATGCCCCCTATCATGGATGGACATCAGTGACCCTGACAGTTAAAAAAAATAAAAACTTCAAAGAGAATACCATGTCTGGGGGCCAAATCAATGCACAAATTATGGACTTCAAAGGAAGACACGCAAAAGAGAAACAGAAGAAACCGAAGAACGAGGAAAACGAAAAACAATACGGAGGGGTCAATTAAAATATAAAAATATTTCGGAACCTGCCACCCTCAATGAACTAATAAAGTTCCTGGGAAACTAACCCCTCTAAAAAAATCATAACAAACAATGAGGTACACCAGTGACCCTATTGACCAGTGTTAATTTGAGAAAAAAAGAGACATTAAAAGAGGGAGAGAGTTAATGGGCGATAACAAAATAACGGCTCTTTCCCCCGAGACTCTTTTATTTATTCAAAATAATGAACAGGGACCTGCCTAATAAGAACTGGATCAAAACACCTTTTGGTATTTAATATTGGTGGACAACCCCCACCCCCAATAAATAAAACAAAAAGAAAAAAACCAATTAGAATATGGTGTCCCATTCCAAAAGGGGCCAATCCTTCGAACTCCCAAATTTAGAAACAAATATATGAAAAAGGACCAAACATGGTCAATCACTCCACTTGTTTCTTTTCATCAAGAGCAATCACCACCTCAGTCTTCATCATCGAAATTATCTTTCTTTAATAACTCTTCAAAGTTTTTCGAGTTTTGCGACTTCTGTTTTCATTCTTCAATTTGTGCATTCACAGCTTGTGCCGTCTTCGATTCATCGAGCTTTTGTGTTTTTGTGTGTGCACCGAGCCTTCGAGACTTTTATCTCTTTTAGCCAATAGCAGAGTGATCGGGCACCGATTTCTGCTATTGTTCGGAAGTACCTACCAGCGGGACATTCTTAAAGTAAGAACTTTTTCAATAACTATCTAATTATGTCGGGCCGCGGATCCTGGAGAGGGAGTCGACGAATGTCCACCACTTCAAGTGATGACGATTTTGAGAGGGGAATGGCGGAGACTGCCGAACCTCTCACCAGCTCCGACATATACTCAACAAGTAGCGGGCACCGCCAGTGCACCCGCCACGAGGAGAGAGTCACCTGACATTCCTTCTAGGCACCGCACCTCCTCCGAGTCGGGGAATTTCAGCCGGCGAGGGCAGAAGCGCCTAAAACCCAACTTCAAGGGTCCAGCAAATGTCGGACGTGAAGGGAGGCCGGATGCTCTCAGCAGCATCGTTCCCTTTGACGTCACAACATTGAAACATTACTAGGAGAAAAAGGAGGGCAAGATCGACAACAACACCATGGCGTGGGGTGTCAATCAGGCCTTCCGCGATAGCATCATGCCTGGACAACCCGTTCTGGGTGGAGCTGCCGCAAGAGGGAAACGCGGGGGAGGTGGGTCGATACCCTCCCCTAGAGGATCTTCAGCTGGAACTTCAGTGTTAGGCTGCCTTGCGACAGGTAGCAAAAGATATTCAAGGAGAGGAAAGCCTGGCTTGCCTCCGTGCAGTCTGCTCTCGTCTCAACGAGCTGGGCCTCCCCTGCACAGAACAACTCCCGAAGGAAGAGCTCTTGCAGATCGAGGCCCGCCTCCAAGGGGCCCGACCAGCCGCACCTTCAGCTTTACCATCACCATCGCCTTCCACCTTTCTATCTACTGTTATGACTACTCTGTCTCGATCATCCTCGCACTCGCTGATGCCCCCGGAGTCCTTCTGGCACCAGGAGGCATCACCAACACCTGTGGCGCCATTTTCCTCATCAGCACCATCCACCCCAACTATGACGCCACCACCTCCTCTCACACCATTATCCTCGCCATCCACTTCAAGACATGCCGCACCACCACATAAGGAGGTTGCCACGTCACCACCAACACTACCTTTCATCGTGGTGGTCCACGGACCAGTTGCCATCAAGGTTGCTGCTGGGGCATACACGCACTCACAGCCATACCGATCTCCGCCATGTGGCTCCCAACTTCAGCCCCGGTGCCGACCCGACGGAAAAGCCATCATGAGCACCACAGCTCCTCCCTATGCAGCTCTCCACCGCATGACAGTTTCCACCGATGGGCCACGGCACCTTCGCAGGACCTGCATGTCCAGCTGGATCATGACCATCGCCACGTGTATTAGGGCCCAGCGAATCTGGCCCTGTGCCGTCCTCCTTCGCCATCTCTGGGTCACCCTCCTGGAAAGCATACTCATGTGCCCCACCGCCTCCGCCTTCCACTGATCGTGCCGCCTTTTTAAAGAAGCGAAAGGTCATTACAGACCTTCTACAGAACGTAATGCGGGAGGGAGGCAATCCACGGGAAGCACTGGGTCTTCTCCCAGGAAGCGGCAAACCTGCAGAGGCCTTGAGCAAGGGATTGGCCTCGAAGCAACAGCGTCAGCGAGCCCGTGATATGGCCCGGTCCGCCTTGCGCCATGCTAGGCCAATCGTGGGCACATTTGATGGCACAAAATCTGCAGCCTCCGAACCACCATGCCCGGCCGCACCGCCCACACTACTCCCTGTCGGGACTACTGTGAGGCAGTTACCGCTGGATCGTCCTTTCCGAATGGCCACCACCTCCTGCGAAAGCCTCCTCAACAATCGTTGGGTCACTTGGCAGCGCGAAGTACGCTCTGCTAATACCCTCTACGTGGGACACTTTGCTCTGGAGGAAGGGTTCCCTCAGTTGTACCTCCCTCCGCGGGAGCGATATATCATGGGACTCTCCCGCCAGGCGAACACCTTCATTACAATAGTGTTCCCGAAGCGAAGGATTGTCAAGACCCTGAGCTTCGCCGGAGACTCCATCGACACAGCTACGTCTGCTTTTCTGGGGGCTTTCGTTAACTCCGTCTTTGGGCTGCCAGCAGGACAAACGTTCCGCACCAGTCGTACCTTCATCCCGGAACCGGATCCCCGCTACAGGACTGCCGTCCTGTGGGATGACGCTTGGGCCATTCTACACAACAAGCGGTCCTCCAGGCAAATCATCGGGAACTGGGACATACACAACATCTTCCACCGGGACCTGCTGGACGACCAGGGCCAGTGGCTTTTTGTTGCTTCCTGCTATCAATGAGTCCAGCTTCTACGGATTCATGGATCCAGGACCTTCCCCCACCCTCCACAACAGGGATAGCTGTGCCACCCCATGACTCGTGAGGCCACCACCCATCCGGATGGTGATATCGAAAAATTATAAAAAAATCTAAAACATGTTATAACTATTCTTTGTCTGTACCTTTAATGTACCTTTTCGAAACCATCATACATTTCTTTAACAGGCATTCGCTAAACGGCGAATTTTCTAACAGCAAAATTTTATATTTTTCATTAAAAGGCACTGACACTCTTGTGCCAGTGCTCTTCCGAGTGTACCTCTGTACAAGGTGCGTCCACATTCACCTGTACCTCCCCTGTTCGTGCAATTTGCCCCCTTCCTTCATCCTTGGCTAGAGTACGAGGACGTACTCCAAGCAAAGTTCTAGGGTATGTAACACCCAGCAACTCCTGCTCCCGCCAAAACTATAGCCTGGGGGTACACAACTCCTGTTTGTCCCTCCCTCTTTTCCCAATTAATATTCTGATGGTGGAGTGATACACATAGGATCTTGGTCACTTGGACCTGGTTACACCTCGTAGGTGTACACAGGTCCAAGGTATAAAAGGACCATGTTCCTCTTTGTTCCTCGTCCTTGTCTTTTGCTCAACTTTGCTGTATTACGTAGATTCTTATCCATACGACATCATGGGCATGAGGACCTTTGATAAATAACATGCGTCTTTGTAATCTTCACGTTGCTTTACAAAGATGAATAAAAGTGTTACAATAAGAAACCACGCTGTCTTTATGTTCTGAAACTAATAACTTCTCTACAGAGGCCGGAGACACCATATGGTAAAGAGCGCATACAGATCCTGATGCAGCTACAACATCTACTGCCAGTAAATATCAAAAGGAGGAGATGTGCATCAGCGTCGACGGCCACCATCCTTCTGCACAGATTTTACCCCCATGCAGGAGGATGATTGCAATCCATCGCCATCCAACCCTTTCTGTAGCTCGAACTTCTCCTTGCGGGCACCGCGCGATGCAGAGAAGCAACGATTGTTACAAGAAACAACCTCTACAAGTTGGTCAGAAAATAGTCGACGTCAAAAGCTCACAAATAAGAAACTGAAACATTGTAACAAACCACTTTTGGGGGGATAGAATTTACTCAGGGATTTCAGTTCGTTTTTCTGAACGGACTGAAAATAGTTGGCTAGACCACTTATTCTATTTTCTGTTTGAGAGGAAGGGAACAAACTGGCCCCTTTCGTTTCCTCACAAGTTCCTCTTTTGATGAACTTTTACAGCTTAAAGGATCTTTTCACTGTCTGTTACACTGTCTGACTAAAAGCCGGTAGATCGTGTCATCTTCCCTGGTTCTATTTAAAACATTGTATCCTGGTTTGCACCTGGATCGATGGTTCTAAATGAGAAAGAGTTAATGTTTTTTGTTTGACTTATGTTTGACTATAAAATAAAGAATTCAGCAACTTTTTGCACATTCTTTTCTAAAACTCTCCTAATTGTAACGTCCCGCCGGACCGTTACAATAACCCCAGTAAGTTCCACGTAAAAAACACGAAAAACTTACCGCACAACCGGCTCCTCACGGGGACGGGACCGTACCCGTAGCCGTCTCCCGCACGGTGCTCCTTGAGTTGTGCCGGCTCCTGGAGCCACCCCCGACGGACACGACGAAAAACCACGCCGCCACGCCGAGAATATCGCGGTAGAACTCCGGTTCTACCGCGAGCCGACACGAGGACCGGCCGAAACAAGTCGGAACAGGACGGTGGAGTTTCCCCAAAACCAGAAACCCACCCCCCTCGCGGTACTCCCCAAAGAAAAGACACGTACACAAAGTAAGATGAATTAAAAAGTGTTTTAATACACTTACGATGAATTAGATGACGAGGCAGTGATATTATTTACACAACTTGGCTGGTAAACTTCTACCAGCCAAGCCCCCATAAATATACAACACAAGGCAAAGGCCAACAGGCCAAAGGCACAAAAGATGAACAAGATGCACTGGCCAGTGGAGGTCTACCTTGACCTCCACCCACAGGTCTATCCAGTCTCAAAGCCTACAACCAACTGCCCAGATCCTGTGGCTGACTAGGCCACAGGAAACCTCCAGGCAACTCCACCTGGAGGGGACAGAGGTCACTTCTGACCTCTCACCCATAGACTTCATGGTGAGAGGTCTGCTGGCACCAAAATGGCGTCCGTCCCAACAGCCTACTGTAGCTGTCAGGCAGACCACCATAGGGAAATTCGTCTGCTCAATCAAAATTAAAAATTGAGCAGACCAGGTTGCCACATAATTGTACCCAAGAACACAGACTTGTATACCCAAGAAGGAGATTCTGAGAAGACTTTTGTAACACCCAGTAACTCCCGTCCCCGCCGAAACCATAGCCTTGGGGGTAAACAACTCCTGCTTGTCCCTTTCTCCTCTCCTAATTAATATTCTGATGGTGAATTAATACACTTAGGACTATGGTCACTTGGACCTGGTTACACCTCATAGGTGTACACAGGTCCAAGGTATAAAAGGACCATGTTCCTCTTTTGCTCAACTTGTTGTATTACGTCGATTTATATCCGTACCACATCATGGGCACGATATAAACTTAGTGTATAAACTAAGTGTTTCTGTGTGAGGGTGAATAAAGTGTTTATAATGGAAAACAGCGTTGTCTCTATGTTTGGTAACTAACACTTCTCTACCGAGGCTGGAGAAACCATAGGGCAAGGAGACATACGATCCTGAAGCAGATACAGCATCTTCCACTTGGTAACAACAGAAGGAAGATGCATATCAGCGTCCACCGAAAGAAAGATGGCCACGATCCTTCTGCACCGATTTCACCCCCATGCAGGAGGATGATTGTAATCAATCTCCATCCGACTTTGTGTAGCTCTAATCTTCTCCGTGCGGGCACCACGCGATGCAGAGAAGAACGAGCTATAGAAAACAACATCTACAAGTTGGTAAAATAATACAGTCGACGTCAAAAGCTCACACTTTCTAAGAAACCTCGAACTGGTCACTTACAGAAATCAAAACCAATTACACCAATCACATTGATTGACCAGTGGTCAACAAAAATATTGAATATGACTCATCATCTATGAAACATGAAATACAAAAGAAAAATGCAACCCCATTTACTTTGTGTTGCTGTTTATCAGGAAGATCTTTTTCTGTTAAGGTGCGGGACTGGAAGGAAAGGGCCCAGGCCCCAGCAAGGTGCGAACCAAACAAAGATATTTGTATCCTTCTGGCTTTAAAGGGAGAAATAAGCTGTGCAGAACTGGGTCAACCCTCAGAGTGATGACAAAGTTCCACGCTACTCTACAAAAAAAAAGAGCCAGGATCACTCATGGACTGATAATTTCAACATAGTGTTTACACAACAGCCATAAGTAGCTAATTTTATGCCCAAAGCCAACCCTCTTACTTATTAGATCTATTATTGTTGATTATTGATCATCCTAATTAATTAATTATTTATTAATAATCTAAAATTGAAAGTTAGTAATGATGCATCTAGGTGGTTTTCCTTCAATATTATGGTGGGTGCTAAAAGTTGCGACATTCATTATTCATAAAAAATTTATGGGAATCATGTAGGCCCATAAGCTACATTGTACTTTTAACAAAAACATATACTGTATATAACAATTTAGTTGTTCAGTATAATGCTGCTTGAACACGAGCGACTTTATGTGTTGTGAGAGCTTTGTTGCAAGACGCGGCTGCTGGCGATAGTTGTTCATTCTTGTCTCTGTCTCTGCCAGTGCTAAAAAGACGAAAAGAGCTGTTGTCTGACATTGATGGGTCACGCTGACGTTCATAGCATGTGTGACAATTTGGAAAGAATAAAGTTGAAATATAATATTATGTTGCTTTAAATTGTTTCAATGTAGACAGCCACATCGTCTTTGTATGCTGGGAAGGAGTTTTTATATGTTGACGTTGCAAATTCAGCTGACAGTTTGCAGTGTGTGAGCACCAACACTACTCCGGAGGAGCATTTTGGCAAACCACCTCCAATTCCTCTGAAGAAAAATATTTCTTCGCCATCATCTAGTCTTGCATCGAATACAGCTTTAGTTATGCCGGAGTCTTCCATGCATAGTTATTTTTCAGCCATTTCTCCAGTTTCTCTCATTCCTAGTCCTGGTGTTGATGATGGTGAGTTACATTGAAAAGTGTTCTTTAGTGTCGTTCAGTAATTCATTCGTACTACTTTTTTGATATTTATTGTAATTCTTGTCTGATTTTATTTGGATATTGTAATCATTCATTTTCGATCTGGTATACCAAATTTGATATTGCATTTTAAAAAGTAAATGTGTAATTTTAAGGAGATTTGGTGAAGCATCTACTTACGATTCGACTAAAACAACACCTGAAGTATCAAACATCAGAACAACCCATAGTTGCTTGCTAAGTTAAGTTTCTCTGCCTTGAAAGCGAGAGCTTATCTTGCAGTTAACTTTTTTAATGTTCAACGTGGAGGGAGAACAAAGTGGGAGGGGGTGACTGAAATTGAATTCAAATGAAAGGAGTAATAAAAGGAAAAAACGACGCGCATGCACACAATTGCCAGTGAATTTTGCTCCCGTCATTTATGACGGGTTACCCCACTAGTTTATAAATAAAATTGTAGTTTGCTCTGTCTGTCTATCTGTTTGTTTCGCTATAGCCTCCTTCTCCTAAAGGCCTGCTCATTTCACCTTAAAACTAGGACAAAAGTATAGCGTCAATATCGTTAGTTATGCCCCATTCACACTAGGCTGGTTTCCCAGCCGCTGGTTGCTGCTGGCTGGTTGTAGCGCTCTAGCAGCATAGTCTGAACTGCTACCAGCAGCTGCTTTTCCCAGCATGCTAGTGATTTTAACAGCGGCTGGTGAAGTTGGACATGTCCAACTTTAGCAGCTACCAGCTGGTCATGTGACTCCCTTCCTGCTGCTGCCATCTAGTGTGAACTTTTTGTTGCTAGTAGTGGCACTAGTGGTAGTTGAAACTCCACTGCTTGGGTTGGTTGTTGTTAGAGTTTGTGTTTGTGCAAGACGGTGATTGGATGACTTGCACTGCTAATACCAGCAGTGACTGGACAAGTGTGAACCCAAACCAGCTGCTGCTTGCTGTTGCTGCTAATAGCCAGCAGCAACCAGCAGCTTGTAAACCAGCCTAGTGTGACTGCCGCTTTAAAATCATTTGGTGGCGCCTTCTTTACACTGTTGGTTATGCCGCAGTCACACTAGGCTGGTTTCCCAGCTGCTGGTTGCTGCTGGCTGGTTATAGCGCTCTAGCAGCATAGTCTGAACTGCTACTAGCAGCTGCTTTCTCCAGCTGGCTAGTGATTTTAACAGCAGCTGGTGAAGTTGGACATGTCCAACTTTAGCAGCTACCAGCTGGTCATGTGACTCCCTTCCTGCTGCTGCCATCTAGTGTGAACTTGTTGTTGCTAGTAGTGGCACTAGTGGTAGTTGAAACTCCACTGCTTGGGTTGGTTGTTGTTCAGAGTTTGTGTTTTTGCAAGACGGTAATTGGATGACTTGCACTGCTATTACCAGCAGTGACTGGACAAGTGTGAACCCAAAGCAGCTGCTGCTTGCTGTTGCTGCTAATAGCCAGCAGCAACCAGCAGCTTGTAAACCAGCCTAGTGTGACTGCCACTTTATGCCGCAGTCACACTAGGCTGGTTTCCCAGCTGCTGGTTGCTGCTGGCTGGTTGTAGCGCTCTAGCAGCATAGTCTGAACTGCTACTAGCAGCTGCTTTCTCCAGCGGGCTAGTGTTTTTAACAGTGGCTGGTGAAGTTGGACATGTCCAACTTTAGCAGCTACCAGCTGGTCATGTGACTCCCTTCCTGCTGCTGCCATCTAGTGTGAACTTTTTTGTTGCTAGTAGTGTCACTAGTGGTAGTTGAAACTCCACTGCTTGGGTTGGTTGTTGTTAGAGTTTGTTTTTGCAAGACGGTGATTGGATGACTTGCACTGCTAATACCAGCAGTGACTGGACAAGTGTGAACCCAAAGCAGCTGCTGCTTGCTGTTGCTGCTAATAGCCAGCAGCAACCAGCGGCTTGTAAACCAGCCTAGTGTGACTGAGCCATTAGTGTCATAGTCTTTATAAACGGTCTTGTTGTTTTTCATATCCTCTTCTCCAGATTATCACTACTTTTTAAAAGAACCTCACTGTGTTTCAGAAGAAAATAAATCAGAAAAAGTAACGTTTCATGAAATACCCTGTGATAAGTAATACTAATACCTTACGAAAAATAGTTAAAAACGTAAGTACGAAAAATTAGATGCCATCAGATTGGTAATTAAAATAAATTAACCTACATCATCAATACACACATAGCCACAATCATCGGTGGCTCAAACAATGGCTGTTGCTTTTTGTGGAGTGTATTGCAGTGGCATCATTCCGCAGTAAAAAAAAAGTGAAATTACTTCCATTCAAATAAATATTTTTTAACAAACTAGTAATACACGTAGTAATAGTGATAATTTGAAGTTTAGTTGTAATTTTTCTATATATATGTAGGCCTAATGCAAGCTGTTGCAGTTGCAACCTTGCAACACCCCTGGCCTCTGATGCTGCCTATGGCCACAGGTCACTGTAGCAGAGATTACAGGTTATTTGGTACAAGTTGTTCAAGACACAGTGCAATGTGTTTTATTGTGAATAAGGCTATTTTACACAAGGCTCTTATAGGCCTACACAAAAAAAACCGTTGTTAAGGAAAGTTATTAAACTGAATTCATTTTTTTAGTATTCATTTTTTTCGATGTTTAGATAAACTTCATTCCTTTTTTTTCTCTTTTAATTAAAACAATTTCGTGAATGAATTTTATGATTGTTATTCCTATGTTAAATTTGTTTCAAAAGTAGCCTGCTAACAGGTACCTAAACAAATTGGGTTTAACAGACGATATTGACGCCATACTTTTTCCTAATTTTACCATATTGAATTAGAAAAAAATTGATCTAGCCTTCTGGAGAAGGAGGCTGAAGTTCAAGTATCATGATAAAACGGCCAAAACCAAATGTTCTATATTGTATTTAAATAGTGTAATAATTTAAATAAAGTTGTCGTTCGCTCTGTCTGTTTGTATGCCTATGTTTGTAGGTCACGCAAAAATGGCCAAACCAATTTTCGCGAAATTTCACATAGATTTATATAGACCAATTTCTAAATCGCAATGTCAACCAGAAGCTGTTTTTTAGGAAATAATTATTTACGATAGTTTACATCAAGTGGTGTACATCGAGTACTATATTGTGGTGTACCTACTCATTAGGCATATGGAAGGGGTGCTGATTAATCTTTCTTACAAATAGTCATAATGATGCTAACCAACCTGCCTTCCCAACACTGCTTTTCTCAAGCAGTGGACACCTTTAATCATCTTGGCAAGGACAGCCAACTTCATAAATCACAAACATATATCACGATGTCAATATAAATTTCTTTCATTTATATATTTACTAGCGTTACTACCTGGTTTCACTAGGGAAAGTAAAACAATTAATTAAAAAAAATAACTTTTATTGACTTTCATCTTCACTGTTAAACAATTCGATCCAGTTAGCAAATTCCTCTGGCACTTTTAGTCTGAACCTGACTAAAATATATTTTCTAAATTTATGAAAGTATTGAAATTACTTATCCCTTATCACTTGTGCATTATTCTTGCAACGTCTTTTTGAAAGAACTTAGCTTGTTTTTGTATCTACCTGCTTGTAGCATAAAGATTTTGCTTACGGTTTTTAGGCCATTTTTTATTTTAACCCCGCCATTTCAGCATAAATAATAAAACTAAGTGTGCTGAACACGTAGCAGCAATCGGATTTGAAATTGGTCAAGTACTTTTTGAGTTATCACGTTTTTCCTAATAACACCATTTAGGCTTGAAAATTTCTTTTTTTTGCCGCCATCTTGGAAACCACGTTTTTTCCCTTTTTTTTCGGTTTTTGGGCATTTAACCTAACTCACTTCTGCCATCCAAGTTAAATCTTCAATGTTCCCGATAGTATTTGGCCTGCTGATAAGGTTTTTAGAATCTGATTTTAATTTGTATAAGTAGTTTTTATAACATAACCTTTTTAATTAGATCGCCATTCTACCTTATTTTTTATATTTCCTTCGATATACATACGATTTATGCTGTAATTAGTATGAAAAACTTCCACCAAATTTAATTTTAACTATTCTTTTTGGTAGATCTTAGTGTGCTGAACACGCTGGTTTCATTAGTCTTAAAATCATTCAAGTACTTAAGTTATTGCAAATTTAAAATTGATGCCATTTTAAGCATTTGAGCAAACTACATTAATGCCATTTTAAGCATTTGAGCAAACTACATTAACGTTCATTATTTTAAGCCTTAAGCATACTTATATTTTTAAATTCGTATGTAATTAATAAAGTAGCTATGTCTGTCACCCCCAAACCCACCACTGGTAGGGCTCAGGGCCTCAGGCTTTCTATGATGTTGTATCTATGCAGAAAGAGATTGCTGAGTTGAAGGCTATGGTTCTTCAGCTCTGTGTACCTGTGTACTTCACCTCAAGGTAACACATGAGGTTGCTTGTCAGACTTCTGGGTCTAGTTTGGAGAGGAAACCTAGTGTATTTGTTGGGACTGACCTTGTAAGTAATCAGGCAGCCCAAACATATAATGGATGGACTGTTATTAAATGCAAAAGACCTTAGCCACAAAGAAAAACCTACGCCAGTGTTGGGACTAGTGGTAATTCAGTTAATATTGTTTGTAACTGATTTAGTGTGTTGGATGAAGTTTGGGATATCCCTGCCTCTACATCTACTAATGATAGACACCAGTCTGATAAGCCAATCAATGTGCACCTCATTGGTAGAGGTATTAGAGTTGGCATTACTGGAAAGTCAACCATGTGGTGCTATCCTGGTACATGTATGGAGCACTTAACCACAAGAGTTAAAGCTGTGTTAAATAAGGTTAGTCCTGGCCCAGTTGTGGTTGTGTATGGTGGCACTAACAATCAAGTGATGGATACACCAAAAGGAATTGCTGAACAACTTAGAGACTTTGCTGGTGAAGTCAAGCATGTCAGACCTTGTGCAAAGATTGTAATTTTATCCTAATCCGGCAGTC
>JAUPFP010000017.1:4035959-4050959 GCA_036925085.1 Brachycybe producta | reverse complement strand
TCTGGCTGCCCGACGAAGAGCAGCCTCCCTCTGCAGCTCCAAGTGGAGGTCTTCGAGGGGGGAAGGCACAGATCCACCTCCCCCACGCTTCCCTCTTGCTTCAGCTCCACCCGGAATGGGTTGACCAGGCGCGATGCTATCGCGGAACGCCTGGTTAACCCCCCACGCCATGATGTTGATATCGATGCGGTCTTCCCGCTCCTCCCAGTAGTGTTTTGATGTCGTGACGTCGAAGGGGACGATGCTGCTTGGAGCAGCAGGCTTCCCTTCGCGCCCGACATTGGCAGGTCGCTTGAAGCTTGCTTTTAGGCGCTTCTCCCCATGCCGGTGAAAATTCTCCGGTTCGGAGGAGGTGCGGCGCCTATCTATTATGTTTGGCGACTCTCTTTTTGTTGTGGGCGCACTGGCGGCGCCCGCCTTTTGTAGCTGGCAGGTAGATTGAGAGAGGGGTTCAGCGGTCCCCGCCGTTCCACTCTCCGTCTCATCTTCACTAGAAGAGGCAGACATCATTCTGCCTCCTCTCCATGAGCCTCTACCTGGCATATTTCTTAAGAGTTTAAAAGTTCTTACTTTTTCAAAAGTCCCGCTGCTGGTGATTACTTCCAAATAACAACAGAAATCGGTCCCCGATCACTCTGTTATTATTTCAAGAGGTCCAAAAAGTTCTGAAGGTCTGATGCACTGCACGTGAGTTCAAAGGCTTGAAGGTGGCACTCAAGCTTTGGATTAACAACAAAAACTGAAGAAGTTCGAAATTAAAATTTGGAACTTGGCACAGAAGTAGATTGAAGATTTGATGATTGAAGAAGATCGAGCATAAAGAGATGAACAAAAACGAGTGCTTCTTTGAAGAGAGCAAATCGAGTGGTAATTGACCAAGTTTGGTCACTTTTCTTTTTTTTAATTTTAAAAGTTAGAAGGGCCGGCCCCTTTTAGAATAAGACACCTTACTCTAATTGGTTTCTTCACGACTTTATTTATTGGGGGTGGGGGTTGTCCCACCGACATTAGATGTGAGAGGTGTTGATCTAATTCTTATCAGAGTCGGTCCTGTTTATTATTTTTAGATAAACAAAAGGACTAAGGAATCTCGAGGGAGAAGGGCCGTTATTTTATTTCACACCGAGGTGTGAAGTTGCCCATTAACTTTCTCCCCTTCTTTTCCTTAATGCCTTTTTTAGGAAAGAATAGGTCAGCAAGGTTACTAATGTACCTTGCTGTTTGTTATTATTTTTAGGGGGGAGTGGGACAGGAGTTGGTGTCCCACAATTCGATCTTAATTGAGAGGGTGACAGGTTCTTCAATTTTATTTTTTAATTGAAGGTGTCCGCTCTCACAAAATCTTCAAAACTGATTTTCTTCCTTTTTTATTTGTTTATGGCCAGCAGTTTTTTGTTGTTTGTTTTTTTTTTCTTTGAAGTCCCAGTGCATTGGTCTGGCCCCCAGAGCAATTGTCTCTTTGAAGTTTCTATCCTTCTACTGTCAACAGCATGGTCAATGACGTCCGTCTATAATAAAGGGGAGCACGGTGTTTTCCTTTTGCTGACCCTTTTATGGCTCTTAATTTCTTCTTCTGAACGTCCTTGACTGGCCTTCGGCGTTTTTCTCAGGTGCACCACGTGGTTGACAGTTGTTTGTGAAGGCCACGTGGTTCCGGTGTAGTTTATTGCATGTTTGAAATGGTTGCCAATATGTAAATATTGGTGGCCATTTTGAAAAATTTAGAAGTGTTTCAAAAATTAAAGTTGTGTGAATTTTGTAGAGTTTTGGGAGTTATTTGAGAGTGTTTAGAGGGGTTGTTGATGCTGTGGGGTTGTTTATTCGTTGGGGGGTTCCTTTTATCCCCTCCCCCACCTCTTGACAACTGTCCTCAGTTGTTTCTTAACACAACAATTCCTCAAATTCCTCCCGCTCTTCTATTGTTGATATTTGATGGTTGCTGGTGTTTATTTCCATAGTCATGAAATAAACACTGGTGAATTATTGTTTTATTTTCGTCGCGTTTGGTTTCTTGACAGCGTGGGTGGCCGTTGCTTCCGTCGTCACTTACGGGGTGGAGTTTCGAGGTTTTCCCTAGAGGTGCTGGCAGATTTGCCAGGGGCCTCTACGGAAGTTTCTCCCAGAGCCCATCCGATGTGTGCTTCGATGCATTTTTGTCGGAGTGTGGACTCGAAGAGGTCGTCCTCCACGTATACTTTATTTGTTGTCATGGACACAGCTAAGTGCAGAGCCCGGCCTAGATCTCGGCCTAAGATGGCTTCGTGCCGGCCGGTAATCACTAGTAAGTGCCCTCGCACAGCGTGGGGGCCCAGCTGGACCGTCGCGGCGAGTCGTCCCACCACGGTGATCCTTTGGCCTCCCACACCCTGAATGTTGGGTGGGATTAACACAGGCTCGATTTCGAACTTGTGTTCCTGCGCGAGTTCAATGGTGATAACGCTGCCCGTAGCTCCGGTGTCCGCGAGCATTCGTATACTCTTTCCGTTGATCGTGACGGCGATGCGTGGGTTCTTGTCGCTGGCGTCATAGTCTCCGACTTCTTGAGGTGAACAGCTGCTTACCAGCTGCTCATACACCGTTGTCATTAGTCTTCGGCAGCAGGAGTGGCCCTTCGTCGGCGATTGGGTTCCGGGAGCCATGATGGCTATTGTTTTATTTTCACGGCACCCAATCTCCTTGACGGATTGTTTAAGGACGTCGAGCGTATCCTGCCAAACGATTAGCTCGTCCGGGGTCCATTTATGTGCAGGAGCCCGGTCGAGCACCTTGACTGGTATATCCTCAGAGTCGTCAGAGCTGTCGTTGTCGGGTGTATCAGGAGTAGGTGCCCCGGCGGCTGAGTCCGCTGCTGGAAGAGGAATCCGGCGGATTTGTCCCGCCACTCGTATCAGAGCAAACTCAATGCCGTCTTCGGTGATGATATCCGTTTCAGGCACCTCTCCTTTGATGTCATAGTCGGTAACCGGCTCCCCAAACTGCTTGATTGCAACCTTCTTCTTTGGTTGCCGACACTCACGGACGAAATGCCCCAATTTGCCACAATTATAACACGTCGACTTACTCTTGTCGAACGTGCGAGTGGTCTCTGGTTGGGGGTCCGCTACAGAGTGTCGGTTTGAATTGGTGGCAGCAGTCTGACTAGGCTTTTTATCGTGCCTAGACCGGTGTGTTTTGTCTTTAGGGCTGGCGGTTGCCGCCGGCTCCTGGTCGGTCTTCGATGCTCCTTTACCCGACTGTGAATCAGCTGCGGGTTTTGGTTCCGTCGGCCATTTATCCAAGGACAGCAAGACCACCTCCATATTGAGGACGGCGTTTGCGAAGTCCTTGAACGACGTCGTAGATGCGTGGTGCGCGGCGTTCTGTATGGTGGGATGTAAAGCGCGGCGCAACTGGCTTATACGCAGCTGATCGTCAAGTTGCGGGTAAACTCGGTCGCCGAGTATCATAAACTCCCAGATGAAAGCTTGTGTACTCTCACCTTCCTTCTGGAGCATCTCTGTATACTTTTTCTCCAAGATGGCCAGTTCGTTCGGCTTCCCGAACGTATCTACCATCTGTACTCTCAGTGCTGGCCAAGGAATGTCCTGAAGCTCATACCTCAGTTTACTCAGCCACGTACGGGCGGCCCCAGTGAAACACCCCGTGATGTATTCCTCCTTGTGGTGGACTTTCCAACCGTACAGGTGTGCCACTTCCTCGAATTCTTCCAGGAAGGGACGGAAACCTGTCAATCCGTTGAATTTTTGGATTGAGTCGGCAGGGTGGCGACCGCTGTATTTCTTATTGAACTCTTCCACGGAGGGTTCTCTGGGGGTTGGTCGATAGATGCCATCCTGGACGTTTGGCATTCCAGCCGGCATCAGACCTACCCCTTGCGGTGGAAAACGTGGCGCGTAAACTGAAGTGCCTTGTGTCGCTCCTTGGTGAGGCTGTTGTTCCGGGGGTGTCGAGCGGCGACCGCTACGTGCAACCCGGACAAGCGAGTGAGGAGAATCAGCACGTGTCGTAATCGGTATTTCCGCACGCTCATCTCTGTGACGCGGATCATCTGACTGCCCTTGTTGTTGCCAGTCAGGATTACGCGGTAGATGACGTGTGTGCGGTGTGTAATGTCTTTCGTAACGATCGTGACGCTCTCTGTAGCCAACATAGGGGACTGATGAGGCGTCCGAGTCATCGTCGCGAAGTCGGTGTGTGCGTGTTGTCCGCCGTGGTGTAGTCGGTCGATTCGGTGTGAATCGGTCGTCTATAAGCTGAGACATACGAGTCGAGAGTGCAGCCACTTGTTGCGACAGGTGGTCAAACTCGGCCCCAGTCGGCCGCGGCGGTGGTGTCACATCAGTAGTCACGGGTACTTCCAACAGATCTTCGTGTGAACCCTGGTGATCAGACAGGGACCCCGTATTGTCGTGTGAGGCAGCCATGATTAATGATGTGGCTTGTGTAATGTGAATATGCGGTGATGAACGAGTCCGGCGAAGTCCAAGTCGTTGTGTGCAGCTCCGAGGGTTCTCGAGTACACTCTGAGCTATATTTTCGGGTTCCAGTATGATGGGACTCGTTCAGTTTGTAGGTCGGTGTTGTCACTGTGCGTCGGTAATTTAGTGCTTGTCGGCAACCGACACTATCGTACTCTTATACACTGAGTAACGATAGATTACCTAAGCTTGTGACGTGTATAACGAAGTGGCCGTTCACTCCGTTAGTGTGGTGATGGTTGTATCGTATTGATTGTGTCCTCAGTTGGGCGTGTGACGAGTTTTGGTTCCCAACTGGTGTAGCGTCGTGAGTTCTCTATTGAGTGTCAGATTTTAGAAGGATCTCTCTCGACACGTGGTATTTGGCGACCACGTGGAGGTTGCGAGAATTCCAAAAAGTCTCAATAGAGAAACAGCAGATGTACAATACAATTGCGAGCGTGGTACACCACCCAATCGAAATTGCACTGCGGAAAGTGAATTAGAAATGAAAGTGTATTGCAACTGCCTGAAGAAGAGGCAAGCAATACGAAGAGTAAAGCTAGAGCGCGGTGCCCGCACTTTTAGTTTTACTTGGAAACAAGAATGAAGAGTGTGTGTGTAAAGAACACACAAAGAACAAAAAGTTCAAGATGGCTGAACTCTCCAAAGAAGCAAGAAAAGAAAGCTGTTTTACTTTGAAAGTTTAAAACTTAGGTGCGGTGCCCGCACATCAAAAGTTTTAATTTAGTTTTATTAAAAAAGTAAAACAGTGTAGAAATTGAAGTGTGTTCAACAAGCTAAATGCTTGGTGAACCAGAAGAAATGTTCAGACTGTAGAAATTTTGAGTCCTCACTGCTGGATGGCTCTGGATGAAAAAGACAGAGTCAGTGCCCAGTGAGGGACTATGTTGAGTAGAATGAAGAAGTCCGTAGGTGGCGCTGTGGTGGCCACTTCCGGTTCAGTTTATTGCAATGTCCAAAAATTGATGATTGAAAAGTTCCTCCGGGGCACGTTTTTATGGTGGCCAGGAGAAAGACACAAAAAGAGAGAAAATTCAAAGAAAAAGAGAAGTTTTCTCTAACAAGAGGAACTCCGCCAGGGGGCGCGTGAGTGCAACCCTCTGGAAGAGAAGAGAAGAGAAGAGGACACAAAAAGATGAGAGAAGGTACAACAATGAGTCACATGGAGCGAAAAACCGCTCCGTTGGCGCTTTTTTGAAGAGTGTCCGGTCGATCCAAGATGGCGGCCGGACTTCAGTGATGTCCAATGGAGAAAGTTCATGTGATGATGCATTGAGGTGATGATGATGAAGAAATTGAAGAACATGACTTGGGACTTAGAGGGTCCCAAGGGAAACACAAGTGTAAAAACAAAGAACAAAGAAAAAGGGGGGACAAGAAAGTCCCACGTGGCTAGGAAAAGTGTGTTTTAAGCTTGTAAGCCCCCTAACAATGAAATAGAGTTAGGAAGAATCTTGCTTGAAAATTAAAGATGAAGAGTGAAGATAATAGGACATTTTAAACACACGTCCTTTAAAAGCCTATTAATAGGTGGATAGATTAGTAGATGAGATTTGTTTCCTCATCTCATAATGAGACTGCAAACTCCTCTCGGAGAGTAAGAAGAATTTGTTTAAAGTGTTGCCCACGGAGTGTGGGTTTCACTTTGAAAATTAAAGAAGAACAAAGGTGAAAGTGGGTGATGATAATGGAAACATAAAATACAAAAACACGGACGGAAACACATGTGTCAAAGAACTACTACCAAGGTGTTGCCCACGTGCTTGATGGATGTCGATGCAGCAGTTCCTTTAACATGTGTCTCTAAGGACAGGACACAGAATCGCGCGGTCGACACGTGGTGTGTGTAGCCACAAGTCTCTTTCGCGATTCCACAAAAACGGTACCATGCGGTTGGCTTTGACGTGATCGAGGGCCTCCATACATGGTCCCAACATAAAAAGGCGCCACACGGTTGGCTTTGACGCTATCGAGGGCCTCCATACGTGGTTCCAACACAAAGGACGCCGCGCGGTTGGCTTTGACGTGATCGAGGGCCTCCATACGCGGTTTTACAAACGGCGCCACGTGGTTGACTTTGACGCTATCGAGGGTCTCCACACGTGGTTCCAACACAAAGGACGCCGCGCGGTTGACTTTGACGTGATCGAGGGTCCCCATACGCGGTTTTACAGACAGGCGCCACGCGGTTGACTTTGACGCTATCAAGGGTCTCCATACGTGGCTCCAACATAGAAAGGACGGACGAAGCCTCGTGAGGCACAATCACGAGACTTAGGACAAAGGACGGCTTCTGTTTACAGGTCGGAGAAGGCAGATGGAGCTATACCCCGCACCTCCACCAAATGTGAGCTTTTGACATCAACCAATATTTTATTACCAACCTTTAGATGACATTTTCTACTTTTCGTTTCTTCTCTGAGCAGTATGACACCTGCACAGAGAAGATCCGAGCTGTAGAGAGAGCTGGATGGAGATAGATTGTAGTCACTCTTCTGCATGGGGGTGTAATCGATGCAGGAGAGTGGCGGCCATCTCTCTCTCTTCCGGTTGATGCTGATATACATCTTCTCCATCGGTATTCCGACTAGAGAAGATGTTGTAGCTGCTGAGAATCGTATAGCTCCTGCCCTATGAAACCTCCGGCCTCTGAAGAGAAGTTATTAACATAAAGACATAGAGACAACGCTACTTCTTGTTACAACACTTTTATTCATTCCTTGTAAGAAGTACAGATACAAGGGTGAATAGTAATATACTAACTGGAAATCCTCAGGCCCATGATTTGGAATGTATCTCAAAAACAGGCAAAGGAAAGAACTTCTGAACAAAGAGGAACATGGTCCTTTTATACCTTGGACCTGTGTACACCTGCGAGGTGCAACCAGGTCCAAGTGACCATGGTCCTTTATGTATCAATCCGCCGCTTGTGCATGAGTCAGAAAGGTGAGTCAGAGAGGAGGGAGTGACGGTTGAGAGTTGTTTACCCCCCAGGCTATGGTTTTGGCGGGATCACGATTTACAGGGTGTTACAATATATATATATATATATATTGTGAGCTTTTGACATCAACCAATATTTTATTACCAACCTTTAGATGACATTTTCTACTTTTCGTTTCTTCTCTGAGCAGTATGACACCTGCACAGAGAAGATCCGAGCTGTAGAGAGAGCTGGATGGAGATAGATTGTAGTCACTCTTCTGCATGGGGGTGTAATCGATGCAGGAGAGTGGCGGCCATCTCTCTCTCTTCCGGTTGATGCTGATATACATCTTCTCCATCGGTATTCCGACTAGAGAAGATGTTGTAGCTGCTGAGAATCGTATAGCTCCTGCCCTATGAAACCTCCGGCCTCTGAAGAGAAGTTGTTAACATAAAGACATAGAGACAACGCTACTTCTTGTTACAACACTTTTATTCATTCCTTGTAAGAAGTACAGATACAAGGGTGAATAGTAAAATACTAACTGGAAATCCTCAGGCCCATGATTTGGAATGTATCGCAAAAACAGGCAAAGGAAAGAACTTAGGAACAAAGAGGAACATGGTCCTTTTATACCTTGGACCTGTGTACACCTGCGAGGTGTAACCAGGTCCAAGTGACCATGGTCCTTTATGTATCAATCCGCCGCTTGGGCAGGAGTCAGAAAGGTGAGTCAGAGAGGAGGGAGGGACGGTTGAGAGTTGTTTACCCCCCAGGCTATGGTTTTGGCGGGATCACGATTTACAGGGTGTTACATACCCTCCAACTTTGCTTGGAGTACGTCCTCGTACTCCAGCCAAGGGTGGAAGGTTTTCAAGTTACGCAGCGGGGAGACATGGGTGGCTGAGGACTTACCGTGTACAGAGGTGGTTATGGAAAGGCACTGGCACCAAAGTGTCAGCGCCCTTTGAAAATGCAAATTCTGAAAATAAAAAGGCAAACACAATTAATACTCGCTGGGTGGCGAGTTCCTATGGAAATTTACAAGAAATACTTATTTATACATAAAGCAGTTATAACAGAATTCTTTTCTTTTTTTTTTATATTTTTCGAGCTCACCACCCCAATTGGCGGTGGCCACACGGTTTTCTAATCTATACCCACGTTGGTTGATTGCATGCACATGTACATGCAGAAACATATCCGTGAAGTGCTTGTAGGGGGTCTGACGGTGAGTGGAGGAGGTGGCTCCGCAGCCAGGGATGATAAGATTCCCAGGCGGCGACAATCCATCCGTTGTCGAAGCCCCGGAGACTTTCCATGAAACTTCGGTGGACGGTGGCGTCGGCGGTGATCAGTCGGGCCGGTGGTTGCCCGGTGAGGACACCGTAAACGGCGTCCCACAGGATGGCGGCCTGGTAAGTGGCGCGGGTCCTCCAAACGATCATTCGGGCAATGCTGTATGCTCCGTTAAGTGGAACTCCCAGGAGACTGTTAAAGAAAGCCTGCTGAAGGGCGCCCAATGCTGGAGTGATGGGCTGCTCGGCAAACTGGTATATTTCGATGTACCGGGTGGACGGAATTACGACGGCCATAGAGAGTTGCAGGTAGTATGACATTCCTACAACGTAGCGCCCTTCCTCCGGTATGTAGAGGCGCGGAAATCCCTCCATCAGGTCATAATGACCGATGTAATAGGTGTTCGCGGGCCGCACCTGTCGTTGCCAGAGTGCCCAGCAATTATTTAGCAATCTTTCACATCGTGCTTCCTGACGAAGCGGTCGATATACCGGTAGTCTCCTGGTAGTGACTGTTGGTATGCGAAAAGGTTGTGTCACTTGCGGCAAAGTTAGTACGGGGGTTGCTGAGGCTGCGGCGATATGGCGAGACGAGGCAGTTGACGTCGTTAGGTCGACGGCGCACGCTGTGTCGTCCCCGACTTCCTCGATGCCGAGTTGCTGCGTTGTCGTGTCATCCGAGTCCATCCTAGTAGATGGGTCAGGGATGGCATCGTCCTGGCTTCCCGTTGTTTCGTTGCACTGTGACATCCTTGTTCTTCCAGAATTGTTTCCGAAGTGCTGGTGACCAGCCTGGCGTTGGCTATATACTTGTGTTTCCCGACTTCCCCATCGAGGTGTGAAATTCCAGGGTCCCATGGAAATCGTATAATTCCACGAAGCTGGCTGGAACTCCAATAAGCCACCCAATTTGTTTGTTATTGGGGGCTCGCGGGGTGTCGGTTTCTGAGTATTAAATGCCGTTCTTCCACTGTTGTTTGTTATTGTTGTCAGACGACCTGGTCCCCAAACGCAGTGTACGAAAGTTTCCCCATTGGAATCAGATTCGAGTGGTGAAATGTGAGCAGGGGTGTGTGAATGTTTGTGGTCACACACGTTGTTGTTTGTTTATATTGGTGTGTGTCAGCAAGTGACCAATGTGATGATATAAACAACCGAAAGAAAAAATTTAGGTTGTGTGGGTTGTTGATAGGGTTATTGGTTTATTGTGGTGAGGAGGTAGGTTCCTCTTGTTGTGGGGAGCTGGATTTGTCTTCCCCCTCCAACCCTTGAACAACTGTCCTCAGTTGTTTTGGCTTGATATGCACAATGTTCACCGTGTCTCGAATCAATCTTCCAAACGTATCTTCGTGCTCCAGCTCGAGCACCGTGTCGCTGATGATTTTGGTTACCGTGTAACCATCCCTGTACGAGTAACGTAGTTTCTTGGTCTCATCAGGCACGATGCGTTGGTCTCGAACGAGTACTGGGTCTCCGATTTTATACGTGTGTGGAGTTTTTCGTCTTGCGTCATAGTACTTCTTCTGTCGCAAATGGGCCTCGTGCAGGTTGGCCCTTGCGATCTCGACCTCTTCCGTGGCAACCACAGAAGGTGCTGCAGGGTTTGAATCCATAACCTTCGGTAGGAGAGGTGCCCGATTGTCGATTCGTAGTCGGGCCTCTCTTCCAAACATTAAGCGGTATGGCGAGAACTTCGTTGACGTATGGGTCGCGGTGTTGTAAGCGAAGGTGGCGGCTTGGAGATGGAAATACCAATCCCGCTGTCCTTTTTCAGGCGTCAGGAGTCTCTTGACGGTCTGCATTATAGTTTTGTTGGTCCTTTCCGCAAGACCGTCTCCTTGCGGAAAGTACGCTGTCGTGGTGGCGTGCTTTATTCCCAGCTCGTCACACAGCGCTTGTGTGTCTTTAGCTGTAAAAGGTGTTCCCCGGTCGGTGATTATCCTCCTGGGCATCCCGATAAGATACACGATCGTATCTTGGAGGAAATTCTTAGTTGTTTTGGCCGACTGGCTGTGCACAGCTCGTGCGAAACAGAATCTGGTGGCGTAATCCACTGCCAGGATGATGTGCTTGACACCACCCAGTGATTTTGGCAGGGGACCGATGTAATCGATTCCCCAGCATTCACCTGGGTCTCCAATTTCCATTTCATGGAGGAACCCGGGCAGCTTGGACTGTGGTGTCTTGCACTTTTGGCATATCTCGCACGTGCGCACATACTCGATGGTATCCTGCTTCCAGGTTGGCCAAAAGAACCGTTGGCACACCTTTTCTAATGTCTTATCCTGGCCGAAATGTCCGGCTTCAGGACTATCGTGTAAAAGTCTCAGAACTTCGGGTACCAGATGTTTGGGTACCACCGTCACGAGCTTGGGTGTTATGCTGCCCTGGTAGACAAGGGCACACAAAACCTCGTCTATGATGACATAGGTATGGTGAAGCTCGGTACTTGGATTGTTGCGAAGTTCGGTCTTAATCTGTGTCACGTTCGGGTCTCTTGTTTGTTCAACCGACCAATCCCATCGCAAAGTGACTGCGTAAACCACGCTGTCGTCGAGGTCATCTGGGGTAGCCTGCAGCTTCCAGTCTTCAGGAACGTCCACCGGACTCCGTGAAATGCAATCTGCATCCACGTGAGTGATGCCGGCCTTGTAGACTACGGTGTAGTCGTATTCCTGGAGCAGTAGCTGCCAGCGACCCAGGCGTCCTTGGAGTCGCTGTGCGGTTTTTAAGTAGCACAGTGCATGATGGTCGGTGACGATGACAAAGGCTTTGTTAAAGAGATAAGGTCTAAACTTGACGATGCCGTACACCACTGCGAGGCACTCTTTATCTGTTGTTGAATAGTTTAATTCGGCGTCTCGGAGCACTCGAGAGACACCACCCAGGATCTGCAGTTCCTTAGATGGTGACTGTTGGTAGAGGATAGCTCCGATGCCGTAAGCAGAGGCGTCGGTGTGCATTTTGATTTCGGCATCTGGGTCGTAAATGGCCAATATTGGCGCGGTGACAAGTTTAGTCTTTAACAGAGTGAATGCTGCTTCTCTGTCGATCGTCCATAAAAAGGGCAGCCCCTTTTTGGTCATATCCGTGAGTGGTTTAGCGATGTGGGCAAAGTTAACAATAAATCGCCGGTAGAAACCGGCCATGCCCAGAAATCGCTTCACCTCCTTGACATTAGTAGGCGCCGCTAAGTCGGAGATGGCAACCACTTTCCTCGGGTCTGGACGCACTCCTTCTTTGGAGATGATGTGTCCCAGGTAGAGGACTTCGTCGTAGCCGAAGAAGCTCTTTTCGGGGTGAAGCTTCAACCCCGCCTCTCTTAGGAGTCCTAGGATGCAGTCCAACCTTTCCATAAACTGTTCAAAAGTCGCGCCGAATACGATGATATCGTCTAGGTAGACTAGACAAGTCTCCCATTTGTGGCCAGCCAAAAGGATATCCAGGGCACGCTGCATAGTAGCAGGAGCGTTACGCAGACCAAAGGGCATCCGATTGAATTCGAACAGCCCACCGGGTGTGATGAACGCGGTCTTCTCCCTATCCTCTTTGGCGACCTCAAATTGCCAATAGCCGGAGATCATGTCGAGGGTCGCGAAGATTCTCGACCCCCGAAGCGAGTCTAAAGCATCATCGATTCGGGGTAGTGGGTAATTGTCTGGTTTGGTGATATCGTTCAGGCGTCTATAGTCAACGCAGAAACGCCACTGTCCATCCTTCTTCTTCACCAGGACTACTGCTGAAGCATAAGGAGACTTGGATGCGCTGGCTACTCCGGATTTGAGCATTTCCTCAACTGTCTTCCGGATGATCTCCCGCTGCTCGGGGCCACTCCTTCGGAGGGGTTCCCGCACGGGTGCATGATCGCCAGTATCGATTCGGTGTTCCGTGAGGTTGGTACATCCAAGTTCCGACGTTTCTAGCGCGAAGACATCTCGATAGGATCTCAAAAGATCCATTAGAATGCGCCTCTGGCCATTACGTAATCGAGGCCCGAGTTGCATTGCTTCATCGAATTTAGCGCCTGACTCTTTTGTCATGATCGGGTCAGCGTTTGAAGTGGTCTTTACTTCAACCGTTTCGAAACAGTAGTCTTTTTGTACATGGGCTATCACTTCGCCGGAGGCCAGGGTCAATGGCCCCATAGTGGTGTTCAGGACCTCGACTAGGAAGCTGTTGCTATTACGGCCTTGCATAATGCCGGGGGCCACCCAGACCCCCCTCGAGGCACGTAGCTTCTCGTCAGGAGAGACCACGAAAAGGTCCTGATCTGTGAGGATCCCAGAGGCCTCTACCTCCACTAGTGTTGTCCCATGGCCAGTGAGCTGCGTTAGCCCTTTGACTACTAGGTATTCGTTCGGTTGCTGCATAAGCTTGACTTCAATGGGAGCGGTGTCCGACTCCCCAAGAGTGGCTGGCGTGATTTCTTCCAGAGCACTCTTGACGTACGCCTGAATACTCTGCCTTCGGAGTGCTGATTCAAAGAGGTCGTCCTCTAAGTAGACTTTATTGGTCTGCATAGACACAAGGAGCTTCAGTGCCCTACCCAGGTCTCGGCCTAAGATGGCGTCGGGTGGGCCAGTGATAACCAGCAGGCGGCCCGTGGCGGATTGTTTGGCAATTTCCACTGTAGCGGAGACTTGCCCTGCCACGGCGATGGTGTTTCCGCCAACTCCCTCAATCCTTGGCGGATGAGCCATAGGCTTGATGTTGAGTTGGAGCTGCTTGGCAAGTGCCTTGGATATTACGCTACCATGAGCTCCGGTGTCTACGAGCATGCGGACCTCTTTGCCATTGATAGTGACAGTGATCTTCGGACTGTCATCACTGACATTATGATCTCCGATCTCTTGAGGCATGCAAGTATTCTTCAGTTGTCTATATAGGTCTTTCAGCATCCGGCGGCAACAAGGGCGCCCTTGGAGTGAAGTCCCACCACCTGGAGCCAAGATGGCGACCACCTCATTGGCGGTGCAACCCAAGGCGGCGGTGGCGAGGTTGATGACCTCAAGGGTACCATGCCAGGTAGTTAGGTCATCCATTCCCCAAGTTAACTCCGGGATGTAGTCGACCATCATTATTGGCATGCCGGCCGGTGCTCTGTCATAATTGGTTGTCTCAGGAGGCATGTCCGGTACCATGACCACACTACGGTGGTCCGTATCGGAGGCCTCCCTTGTGAAATCGTAGGTCGGGTGCGCGTACTGATGTTCTGTACGCTCATAGTTTGTATAGCGCGGTACATAGTACGCGCGCTCTTCAGGTATCGTATATGGACCTGGTACATGTCGTCTGTAGTATGAATCGTAGCAGGGCTCGTACGGCTCTCGGTGCCCGACAGCGTACGGCGGAGAGTTATCTGATTCGCTACGATATTGGCGATATTGTGGTGTTGTAGTACATGTAGTCGGTAGTGGTGGCGCAGGCGGCGGTTGGGTGTCATTATGAATAATCATCATGTGAGTGATCTGTATTTTTAGTTCATTAAGTTGATGCATGATGGTGTTGAGTTTACAACCATCACACGACTGGGTAGGAAGTGGATCCGGTAGTAGCGGAGGTCGCTCCTGTTGATATCTGGAGTAACATGTGGACGACATTAGGCGTTGAAATGTACTATTGTTTGTGGACCGAGCCGTGCGCCGTGTAGACTGTTGATGCACATCATTACTTTGGGTGCCGCCACTTCGTGGCACCCACCAGGTCCCAGGTTGAATAACTGAATCCATGGTGGGTCCGAGTGGGACAGCCACACGTGATGATGCGGCGTATTGTGTATCGTATGTCTGTGATGTTGCATAGGCCCTCCACAATGCTGATGGATATATGCTTCCCCTGGAGTGCAGAAGAGCCCTCCGGGCGGTCCCAGTTAGTCGTGGGTGAGCATCCATTGTGTTAAGGCTTGTGCAACACGTAGTGATCAATGTAAGTCGGTGTTATGCAGGTTTGGCCGTTGATCTCGCTGTAGATCGCAGTCTTTTCGTCGGCAACCGACACTATCGCACCCTTATACACTGAGTGACGATAGTTTACCTACGTTTAATAAAGATGGTATCGTTGTTTAAGTGGCTGTGTTGGTGTTGGCGTTGTTCTTCAGTTGGGTGTGACGATCCCAACTGGTACAGTGTGTTTGTAAATTCTTTATTGAGTATCAATTTTGGTAAGATCTCTCTCTACACGTGGTATTTGGTGACCACGTGGAGGTTATAAGAATCCCCAAAAGTCTCGATGAAGAAACAACAGATGTACAATGCAATCGCGAGCGTGGTACACCACCCAATCGAAATTGCACTGT
>JAUPFP010000017.1:3778459-4030959 GCA_036925085.1 Brachycybe producta | reverse complement strand
TGTACTAACCAGCTTCAACAAACTGACACTCAAATCAGAGATAATTACAGAGAATGTTTAGAATTAGCTATTATCTTTCTGGGAGGTACACCACCACGAGGTGTGCGATTTTTAGCCCCTGGGGCTGTACATCATGCAAGATGAATGTCCAAAGCAATATACTCACTAAAAATGTGGCTGTTTCGTAACCAGTTTACTCTCACTGCAAGAGAAAAAAAAGGACTATGCAACATATGTGTCTTTCTTGTTTATGTCTACATCAAGGCTTGGTTCACTGCCCCACTTCCCATTACTGCAGCTTTCAATGATCAACAGCTTCTGCAAAAGCTTAGAGATTATAAAAAAATCAGTCCTTCAATATCCAATGTTACTTGCAAGAAATTTGAGGGACATTTTTGGTACTTAAGTGAGGAACTAGTTGGATTGGCATTTTTTGATGACAGTGTGCCAATCAAGTCAAAACAGGCAATGCTAAAATATCTTTATGAAAAGGAAGGTGCAGATCAGCCTCTGAAGAGAATCCAAAAATGCCAGTGGCTCCGTTAATATGAGAATAGAAGACTTTGTATCGAAGAACTCAATGCACTTATTTGACCATCTTGGCATTTCCAAAAGGTTCTTAGAACATGATCCAAAGATATGGCATCTGCGAGAAGACTACAAGCAAGCTAAGGATATCATAAAACATTTACAAGTTGTGAATGACAATGCTGAAAGAGGTGTGGCATTGATGAAAGAGTACAATCCAATATTAACAAAAAATGAAGATCAGAAACAGTATTTGCTTCAAGTTGTGAAAGAACATTCTAGTCGTTATCCAGATTGCAAAAAGACTACATTAGTTGGTCCAATGTTAATAAAATGTGCATAAATTACATTGTTGTGTTTTAATTGTAACTTATGTATACAAAATAGTTCATTCTAATTATTTCAATATTAGTGACACTAGATAAACAATGGTATATACATTTTAGGAGAATACATAATGATTACGCTATTACGAAAACTTTGAATTCATTGAGCTACCTCTAAATATCAATTAAAATTTATAAACTTTTATGTAGACTATTTTTTTGGTAGGGAGAACAATTCTGGGGGGTCAGAACATGAAATATTTGCATTTAAAAATTACCATATATATCAAGGGACCACCCTAATATACGTATATATATATATATATATATATATATATATATATATATATATATATATATATATATATATATACTGCATCTCTTTTTACTCCTAATCTAGGTACTGTTCATGCATGTAAAACATCATTAGCAGTAATTAATAATCGCAATTGAATATTTAAAGGCAGAATTAATCGATTATCAACATCAAGAAGTCGAAAAGTAAAATCATTTTCTATTTGAATTATATATGAATCAAATTCAATTATATTAAAATCTGAATATTCATAACTTCAAAATCATTGATGTCCAATTGATTTAATTGTTAATGAAGGAATATTAATTTCATCAATTATATACAATAAACGTAAAGAAGGAAAAGCAATAAAAATAAGAATAATTGCTGGAAGTAATGTTCAAATAGTTTCAATTTCTTGTCCATCTAAAATTAATCGATTTTTTAATAAATTAAATAATAATATATAAAATAAATATGATACTAATGATGTAATTAAAATTAAAATTATTAATGAATGATCATGAAAAAAAATTAACTGTTCTATTAATGGTGATGCTCTATCTTGAAATAAAATATGGGATCATGTTGCCATTAATTATTTAATTGTAATTGAAAGTTGATTAAATGTATGATTTATAGGCGGATAACTTTGTGTTCTATCTAATATAGAACTAGAATAAGATATTATTAAAACAACTCGCTTTGAAATTATAGCTTCTCAAATAATATAAATTAATAGTAAAATTGCAAATAATGAAATAGTTGAACCAAAAGATGATACAGAATTTCATATTCTATAAGCATCAGGATAATCTGAATATCGACGTGGTATACCACTTAAACCTAAGAAATGTTGTGGAAACAATGTTAAATTTACTCCTACAAATATTAAAAAAAATTGAATTTTTGATAAAATAGGATTTAATGAAAATCCTAATATTAATGGAAATCAAAAAATTATTCCTTCTAAAATAGCAAATACAGCTCCTATTGATAAAACATAATGAAAATGAGCAACTACATAATATGTATCATGCAAAATAATATCAATTGATGAATTTGCTAAAATTACTCCTGTTAATCCTCCAACTGTAAAAAGAAAAACAAATCCTAAAGCTCATAATAATGGTGGAGTTAAAACCAATTGACTTCCATAAAGTGTAGCTAATCAACTAAAAATTTTAATTCCTGTTGGAACTGCAATAATTATAGTTGCAGCTGTAAAATAAGCACGTGTATCAACATCTAATCCAACAGTAAATATATGATGAGCTCAAACAATAAACCCTAAAAGACCAATAGCAATTATTGCATAAATTATACCTAAAGATCCAAATGTCTCTTTTTTCCCTCTTTGTTGAGTAATAATATGAGAAATTATTCCAAATCCTGGTAAAATTAAAATATATACTTCTGGATGACCAAAAAATCAAAAAAGATGTTGATATAAAATTGGATCCCCACCACCTGCTGGATCAAAAAAAGAAGTAATAAAATTTCGATCAGTTAAAAGTATTGTAATTGCTCCAGCAAGTACTGGAAGTGATAATAATAATAAAATTGCTGTTAATTTTACTGATCATACAAATAATGGTATTCGTTCAAATAATATTCCCGTAGTTCGTAGTTCGTATATTAATAATTGTTGTAATAAAATTAATAGCTCCTAAAATTGAAGATACTCCTGCTAAATGTAATCAAAAAATTGCTATATCAACAGCTAATCCATTATGAGAAATATTACCAGCGAGAGGAGGATAAACAGTTCAACCTGTTCCGACACCTTTTTCTATCAAAGATGAAGATAATAATAAAAAAAAAGCTGGAGGTAATAATCAAAATCTTATATTATTTAAACGTGGAAATGCTATATCAGGTGCTCCTAATATTAAAGGTACTAATCAATTTCCAAATCCACCAATTATAATAGGTATAACTATAAAAAAAATTATTACAAATGCATGAGCTGTTACAATAACATTATAAATTTGATCATCACCAATTAAACTTTCAGGATATCCTAATTCTATACGAATTAATATTCTTAAAGCTGTACCAATTATAGCTGCCCATGAACCAAAAATAAAATATATTGTTCCAATATCTTTATGATTTGTAGAAAAAATTCATCGCACTATTTAAAATTTAATTTTTAATTATATTTAACTTTGAAGGTTATTAGTTTAATTTAACTTAAAATTTTATTATTATTTAGTTTATAACAATATTAAATTGCAAATTTAAAGATACTTTAAAGTAATAATTTAAATTTAAAAAGGAGATTAATCTATAAATGGGGTATGAACCCATTAGCTTATTTTAGCTTACCTTTTTAATTATGGTATAAAATACATGCTTTATTATATCATAATAATCCTTTTTCAGGCACATAATTATTTAAATTACTAAATTTTAAATTTAGATATAAATTAATAAATAATATTGATAATAACTTTATTAATAATTTATATTTTATTAATAATTTTCATTTTAATTAGAGTAGCTTTTATTACTTTATTAGAACGAAAATTATTAGGTTATATTCAATTTCGAAAAGGTCCTAATAAATTAGGATTAATTGGAATTTTTCAACCATTTTCTGATGCACTAAAATTATTTTCTAAAGAAATAATAATTATACAACTAATAAATTTTTTTCTTTATTATTTAAGTCCTATTTTTATACTCGTATTAATATTAATAAGATGAATCTTATATCCATTATTAATAGGAGGTATTGAATTTAAATATAGACTATTATTTTTTTTATGTTATATAAGACTTGGTGTATATATTTTAATAGAAAGAGGTTGATCTTCTAATTCTAAATATGCTTTATTAGGAATATTACGAGGTTTATCTCAAACTATTTCATATGAAGTAAGATTAGCAATTATTCTATTAAGAATTATTTTTTATTATAACTTGTTAGTCGTTCTCTGGCTAGAGAGCTTTATTTTTGAGAAAAACCAACTTAGAAAAAACTTAAAAGGTTCGAGGTCAATGAAGACCTTTAATGGTTCCAATCAAATTGACTCAACAACAAGTTTATATTAACAAGATTTTTATTTAAAGGTAAACATGAATTTTAATATAATGTGCCTCAAGGGCAAATAAACAAAGGCAAATCAAAGGAAATAATAATTGATTATATTCTACTACTATTTTTACAATATAAAACAATGAGATACTAGATAATTATTACTAAATAATAAAAACCAAAAAATTCAATAGACATGCATATATGTGTTATAATAGATTTTGAAATGGTACAGGAAAAATGGTAGCTAAGTATTGTTTATACAAACAATCTTTGATACAATCAAAATAAAAAAAAAACAATGTTACACTTACATAAAAACAGCAAACCACCTACAGCATCAAATGAGGATGAACACTTCCAAACTAGCTCTGACTGAGTTTACTCTTGTTTCTCTTTAGAACCAACTGGCTACAGTACTCCATTTAAATAGAAACTATTAGCTTAGTGGTACCCTCTGAGTGTACTTAAATAAAGCCAGCTCAAGCTACTTCTCTTTGAATCAGTCATGCTGAATTCACTCTTTAGTTTTGTCACTAAGAACCAGCAGATCTGCAGTACTCCAATAACATGGAAACTAGCATAAATCTATGGTACCCTATTGCTTTACTCAGATAACTCAGGCTGACTATCCCAAAGCAACTATGGTCTCAGGAGCAACCATCAAACTTAGCCACAGTACTCCAATTATGGAAACTAGTGGTTTTAGTTTTGAGGTACTGCTCCAAAGTACCTTTTACTGTTGGAAGTGTTCACTGTTGAGAATTCTCCAGTGAAGATGGCTTAAAAGCCAAAAAGCCTCTCTTCTAAGTAATATTGTGGCCTTTTTATATAAAATAGCCTTCATAGACTAACAGTAGAGAATTCTCATTGGTCACTATGACATAACATAATTTACATAATTTTCAGACACTTTAATTTGTATTAGAACCTTCATAAAGCATTTGTGTTGGGGGCATAAATACTCTATGTTTTCATAAAACCAAAAGAAAAAAAGAGGGGTTGTTTGTTTTTCTTCCTGTCTGGGATTTTGGTAAATAGGCCTGGTCTAGAGAAAATGTGGTCAATTTCTAGACAGTCTAATTGTCTCTATAGTTTCTTCTGGCTTTCCACTAGAGGGGAGGGGTGGAACAGGAGGTAACAAATGAAAAGAGGAGTAAATAAAAAGGAAGTAATTAAAAAGAGGGGATAAAGTAAAAGAGTGGACTTCTTTATTTAAAAGTTTTGAGGAGGGGAATCAATCTTGTTAGACAACATGATATATAGGCCTATATTACAGATAGGCCTATTTAGGCATATGTCTCATGTTTATATAAGCAATGTTTTAAAGAAGGGGAGGGGAACTTTATTTTTCTTTTCTACATTAGTGGTAACTTGAACAAAAAAGAATATATCTTATGTGACAACAGGCTGTATAGGCCTCTTGTGTGTAGATAGGCCTACTTAGCCATGTGTCTAGTTTCAAACTTTTAATTGGGGAAAGAGACAAGGTGGAAGGAAAAAGGCAAAAGTTTTAATTATAGTCCTCAACTGTGGGGGGGAGGTCTAAACAATATATAGTGAGTATACAGCTGTTACAGGCATAATCAGAAACCCTATTGACAGAAAAGAAGGGGCTTTTAGACTTGTAAATAAGACAATAATAATAATGCCAAAACTATTTCACAAAAATGATATAATTATAATGTTCTAACTAATAAAGGTTTACAATCATTTATTACAATAAAGACTTAAAATCAGATTGGGAAAAAGCAATTACAAAATCTTGATTCATGTAGAATGAAAAAATCTTCATTCTACAAACTTATGAAATCTTTTTACTTTTCTTCTTTCAAAATAAAATATTATTTTTTTTTATTTTATTTCCTTTAAGATTAATATGAATAATTTCTAGTTTAGCAGAAACTAATCGATCTCCTTTTGATTTTTCTGAAGGAGAATCTGAACTTGTATCAGGATTTAATGTAGAATATAGAAGAGGAACATTTGCATTATTATTTATAGGTGAATATGGAAGAATTATATTATTAAGATTAATGTTTAGTATATTATTTTTTGGAAATACAATAATTTTTTTATTTTATTATAATAACTATAATTATTATATTTATTTGAATTCGAGGTGCTATACCTCGTTTTCGATATGATAAATTAATATATTTAGCATGAAAGACAATTTTACCTGTAAGATTAAATTACTTATTATTTTCCATAAGAATTATAATAATTTTATCAAAAAATAGTTTATATAAAAAAAATATTTTGGGTATATTAGATGATATTTCCTTTTTTGAAAATAAAACAATGAAATGGCTGAATAATAGGTGATAAACTGTAATTTTATTAATGATTTTAAATCTTTCATTAAAAATGAAATTTTTATAATTTAATATTTTATTCAAAATAATGAATATAATAATTATATATTTTAATGAAAAAGAACTTCTTTATGAATAAATTTATTAATAAAAATTATCTACATTGTATAGGAAATTAGATATCATTTGCCTTTTCTTTTAAACCGAAGGAGGTCTTAATTATCATTATAATATTATTTACTTAACATTCTTATTTTATAATCACCTCAAGAACTTAAATATCTAATTTATATTAAATTCTTATTTTTTTAAAATATGTTTTTTATAAAAAATTTGTCATTAATAATATATTAATTAATATTAATAAAATAAAACTAATAATTAATAGGAGGGTAAGGATATATATAAACTTATTACTTGTACTTAAAATAATATATATATATATATATATATATATATATATATATATATATATATATATATATATATATATATATAAATATATAATTAGGTGTTTGCATTTAGAACTTTGACTTCTAAGGAAATAGATTTCTATTATTTATAATGCTTTTAATTCAAAATAATCTCTAAAGATATATATCATCTTAGTTGCTTCAAAACTATGCTTTAATAAGCTATTTAGAATATAAAATAAAGTATAATAATAATAAAAATATTATTATACCAAAAAATAAACTTTTAAATCTATTATTTTGAAAAAAATTAATAAATATAAATAAATTTATTATTATCTTTCAAATTCCAGTTGATCCAATTACTTCTATTCATCCTACATCTCTTATTTGAAAATTTACTTTTCTTTCATTTAATAAATTATATATTAGTCATTGTGAAGATATTAAAGTTAAATATCATATTCTAGAAAAAAAAATTAATAGATTGCAAATAATTTTTATTTATTATAAATTTATAATAGATAAATAAATAAATAATAAAAAAAATATAATTAAAGGTCAATTTTTTTCTATATAAAATAATGATAAGTATCTTATTTCTCAAAATGAATAATAATTAACTCTAATTCCTATAATTAATGTTGCTATTCTTAATAAACATAATGGAAATAAATAAAATCATTCATTTTCATTAAATCTATATAATTTTAAAAATTTTAAATTTCTTAATATAACAAAAATTGTTACACGAATTCTGTACAAACATGTTAAGCTAATTCTTATTATTAAAAAAATTAAAATAAAAAAATTTAAATCTATTTTAATGAACGTCTCTAAAATTATATCTTTAGAATAAAATCCAGCTAAAAATGGAAATCCACATAATGATAAATTTGCTAATAAAAAACTTATTCTTATTAATGGTCTGAAATAAGAAATACTTCCTATGAAACGAATATCTTGAATTCCTATTGTCTCATGAATAATTTTTACCAGCGCATAAAAAATTAATGCCTTAAATATAGCATGAACTACTAAATGAAAAAAAGAAATAATAGGATATCCTATTGCAATAATAAATATTATTAATCCTAATTGTCTTAATGTAGAAAGAGCAATAATTTTTTTAAAATCATATTCATATATTGCAACAATTCCTGTGCATAATATAGTAAGTAAAGATATAATTAATATAAAATCTTTAATGTATTGTAAATTTGAATAAATTCAATAAAAACGAATTAATAAATAAATTCCAGCAGTGACTAACGTTGATGAATGAACAAGAGCAGAAACAGGTGTTGGAGCAGCTATTGCTGCTGGTAGTCAAGCAGAAAAAGGAATTTGAGCACTTTTTGTTATTCCTGCTAATAAAACAAAAATTACTACTAATCATAAAATTCTTTCAAATTCTAAATTTATTCTCAATATTCTTCATGAACCATATCTAAATAAAAGTCCAATTCTAATTAAAAGACCTACATCACCAATTCGATTTCTTAAAATTGTTAATATTCCAGCTCTAGAAGACTTATTATTATAATAATAAATTACTAAACAATATGAAACTAATCCTAATCCATCTCACCCTAATAAAATAGTAATAAATCTTGGGCTAATAATTAAAAACAATATTGATAAAATAAATAATAATACTAGAATAAAAAATCGATTTAATCTTTTATCTTCTTTTATATATGCTAAACTATATATTATTACTCCTCTAGAAATAGTTAATACAACACAAATAAATATTAATCTTATTCAATCTAATAAAAAAATTACTCTTATAATTATTCCATTAAAGTTAAAAATTCCTCATTCAATAAAAATTACTAAATTAATATATATATATATATATATATATATATATATATATATATATATATATATATAAATTATTATTATTATTACTATTATTAATATTAATATTCTTCTACATATACCAATTATTATTATTTAAGATTATATTAAAATTTCTAAAGATCCACAATCAATTATTTTATATTAAACTACTTAAATATTTAAAAAATAAATAGTAATCTTTTTAAAAATAATAAATTTAATGGAATTCAATGAAGAAATCTAATTATATATTCTATTATAGTAATTTCATTTATTCTTAAAAGACTTATTATTATTATTCCATGTTGAGTTATTGAAAATAAATAAAGACTATATACACAACTTAAAAAAGAAATTAATATTAAAAATAAAATTCTATATATTCTTCATGCTTCTAAAGAACCAATTAATTCAATTTTACCAATTAAATTTAAGGATCGAGGTGCAGCTATATTTGATCTAACTAATATAAATCAAATCAATGAAAATCTAGGAAAACATATAATTAATCCTTTATTAATTAATATTCTACGACTTATAATACGTAAATAAATTACATTTCTTAAATAAAATATTCCAGAAGAACAAAGTCCATGACCTAATATAATAATTATTCTTCCACATAAACCTAAATAAGAATCTGAAAAAATTCCACATTCTATTAATCCTATATGAACAATAGATGAATAAGCAATTAATGCTTTAATATCAATTTGTCGTATACAAATTACTCTTACAATTAAACAACCTACTAATCTAATTCTAAAAATTATTTTTTTAAAAATAATAATATTATAGTAAAATACATTAAAAAATCGAATTAATCCAAATCCTCATATTTTTAATAATACACCGGCCAAAATTATTGAACCTGCAATTGGTGCTTCTACATGAGCCTTGGGTAATCATAAATGTAACATAAATATAGGAACTTTTACTAAAAATGCTAAAAATCCAATTAAACAAATAAAAAAATTTTTATGTAAACTTAAATATTCCTCAAAATTTATAATTCTAAAGTTTATTTCATTTTCAAAAATAAAATTAATACTAATAAAGGTAATGAAGCAAATAAAGTATAAAATATTAAATATAATCCTGCATTTAATCGTTCAGGTTGATAACCTCACCCTAAAATTACTATATAAGTAGGAATTAAAACTGCTTCAAATACAAAATAAAATCTTATTAAATTTATAACTCTAAAAACTATAATTAAAAAAATTCTTAAACTAATTAATAATATTATATAAATATTTGAAGAAATAGAAGTAAAAAATTTTCTTCTTGCACCTAATACTAATATAAAAATTAAAAGACTAAGAAAAATTAATAATATTCTTAGTATATCTACTCCAAAAAATAATCTTAAAATATGAAATTCTACTATTTCAAAATTTATTTCAAATAATAAAATAACTCATACTAAAATTCTTAAAAGAAAAATTATTCTTCAATTTCTTATTATAAATATAAAACCTAAAAATAAAAAACTTGATAAAATTATTAACATTTTAATAAATTTAATCTAAAAATAAAATCATTTCCATATGAACCATTTAATAAAATAATAATTCTTAAACCTAATCTTCCCTCACATGCAACAAATGTTAAAAATATTATTAAAAAATAAATTTCACCTATAAAATTAATAATATTTAAACATAAAATAAAAAAAATTCCTAGTATAATAAATTCAATTCTCATTAATATTGATAGTACATGTTTTCGTATAGATAAAAATGAAATTATTCCTGAAATAATTAAAACTAAACTAGTGTATAATGCCATAAATTGCTTTTATAGTTTAAATATAAAACATTGATTTTGTAAATCAAAATTGATAAAAATCTTTAAGTATTATAAGAACATTTATTTCATAAAAGAAACTTAACTTCTTTACATTAATCTGTCATTATAATATAAAAATTAGTAATTAATCTTTTAATAAATTAAAATTAATATGTATTATTATTAATTATAAATAATTTAATAATTATGGTTCTTTCGTACTAATAATTAATCAATATTTTATAAAAGATAGAAACCAACCTGGCTTGCACCGGTCTGAACTCAGATCATGTAAGAATTTAATAGTCGAACAGACTATCTAAAATAACTTCTTCATTATATAGACTTTCTTAATCCAACATCGAGGTCACAAACTTATTTATCAATACGAACTTTCCAAATAAATTATGCTGTTATCCCTAAGGTAATTTATTCTTTATATCATCAAATTTGGATCAAATAAACGTTTTAAATTAAATATAATATATGTTTTTATATTACCGCCCCAGCAAAAATAATTTTATTATATTATTAATATTCTTTTAATTAATATAAATAATTTTTAAAATTCTATAGGGTCTTCTTGTCTTTTTATTTTATATTTGCTTTTTCACAAAAAAAGAAAAATCAATTTTTATGAATTTAAATAGTTTTATTTCGTCTAATCATTCATTCCAGCTTTCAATTAAAACAACAATTTATTATGCTACCTTTGTACAGTTAATATACTGCAGCTGTTTATTATCAGTGAGCAGATTTAATTTTTTATTTAATGACAAAAAACCATGTTTTTGATAAACAGGCGAAATAAATATTGCCAAATTTTTTATTTATAATTCTTATTTTAATTTTAAGTAAAAATTTTATTTTAAATATATGCATATACTTACCTACTAATATTTTCATAATAACAATTTTTTACAAATTTTAAAAAATTTCTTAATAAAAAAAATTAATTAGTTAAAAATTATTTATTAATTTTATATAAGTTATAAAACACTTTAAATTTAAACACTTAATTCTAAATAAAATAAAATTTATAAAAATATAATAATTATATATAAAAGCTTATCCCATTATATAATACTAAATTACAAATAAATATAATATGTAAAATTAAATTTAATTCTTAAGAAACTAGAAATCTTTTTAATTGAATAATATTTCATCTCTAAATAAAATTTTAAATAATTATGTTACAGTATAAAAAAAAATTATTTAGCTCTTAATAATTCGAGAATAATAAGTTTATTAAATAATTTAAAAATCTATAATTCACAAGATACAAAATTTTATTTTATCTTTTAATTTAATAAATAAATAACCTTTACAGTACAAATAAACTATAAATTATTTTATTTCATCTAATAAATACAAATAAAAAATAATTTTTATTTTTTATATTTTTAAATTAATTTTATTTTATCAAAATATTTAAACATAAAATCTATTCAGTGTAAATGAATTGCTATAAAGCTTTATTTTGTATCAAGGTACACTTTCCAGTACACCAACTATGTTACGACTTGTCTAATTTTAAATTAGAATGACAGGCAATATGTACATATTTTAATTCCATAGTCAAAAAAATATGTTATATTTTAATTTACTATTAAATCCACTTTCATAAAATAATTCCATAAGTTAATCCATATAATTATTATTAATGTAATTCATAAAAAACTTTATTATAAACTGCACCATGACTTGAAATATAAAATTTAAATTTTTACTAATTACTAATTTTAAAAGTAATTTAAACAGCGATATACATATTAAAAGCAATATAAAGTACTCTCACGCGCGGAATATCGATTATATAACAAATTCCTCTAATAGGACTAAAATACCGCCAAATTCTTTAAATTTCAATTAAATAATACTACTCTAAATATATAATAATAATAACAGGGTATCTAATTCTGTTTTTTAATATTAATTTTTAACTAATAATACAAATATAATATAATATACATTTTTTTTACATAAAAATAAATTATAATAATTAAATTAAATAAATAGTTTTTTTTAAAAATTTCTTTTAATTGGTTGTATAACCGCTAATGCTGGCACAAACTGATTTAATAATATGTAAAAACTAAATTAAATTATAAAATAATAAATAAAGATATCATAAGTATAAACAAAGAAAAAATATGTATAAAATAATTATATAAGAAATTTGAAATTAGAATTAAATTTTTGTTTTTGATATATATATATATATATATATATATTGTGACGGACCTTTTTCCACTAGTAGAATCTGCTCTCTTCCCGGGAGGACTAGACCAATATAACGTCTATTTTGTGTCCTCACTAGTCTCTGGCAAAAGACTTCACAGTCTTGAGGATCTTTAATCTCTGTATCTCTCGGACTTTCGTCCGTAAATCTGCCCTAAGAATCGTGTAAAAATATACTCACTTGTACGTTGCAGGTTTGCACCTGTTGGGACCTTTTTGATGTATCCAAATAGGGGAAGACCTGCAAATGATGAATTCACACTTACAGAATTTAAGTTTCGAATAATTAACACCACTGGTTTAGTAAAATAGTAAGATCTGTTTATTTCGTAGATAAACATAAAGTTGGCGAACTGGTTTTGCACACACATAAAAATATAACTTTTAGAAAATAAAAGAAAAGAAGAGAACCTAGCCAAAATCGGGCATAGGTTCGGTATATGAAAAGAAGCTTTTTTAAGTACATAAAATGACTCTTTATATACCCTGAGAATCCCAAAGTCGGATTCTCAGGGCCACACTTGACAATTGGTCAAAACAATATTTTGGACCAAATGGACCAATCAAAAGATTGATCCATTTGTCCAAAACCATGATTCATCCCCTGTTATCACCTATGTGTGATAACAGGGGATGAATCATGGTTTGGAAACGAAAACAAATTCAAATTAAAAACGATAACTTCACTCATGTGGAAGTAAAAATGAGGGGGAACGAAAAGGTCAAGATCAAAAGATATGACATCTGGGTCACTTGGTACCAAAAGTACCGAGTGGCCCAGAAGCTAAATAAAGTACAGGGTGGCGTTAAACCCAAAAAAACGAAAACGCTAAAGAGCGAAAATAAGCGGCGGGCCCAAACGTCTCACTCCCCCCGACTAAGCGGGAAGTACCCTACTTCCCAAGACAATTTTCCTGAAAATCCCCCTCCCCCCCGACTGGATCTAAATTAATGAAACCCAGGGGTATCACAGGTATTTGATCGCTTTACAAAACATTTCCAAAATAAAATAAAATTTGATTACAGGTTTCTGACAAAAAATTATACAAAATTTTCGGGAATAAATTAATTTCGACTAGAAATTAGACTCAATCATCGCGCCAACTGGTCCGGCGATGACTCTGCTCCTTGTGGACATCCTCCTCTACGGTTCCGGCGATAGGTGGCCGCGTCGATCCCTCCTTCCGAACTCTCCTTCCGTGGTCGTCTCGTAGAGTCGTTCCAGTGTCTCCAGCGGGACGACAGTCGACCGCTCCAACGTCGCTAGCACGGTGGCTTCCACGAAGTCCAACATCCATGTGGCGGAGTAGTTCCTCTCAATGGCCCTTGGTGAATGGTGGCGGAATCGTCGATCCTGGTTCCGATCGGGAATCAGGGTGGCCAACATCGTTTCGGCGATTAACTCCAGAGTCCTGGTGCGGGATTGCTCCCGGGTTCCAGGGTGGATCAGTTGAATCACATTTGATTCGTCGCTTGCGTGAAGTGCGACGACGGCGGGATATCCTGGCGTTTCTAGAACGACAGCGGTCCAGAGGACATCTCTCCTGGGTCGTGGTCGTTCGTTTGATATCTCCCTTCTACTGTTGAACACTCCTAAGTAGCGGAGCGCGTGTCGTCCTCCGCGTCTAGAAAAGGAAACTAAACCATTATTAAGGAGACGTAACTGACGCTCCTGTTCCTCTTCTGGCGTCGTCTTTGATGGAGACGGCGACAGGCTTTGTTGCTGGCTTAGGGATTGCTCCCTGAGATGGCGCTTCTACTGGAATGGCAGGGTGTCCTCGGCATCCTTGAAATTGTTCGTCCCGACGAGCTTTTCGGCGGGCAGCGGACCCCTGACCTTTCGGTCGTCTTATCTCTCGTGGCCGGTCTTCTCGCGGCGATGGTCGGTCGAAATGGACTTCCCTTCTTTTGTTTCCCTCTCGGACGACAGTCACTGTCGATTGTGGCCTGAAAGGGATAATGGGCGGTAGAGATGTGGACGATACTTCTCTTGGTGGTGTCGGGACCGAAATTGGTCCTGGCAGCACCAGCTTCTTCGTTAACTCCGGCCGGTATTCTCGAACAATGGGCTGGTCGATCGTAGCCCAACTGTTGGTCGGAGATGTAGTGCGAACGGGTTTTCTGGTGGTCGGCAACACGGTGCCGACTTCAGGGACTTCGATGGGCTTTTGACCCCTCTTGACGCACTCTTCATTTTGGCGGGCTATCCACTCTTTCATAGCCCTTTTGTCGGCATTCCTCTCTCCTCGGGTGCGGCCCCGGCGATTTGAGGAGTACAACTCGGCAGGTACTCCCCCTTCGGCATCACTGCCGGGCGGCATGTCTATTTCCTCTGGGGGTCGCGGGAACTGCTGTCTCTGGTCCCGGGCTGGTCCCATGTAGATGTCCGGTTCTGGATCACCTAACTGAGGAGGCGGAGATCTCATTAGAGGAATGAAACGATTTACCAAGTCATCTTCCGATTCGGGGCTCTTCCGTTTCTTCAAAGAGTTGCCCGAATCATTCTTATCCTTGCTGGAAGTCGAGGCATTGCTGCCTAAAGGCTTTTCAGCCGCGATGGCTGCTCCGGTCTTTAGGGCGGCGTCCTCGATTTCCATCACGTCATCGTCGTGTCCTTCTCCAAATAAAGCCGTGAAGTTGAATGATCCTTCGCTGCTAGATGATTTCCCTCCGAAAGAGCGCGGCATCTTCTTCTTGAAATTAAACTTTCCAACACTTGTCACTTTAGAAAATCGCGAAACTTTGGTTTCGCTTCCATCTCCTGTTGAAACAAATTCAAAAGTGGCGTCCAAAATGGCGGCGGCGTCCCCACGTGGTTCTAAGGGGTTGTCAAGTCTAATTTCCGGGTCAGAAGAGGCGGAGCTATTAGCTACTTCCGGTTTCTCTTCTTTCTCTCTTCTCTCGATTTCTCCCACCAGGCGGCGCTGCGCAAGGCGGCAAATTCGAATTTCTGCATCCCTTGATGCTTTTTCTTGACTCTCTCGGTCTAATTTGGTCGTTTTAACACCAAATTTCGCCCATCTTGGCGGTAAATTAGATTTTGCATAATTTTTCTTCTCTCCACCACGTGTTTGCACACGGGAATCCAATTGGACTGGTCCTTTTGGAGCAGTTTTCTTTGGTCTCCCGCGTTTCCTTTTAGGTGGTTCCAGAGGAATTTCTGGAACTTTCTCTTCTTCTTTTTCAGAAGTTTCCGGATGAGTTTCTTGGCTGGCATCGGGGATAACTTCTTCTTCTTTTTCACGATGAACTTCTGGAGTACTCTCAACAGGTAAGTTGTCGTCTGCTTCGTCAGTAATTTCTTCATCAGCGTCGGATTCTTCCTTGGCGCTGGTAGTTTCTTCAATGTCATCAGGTAAGTTTGTTTGAGGAGCCCTCAGGTCATTGGCCTCGAAATAGGGTCTCATTTGCTGAACATTGACGGTGTCTCTCATAGTCAGACCAGATCGAGTGACATACTCGATCTCGTAGACTAAATCGGTTATCTTCTTCGTGACAAGGCAGGGTTCCTTGTATGGCCAGATGAGTTTCTGAGCCATTCCTGGCTTTGGCACACGATCTCTTATCAGCACTTTCTGACCCGGTTTATAGTCCGGAATCGTACGATGCTTCTCGTCGTAATTTCTTTTCTGCACCTCCTGGGCAGCTTCGATATTCTTTTTAGCAGCATCCAAAGCTGGATCGGACTGCTCTGCTTCGTCTGTTACGGGCGGTGGCACGATAGGAGCGCGTGGCATCATGTTGTCCAACGTGGTCCTGGGCTCGTGCCGAACATCAATCGATATGGCGAAAATTTCGTCGAGTTATGCTCTACAAGATTGTAGGCCATAACCGCGTCACCTAATTTCTTTTTCCAGTCAGCCTGCTGCTGAAGGACCATCCAAGTGACGTTTCACCACTTCCATGACTGTATGATTCGTTCTTTCTGCCAACCCATCAGCTTGTGGATGATAGGCGGTCGTGGCAGCATGCTGGATTGCGTAGGTCTTGAAAAACGCTTGAGTTTCATTACTCAAAAATTGGGGTCCTCGATCAGTGATGATCTTCTGAGGAACTCCAAATTCGTTTACAATTTTATCCTTGACGAAGGCAATTGCTGCCTGAGCGGTTGCTCTTGCCACTGCTTTGGCGATGCAATACTTCGTCGCGTAGTCCACTGCAATCAAAATATGTTGAACTCCTCCGACTGACTTCGGAAGAGGACCAACATAATCCATCCCCCAACACTGTCGGTTTTCCCACAATGATTGGTTGTAACAATCCAGGTACTTTTTGGTGCGACAGTTTGGTTCTCTGACAGATGTGGCACGACCTGACATAGTCGGCGACGTCTGTTTTCATTGTTTTCCAATAGAATCTCTTCTGGATTCTCTTCATCGTTTTGGTGAATCCGAAATGTCCGGCCTCAGGCACATCATGGAGCATCTCGAGAATCCCAGTTCTCAATTGTCGGGGCATAGTACATGTTAGTACTGGCACGGTGTCTTCATACTTCATGTGGTATAAAACGCCATCCACTATCGCAAACTTCTTGTGATAGGGATGCAGTCGATCTTGCTGGAGTGATTCTTTGATGAGGAGAAGTTCTTCATCAAGGGATTGCTCCCGTTCCCATTGGAAATCGTTGTAGACAGTAAAGATGTGAAGGTCCTCGAGAGCTTCCATCTCCCCATTCTTCTGCTTCCAATTAGCAGGAACGTTGCTCTCGTAACGTGAAACACAATCGGCGTCCACGTGCGTTTTACCCTTCTTGTAAACTACCTCATAGTCATATGGCTGCAGTTTCATTTGCCATTTACCCAATCGGCCATCTAAATTCTGTGCTGTCTTTAAATAACACAGGGCCTTATGATCGGTAAATATCTTGAATTTCCGGTTGAAAACATACGGTCTGGCTTTTTCTATGCCATAAACGATTGCAAGACATTCTTTTTCAGTCGTTCCGTAGTTTCGTTCTGCTCCTTGGAGTTTTCAGCTGTAGTAGCCTAGAACTCCAGGTTTCTTTTCGTTTTTCGCATACTGATAAATTATGACACCAATCTGGTAATCACAAGCATCAGTGTGTAAGGCAATTTCTGCCTCCGGATCATACAAAGTTAGAATCGGAGCGGAGCAAAGAGCCTTCTTTAAACCATCAAAAGCGACCTCGCAGTCGTCATTCCACTTGAAGTCGAAGTCCTTCTTGACTAGGGCTTGCATTGGTTTGGCGATCTTGGAGTAGTTCTCAATGAAACGGTTGTAGTAGCCGGTCATTCCAAGGAAGCTTCTGACGTCAGTCACGTTTTTCGGTGCAGGAAATCCTTGAATCGTCTGCACTTTCTCTTCATCAGGTCGAATACCAAGGGCACTAATCTTGTGTCCAAGGTAGTTGATCTCGTCTTCTCCGAAGAAACATTTGCTGGGTTGAAGGCTTAAATTGGCGTTCCTGATGAGCACCAAGATATCTCTCAATCTTTTCATGAACTCTTCGAAGTTCTTTGCAAAGATGACAATGTCATCTAAATAAACCAGGCAGGTCTCCCATTTGTGACCTGCCAGCAACAAATCCAAAGCACGCTGCATCGTCGCAGGTGCATTCATCAAACCAAACGGCATTCTATTAAATTCGTAGAGGCCATTGGTGCATACGAAAGCCGTTTTTTCTCGATCTCTTTCTTCCACTGGAAATTGCCAATAACCTGATATTAAATCCAAGGTTGCAAAGATCGTGGCCCCAGACAGAGAGTCGAAAGCGCCATCTATCCGTGGTAATGGATATTGGTCAGATTTGGTTTGAGCATTTAATTTGCGATAATCGACGCAAAATCGATGCTGACCATTCTTCTTCTTGACAATCACCACCGGACTTGCGTACGGACTCTTGGATGGGCTAACAATGCCGGCGTCCAACATATTACGTAGTGTCGACTTGATGATCTCTCTCTGAGCAGGTGAAGTACGCCGGAGCGGTTCTCGAACCGGCGGGTTTTCACCCGTGTCAATCACGTGTTTTGCCAAATTTGTCTTTTTCAAGTCGGAGGTCTTGAAGGCAAAAATGTCTCTAAATTCTCCGAGAAGTTTCCGAATCGCCATGTGTTCTTCTCTTGAACGATTCGGATTGACATTCAGACTGTCTTGAAATTTGACATAGTCTTGTACTGTCACTTCGTCACTCTGTGCTTCAATTTTATAAATCGAGGGGCCCACAGGCACATCGAGAGCTGTAATGGCGTCCTCGATCTCTGCGATCGTTTCTTTGGCTCCGAGGTGAATAACCTCTCCAGACGGATTAAAGATTTGAATTTGAAGGATAGACTTTCCTCTTCCTTCAATGATCCCAGGAGAAACTTTGACTCCTCTCTGCTGGAACGTGCTTTCGTACGAGTCGATGAATTGAAGACTACCTTCTTGTAGATCATCAGGAGCATTGACCTCGACGATTGCAACTTTTTTCGGATCCAGCACGAGATTCTGGACCAGACATAGCTTAGCTGGCCCCTTATTCAGGAGTTTCTCTTGCAGATCTTCCTCTTCTTTATTCTTAAGATTTTCAATAAAATCTACTTTTTGGTTTTTTTGGAGAGTGTCCGGCAACAGTTCCTCTCCAAAATACACTTTCTTTTTGTTCATGTCAAGGCAAAGGTTGAGGTCTTTACCGAGATCGTTTCCCAGCAAAGCCTCACGTCGTCCTTTGATGACAATCAGCTTTCTTTTGACAAGTTTTTCGGCGACTCGAATCGGCACGATGACTTGTCCCATGATGTTTAATGGATTTCCTCCGGCGCCAGTCAAATTCGGCAGAAAAGGTAGCGGATCCATTACCAACTTCATCTCTTTGACTAGTGATTCACTTATGACAGAAGCTTCGGCACCACTGTCGGTAGTCATCACTAACTCACGACCTCCGAAGTTCACACGAACTTTGGGAGCCGTCTGCTCATCTTGTTGTTGGACTTGAAGTTCACGAGGCGTGACTGTCTCAGTCAACTTGGTCCAAACATCTTGTATTGTCTTCGAACAACACTGGTTTTTCAACCGACAGAGAAGACTAGACTCTGCAGTCGAATTAACAGGTGTGGCTACTTTCTTTTTCGCCACTCCATGTTCTGCTTTGGTTTCAACAGGAGTAGCTCCTTTTGAGACTACTACCTGTTCTGCTTGGTTTTTAGCAAGAGTAGCTCCTTTTGAGACATCTACTTGCTCTTCTTTAGTCTTAACAGGTGTGGTTACTTTCTTTTTCGCCACACACTGTTCTGCTTGAGTTTTAACAGGTGTGGTTACTTTCTTTTTCGCCACACACTGTTCTGCCTGATTGTTAACAGAAGTAGCTCCTTTTGAGACTACTATCTGTTCTGCTCGATTGGACATCTTGGCATCGTTCGTCTTCACAAACGACGTAGAGGCCCCACTTTGCAGTGGGTTCCGCCGGCTCCCATCTTCGTGAATGGTACGGATGTGGATCCCATCTCCAAAGTCTGCTTTATGTCGTGGAGAGTCCTCTAGCTGCACCGCAGCACAGCTCTGCTTAGGAGTCGTTGATTCCTCTTCTCTGTTGTCGTTTTGGCACAGGCTACCCAGACCTGGAGGCATCCCAGCATGGTTGACCGCAGCCAAACCAATAGATCCTCTCGTTATCTGGTCCTGTCGGACCGTGACGTCAACCTTTGCAGGTTTCGTTGACTCCTCTTCTTTCGGGCTCTCGTTGACATCTTCTTTTTCGGGCGTCACTACTTTGGGTGCGAGTGGCGCCCTTAGTAGTTTAAAGCTGTCAGATGGTTGTCAAAATGGAAATAATGCGTTCGATTATTTATTAGGACAGGCACCATCTTTATTCCATTGGGTAGAACATGGATTTCGTCGGCGCGGATAACTTTCGGCGCCGTCGTTTCCGACGGTTCATCAACTCTATTAACTGGAGTTGGTGGAGTCGTCTTGTTCTCCTCCTTCTTCGGTTTCGGTTCGTTGGGGCACTGGAACGCTCGATGTCCAGGCTCCTGACATTGATAGCAGATGAGTGGCCCAGTAGACTTCCTTCTCTGCTGGGGTCTCGATCCACCATCTCGATTTGGTTGTGAATCCTGCGTCTTTTCAGACGTGGCCGGATTCTTAGGAGTCCACGTCTGCTTTCTTTGTTGTTGCTGCTGTTGTTGCTTCTGCTGCTGAGGCTTCTGCTGCTGGGCCGGTTGGTTACCAGTAGACGTCCTGTACACTAGCATCTTCTCCTCTATTAGTTCTCCTTCTGTTTGGGCTGCAAATTTAACAAAGTCATATAAATTGTCTTTAGGTGCCCCAAATAGATACTGTTTGAGAGATGGTAGCAGGCTCTTCCTCAGGCTTGAGATCAACAACTCTTCCGCATAGACTTTGAAGGTTTCGTTGTCCTTCTGAGTCCTTGCGGACAGCTCGTTTTTCATTCTTACTTTCTGGTCTGGCAATAGGAATTCATTAATTATTCCATTTCTCATCATGATCCAATTGATCTCGCCATATTCGAAGCGGAAACGAGCAAGCCATTTGATCGCTCGTTTTTGAAGGAGACCAGTAAAGTGGCTGCATCGCTGCAGGGAGTTCCACTGGTGCGCAATCGCAATATCTTCGAACTCTTCGATATATAGAAGGATGTTTTCAGATCCAGTATACTTCGGAAAACCCTGGAGTGGATGTAGCGAATTCTTTTCAGAATACGGCGTAGGTCCCAGGTTTGGAGTCCATTCAGGAGCTTCAGGCCTGAGCTTGCGCCCGGATTCTGTCGGTGATTTGCTTCTGTTTCTGAGATTTCTCTCATGTGTGTGTTCAAAGCGGCGTGTAGTCGATTCTCCACATAACCGTCTTACCAATTCTTCTCGACTTTCAGGAGTAGCGTCTTTCATCAGTTCGGCAAACCGGTCGACCATCTTCTGTTCGTTGCTTCGTCGAGAGGCCTCAGAAGATGCTTCAGTCTTGAGTCGGGCGTCGGCTTGTCGTTCTTCGTCTTCAGCACGCTGTTCTTCCTCCTGGAGTCGCTTCTCTGATGCAAGGGCCCTCAGCTTGTCCTCTTTCTCCTGCTTCCGTGTTTCTCGGGCAACACGGCGTGTTTCCCGAGCTTTCGCTCGTTCTCTTACAAGCTGTTCACGTTGGCATCTGTATCGGAGTTGCTGGGAGAACCTTGTGGTTATTCCGTTGGTATTCATCATTATGTATCGTAATTTGTGTCAATAACAACGTAAAAGTTTCGAAAAATTTTGTTTGGTTTCAAAATTGTTTGCACAATTGAATTACGATAGTTCTCGTGTTTTTCAACACGTTTCTTAGGGCAAAACGAGGTAGCAAGTTTTATAAACTACCCTGCACCTCCACCATATATTGTGACGGACCTTTTTCCACTAGTAGAATCTGCTCTTTTAGGTTAATACGAGCGAGTTTTCACTCGTATTGATAGTGAGTGGCTAGGTCACTAATTCTACTGGCCCGGGAGGACTAGACCAATATAACGTCTATTTTGTGTCCTCACTAGTCTCTGGCAAAAGACTTCACAGTCTTGAGGATCTTTAATCTCTGTATCTCTCGGACTTTCGTCCGTAAATCTGCCCTAAGAATCGTGTAAAAATATACTCACTTGTACGTTGCAGGTTTGCACATGTTGGGACCTTTTTGATGTATCCAAATAGGGGAAGACCTGCAAATGATGAATTCACACTTACAGAATTTAAGTTTCGAATAATTAACACCACTGGTTTAGTAAAATAGTAAACCAGTGGTGTTAATTATTCGAAACTTAAATTTATAGTAAGATCTGTTTATTTCGTAGATAAACATAAAGTTGGCGAACTGGTTTTGCACACACATAAAAATATAACTTTTAGAAAATAAAAGAAAAGAAGAGAACCTAGCCAAAATCGGGCATAGGTTCGGTATATGAAAAGAAGCTTTTTTAAGTACATAAAATGACTCTTTATATACCCTGAGAATCCCAAAGTCGGATTCTCAGGGCCACACTTGACAATTGGTCAAAACAATATTTTGGACCAAATGGACCAATCAAAAGATTGATCCATTTGTCCAAAACCATGATTCATCCCCTGTTATCACACATAGGTGATAACAGGAGAAACGAAAACAAATTCAAATTAAAAACGATAACTTCACTCATGTGGAAGTAAAAATGAGGGGGAACGAAAAGGTCAAGATCAAAAGATATGACATCTGGGTCACTTGGTACCAAAAGTACCGAGTGGCCCAGAAGCTAAATAAAGTACAGGGTGGCGTTAAACCCAAAAAAACGAAAACGCTAAAGAGCGAAAATAAGCGGCGGGCCCAAACGTCTCAATATATATTATTTTAAGTAAAGTAATAAGTTTATATATATCCTTACCCTCCTATTAATTATTAGTTTTATTATATTAATATTAATTAATATATTATTAATGACAATTTTTTTAGAAAAAAATATTTAAAAAAAATAAGAATTTAATATAAATTAGATATTTAAGTTCTTGAGATGACTATAAAATAAGAATGTTAAGTAAATAATATTATAATGATAATTAAGACCTCCTTCGGTTTAAAAGAAAAGGCAAATGATATCTAATTTCCTATACAATATAGATAATTTTTATTAATAAATTTTCTCATAAAGAAGTTCTTTCTCATTAAAATATATTATTATTAATATTTAATTTAAATTTATAAACTTGTAGGAAAATAAATTATTAATGGAAAAAAGGTAATTATTGAAAATATAAAAATAATTGTTTTTATTGATATATTTAATTTTATTGAATAATTAATTCATTTTAAATTAAATGAATTAAATAAGAATATTCTATAGGAAAGACGAATATAGTATACTAAAATAGTTAATGAAGTAAAAATTAAAATAAATGGAATTAAAAAAAATTTGATATTAATAAGACATTAAGAATTAATCATTTTGGAAAAAATCCTAATAAAGGAGGTAGTCCTCCTAAAGAAAAAAATAATAATGCAATTAAAATTTTTAGATTTATTTTATTTTTTATTAATATAAATATTTGATTTATATGAGATATTTTTAAATAATTTATAAACATTATAATTATTATTGAAATTATAATATAAAATAAAAAATAAATTATTAAAATTGATTTTGATATTATTAAAGCACATAAAATTCATCTTATGTGATTAATAGATGAAAAACTAATAATTTTACGTAAAAATTAATTGATTTAGTCCCCCTAATGAACTAATAATAGTTGAAGTAATAATAATAATTCAAATTAAATAAGTATTATTTATAATAAATAATATTAATGGTGCAATTTTTTGTCAAGTTAATAATAAAATTCTATTAACTCAGGATAACCCATTAATTAAATGAATTAATCATAAATGAAATGGGGCAGCACCTAATTTTATTATTAAAGAACATTCAATTAATCTATTTAAATTAATTATTGAACTATTTAATATTTGTAATGAAAATATCATTAATATAGAAGAAGAAAATAAAAGAATAGTTGATCTAATAGTTTGAATTAAAAAATATTTTAATGTTGCTTCTGATATTAATGTTGAATAATTTGCTAATAATGGAATAAAAGCTATAATATTAATTTCTAGTCCTAATCAAGCTATAAATCATGTATTTGTTGATATTGTTATTAAAGTTCTAATTAATTAAAATAATATAAAAAAAAATTATATGCCAATAAGAAAAGAAAATATTCATTTTAAATATAAAAATTTAATTTATTAATTTTCTTTATAATTGATTATTTTGACAGATAAATGTATTAAATTTAGAATTTAATTATGTAAAAAATTACAAATAATTAAGTTATATATGACTTAAAGCTATTAAAAGATATTCTTTTATTAAATATTTTCAAAATATTTCGCTTATTTAGCTAAATAACTAATTTGGTAAGAAGAAATTTCTATAGATTGGTTTAATTAAAAAATATGAAAAATATATAATTGTTAATATTTGTCTAATTATAATATATGGATATTCAACAGGACATGCTCCAATTCAGGTTAATATACAAAAAATTGAAATTAAAAATCAAAATAAATATTTATTTAATAAAAATTTTTGATTTAATATAGTAGTTTTATCTGATAATGATAATGAAAGAATAATAATAATAGATATTACTAAAGCAATTACTCCACCTAATTTATTAGGAATTGATCGTAAAATTACATATGCAAATAAAAAATATCATTCAGGTTGAATATGAATTGGTGTTGATAGTGGATTAGCTGATAAAAAATTTCTGGATCAGTAAGTAAATAAGGTTATAATAATGATAATATAATTAAAATTATTATAACTATAATTATTCCTATTAAATCTTTAATAGTAAAATAAGGATGAAAAGAAATTTTATCAATATTTCTATTTGATCCTAAAGGATTAGAAGATCCAGATTGATGCAAAAATACAAAATGAAATAAAATTATTATAGAAATAATAAATGGAAATAAAAAATGAAATGAAAAAAATCGAATTAAAGAAGCATTATCTACAGAAAATCCACCTCAAAATCAATATACTAATGAAAATCCAACATATGGAATAGCAGATAATAAGTTTGTAATAACAGTAGCTCCTCAAAAAGATATTTGCCCTCATGGTAAAACGTAACGTAAAAAAGCAGTAATTATAGTAAGAAGAAAAATTATAATTCCTGAAATTCAAGTTATTAATAAATAATAAGAAGAATAATATAATCCACGTCCAATGTGAATATATAAACAAATAAAAAATATTCTAGCACCATTAGCATGAATTATTCGAATTAATCACCCAAAATTTACATCACGTATAATATGAATAATTCTATTAAATGCTAATAAAATATTTGCTGAATAATGAATTGATAAAAAAATTCCTGTTAAAATTTGAATAAATAATATTATTCCTAATAGAGAACCAAAATTTCATAATAATGAAATATTAGATGGAGATGGAAGATCAATAATAGAATTATTAATAATTTTAATAATTATATTATTTTTTCGTATTGGTATCATTAATTAAAAGTTAATCGTAATGGTCCTGAATAAAATTTAGTAATTTTTATAATTCTAAATAAAGTAAATAATAAAAAAATTATTAATATAATTGTTAATAAAAATATAGAAGATGAAAATAATTTAGAAAATTTTAATTCAAGAGGAAAATTAATTTTTTCATAAATTGAATAATTAAAATTTAAAATAAATATTGTTATAATAAATACAATTATAATATAAAAAATTTTAATTTTAGGAAAAATTTCATTAGGTGATAATGAAATTATATAAATAAATAAAACTAACACTGCTCCTAAATAAATTAAAAAAGAATATATCTAATTCAAAATGATGATAAAAGAACTCCAATAATTAGTGTGATAGAAAATAGTATACTATTAAAATAGTAATTATTCCTAAAAGAAGAGGATGGGAAGAAAATAAAAATATTAAAGATAAAAATAAAATTATTCTATTTATAATAAAAATAAAAATTTCTTCTAAGAATTTCTTCTATTTTAATAGTGAAAATGTTATGTGTTATTTACACTATAGAAGTAGAATTAATAACAAATTAATGCTATAAAATAAGTTAGCAGCTTATTAATTTTAATTCTTTAATAAGGATATATCCAACTTATCAGTAACAGTGATATGTTATTATTAACTATTATTAATTAATAAAGGAAAAAATTCCTAAAATCAGGTCGAAACTAATTGTATATACTTCTTATTAGGCATAACCTATTGGTAAATTGTGAGTGCAATCCAAATATTATAATTTTAATTATATACCAAGTTAATTCATTTTAATGAACCTAATTTTCATTCATAGAATAATCCTACTAATAAAATTATAATAAATAATATTCTTGTAAAAAAAAAATATCAATTATTTGAATTAAATAATGAAATAGGAATTGGTAATAAAATTACAATTTCAATATCAAAAATAATAAAAATAATTGCAATTATAAAAAAATGAATTGAAAATGGAATTCGAGAAGAATTTTTTGGATCAAATCCACATTCAAATGGTGAAATTTTTTCACGATCTAAAAATGACTTAAAAGAAAGAAAAATTGATAAAAAAAATAATTATTGAAATAAATATAAATGTTATTGATAAAATTAAAATTATAAATATTATTTAATTTAAGATTATCTTAACCTAATTAATTGGAAGTTAATTGTACAAATTATACTTATTAAATTATCCACCTCATCAATAAATTGATAAATAAAGAAATAATCATACAATATCTACAAAATGTCAATATCACGCAGCAGCTTCAAAACCAAAATGATGATTTTTTGAAAAATGATAATTAAAATGTCGTATTAAACATGAAAATAAAAAAATTGTTCCAATAATAACATGAAATCCATGAAAACCTGTAGCTATAAAAAATGTTGATCCATAAACTGAGTCAGAAATTGAAAATGAAGCTTCAATATATTCTATTCCTTGAATTATAATAAAGTATACACCTAAAATAACAGTAATTAATAATGACTGATTAACTTGAGAAAAATTTGATTCTATTAATCTATGATGAGCTCAAGTAACTGTAATACCAGATGATAATAAAATTACTGTATTTAATAAAGGAATTTGAAAGGGATTAAATTTTAAAATATTATTTGGAGGTCAAAAATAAATTTCAATTGTTGGATTTAATCTTCTATGAAAAAATGCCCAAAAAAAAAGAAATAAAAAATAAAATTTCTGAAATAATAAATAAAATTATTCCTCATTTTAATCCTAAAAGTACAATAATATTATGATTTCCTTGAAATGTTCTTTCACGAGTAATGTCTCGTCATCATTGAAATATTGATAAAAACATTATAAATAAACTAATGAAAATTAAAATAGAATTGTTTAAATGAAAATTTGAAAGTAATCCTAAAGCTAAAAATAAAGCTCTTATAGAAGCAACAATTGGTCAAGGTCTTATATTAACTATATGAAATGGATGAATTTTTATTGACATTAATTATGTTTCTCTTGTATATAATACTATAAGAATAGAAAATACATAAGATTGAATAATAGCAACTGCAGATTCTAATAAAATTAATAAAAGTTTAATAAAAATAAATAGAGGGAATATAATAGTAATTAAATTTTTTCCTTGATTTCCTAATAATGTTATTAATAAATGACCTGCAATTATATTTGCTGCTAATCGGACAGAAAGAGTAATTGGTCGAATAATTTGTCTAATAATTTCAATACATACTATAAATATTATTAATATTACAGGAGTTCCTATAGGAACTAAATGAGCTAAAGCATAAGTTGTATTTATAAATCATGCATAAATAATAATAGTTAATCACATAGGAAGAGCTAATGAAAGAGTAAATGATAAATGTCTTGATGCAGTAAAAATATATGGAAATATTCATATTAGATTGTTTAATATAACAAAAATAAATATTGATACAAAAATTAATGTTATTATATATTTTTTATTTAATAATATTGAAAATTCTATATTGATAATTTTATTAACATAATTAAATATAATTTTAATACGTGAACTTAAAAATCAATATTGTATTGGAATAATTAATATTCTTAAAAAAATTCTAATTCAGTTTATATTTATAAAAATAGATGTTGATGGATCAAAAATAGAAAATAAGTTATTTATCATTTTCAAATAAAATATAAAAAATATTTATAATTATTTTTTTTAAATAATTTTTGTCTAAATAATGAATTAAAAAAAAATAAATTAATATTAATCTAAAAATAAATATTAATATAAGAATAATTCAATTTATAGGAAATATTTGTGGAATAGGAATACACTATAAACAAGTTTCTTTAGATTGACAAACTAATGTTATTTAAAACTAGAATTCCATTAGAAGTAAAATTACTATAAATTGATTTAAGAGATCAATGCTTATTTTCAGCCATCTAATGATATAAAATTTTTAATTTAATTTAAAAACTTAATTTGTGAAATAGATTCTAATACAATTGGCATAAAACTATGATTTGCACCACAAATCTCTGAACATTGACCATATCATAATCCTGGTCGTGAAATTAGAAATGAAATTTGATTTAAACGTCCTGGTACTGCATCTCTTTTTACTCCTAATCTAGGTACTGTTCATGCATGTAAAACATCATTAGCAGTAATTAATAATCGCAATTAAATATTTAAAGGCAGAATTAATCGATTATCAACATCAAGAAGTCGAAAAGTAAAATCATTTTCTATTTGAATTATATATGAATCAAATTCAATTATATTAAAATCTGAATATTCATAACTTCAAAATCATTGATGTCCAATTGATTTAATTGTTAATGAAGGAATATTAATTTCATCAATTATATACAATAAACGTAAAGAAGGAAAAGCAATAAAAAGAAGAATAATTGCTGGAAGTAATGTTCAAATAATTTCAATTTCTTGTCCATCTAAAATTAATCGATTTTTTAATAAATTAAATAATAATATATAAAATAAATGATACTAATGATGTAATTAAAATTAAAATTATTAATGAATGATCATGAAAAAAATTAACTGTTCTATTAATGGTGATGCTCTATCTTGAAATAAAATATGGGATCATGTTGCCATTAATTATTTAATTGTAATTGAAAGTTGATTAAATGTATGATTTATAGGCGGATAACTTTGAGTTCAATCTAATATAGAACTAGAATAAGATAATATTAAAACACTCGCTTTGAAATTATAGCTTCTCAAATAATATAAATTAATAGAAAAATTGCAAATAATGAAATAGTTGAACCAAAAGATGATACAGAATTTCATATTCTATAAGCATCAGGATAATCTGAATATCGACGTGGTATACCACTTAAACCTAAGAAATGTTGTGGAAAAAATGTTAAATTTACTCCTAAAAATATTAAAAAAAAATTGAATTTTTGATAAAATAGGATTTAATGAAAATCCTAATATTAATGAAAATCAAAAAATTATTCCTCCTAAAATAGCAAATACAGCTCCTATTGATGAAACATAATGAAAATGAGCAACTACATAAGATGTATCATGCAAAATAATATCAATTGATGAATTTGCTAAAATTACTCGTGTTAATCCTCTATATATACATATATATGTATATGTATATATGTATATATATATATGTATATATGTATATATATATATATATATATATATATATATATATATATATATATATATATGTATATGTATATATATATGTATATGTATATATATATATATATATATGTATATATATATGTATATGTATATATATATGTATATGTATATATATATATATATATGTATATGTATATATATATGTATATGTATATATATATATATATGTATATGTATCCCGTGGGGGTAGTTGGTCCCCTATCGGGTGCCTCCCCAGGTGGCGGATAGGGGAATGCCCGCCAGATATGGAGGGTACTGAGGGCATAAAATACTCAATGCAGACCAAAACCAAACCACGCCATTGCCGGTCCCCCAGCCCGGGTGCAAAAGTGGAGGGTCGATGTCAGGTTGGCAGCCGGTTGTAAAGATTTGCCAAAACATATGATGTTGGTTCGAAATAGTATCCCGAATATGGCTAGGGCGTCCCCCGCCATAAGCGACGCGCAGCTGCAACGCCCGGTGGCTGTGACAAATTGGCAAGGGCTACCCCACAGTGGATGGGTGGGGCTAAAGAAGCGAGTCCAGCATCAACAACAAGGAGGTCTTGGAAGTAGTGGTAGAAGTGGAGGTACTAAACTTAGGTTTGGCACCTGGAATATAGGGAGTTTGACAGGGAAGACTAGGGAGTTATCTAGTGTTCTAAAGGCTAGGAGGGTAAATGTTGCATGTCTGCAGGAGACAAGATGGAAAGGGGATAAATCCAGGGACATTGGGGATGGGTATAAATTAATTTATGCAAGTAGTGAGGAGGGTAGAAATGGAGTGGGAATTGTCCTAGATCAGGAACTCAGACATAGTGTGGTTGAGGTTAGGCGGATAAATAGTAGGCTGTTAGTAGTAAAGGTAGTTTGGGGTGGCATTGTTATAAATGTAGTTAGTGCATATGGCCCCCAGGTTGGATTAGATACAGCCAGGAAGCTAGAATTCTGGGAACAGTTTGATGACCTAATGTTGGGCCTGAGTAGGAAGGAACGGGTCATAATTGGTGGGGACTTTAACGGACATGTAGGTAGAGGTAGGGAAGGTATGAAGAGGTACATGGTGGGTGGGGCTATGGAGAGCGAAATAAAGCAGGGGAGAGTATCCTGGAGGCAGCAGTGGCACATAAGTTAATTTTAGCAAACACACTATTCCAGAAGCGAGAGGAACATTTGATTACTTTTAAGAGCAGGGCAGGAGAATCCCAGATTGATCTCTTCATGATTCGGAGTGAGGATAGAAACGAGTGCAAGGATTGTAAAGTGATACCGAGTGAAAACTTAGCGGGACAACATAGGCTAGTAGTGTTAGACCTAAAACCTAGGGGTGCAAAACAGGTGGCCAGACATAGAGGAGAGACAGCAATTAGGTGGTGGGCATTACCAGACAAGGTGGAAGAGTTTAAGAAAATGGCAGGTAAGATAGCATGGGATTTAGATGGCACTGCAGGAGAGTTGTGGACAAGGGTAGCACAACAGATCCGTGATTGTGGAAACGAGGTACTAGGGACAGTACGAGTAGGGGGGTCTCGATTAAACAGAGAAACTTGGTGGTGGGATGAGGAGGTACAGATGGCAGTTAAAAAGAAGAAAGATGCTTTCAAGACTTGGTGGCACGATGGAAGCAGGGAGGCCCAGATAGAATACAAGCGTGCCAAGATAGAGGCCAAACAGCAGGTAGCCATAGCAAAGCATAAGAAATATGCGGACATGTATGCCAAGTTAGGTACCAGAGCAGGAGAAATGGCAGTATATAGAATAGCTAGGGCTCGGGAGAATAAAGGCAGAGATATTGAAAAGGTGGTGAGTGTTAAGGATAATGGGGGCAAAGTATTGTGGGGTAGGGAGCCAGTACGGAACAGGTGGGGGGAATATTTTAGTAAGCTTATGAATGAGGGGGTAGAGCAGGAGCCTTTCACTGGAAGAAATAATGATAGAGAAGAAGTGGAGCAGGTTAGGGCTGAGGAAATTGTTCAGGCATTGCGAAAAATGAAGCTAGGGAAGGCTTTAGGGCCAGATGGGATACCAGTAGAGGTGTGGAAGGTCTTGGGGAATGTTGCCATTTCCTGGCTCACAAAGTTATTCAATAGATTGGCTATGGGGGATAGAATGCCAGGTGCATGGCGGGACAGCTGGTTAGTGCCTATTTTCAAAGGGAAGGGTGATGTTCAGGAATGTGGGAACTATAGAGGTATTAAATTGATGAGTCATACGATGAAGCTTTGGGAGAGAGTAATTGAAGCTCGACTACGGGGTAAAACTGCAATTGGGGGAAGTCAGTTTGGGTTTATGCCAGGAAAATCCACAATGCACCCCATTTTTGCCATAAGGCAAGTTATTGAGAAGTTTGGGGCTGCCAAGAAAGAGTTACACATGGTATTTATAGATCTAGAGAAAGCCTATGACAGAGTACCACGGACGTTATTGTGGGAGGTCTTACAGAAGAAGGGGGTGGGTGAGAGTTATATAGATATGGTGAGGGACATGTATAGGGATGCACGGACAAGCGTTAAGACTGCCTGGGGGTTCTCTGACAGTTTTCGTGTTAGGATTGGTGTGCACCAGGGCTCAGCACTTAGTCCATATCTATTTATTTTGGTCCTGGACGAGTTACTGGCAGGGGTGAGGCAGGAGGTCCCCTGGTGTATGCTGTTTGCAGATGACATAGTCTTAGTTGGGGAATCCAAATTGGAACTCGAGATAAGGTTAGAGGAGACTAGGAATGCCCTCAAAGGGGTTGAAAATAAGTAGGGTAAAAACGGAGTACATGAAATTTCAGTGGGATGGGAAAGAACAGTTGAATGAGGGGATTAGACTTGGGGACAGTTTAATGCAGCAGGTGCATGACTTCAAATATTTAGGATCTGTGCTGCAAGATGATGGGAGCTTAGACTTAGACATCACAAACCGGATAAAAGCAGGTTGGCATAGGTGGAGGCAGGCTAGTGGGGTTTTATGTGACAGGAAGTTACCTATAAAATTGAAGGGAAAGTTTTATAGAACAGTAGTCAGACCAGCTATGTTGTATGGGTCAGAATGTTGGGCAATCAAGAAGGTGCATGAGGATAGAATGCAGGTAGCTGAGATGAGAATGCTAAGGTTTATGAGTGGGGTGACCAGAAGGGATAGGATCAGAAATGATTTTATTAGGGGTAGTGTAGGGGTAACAAATATAGTAGAAAAGATGCAGGAAAATAGGCTGCGGTGGTTTGGGCATGTCCTCAGGAGTGGAGAAGATGGGCTGCTGAGACAGGCAATGAACTTAGACCTGGGAATAAAACGGGGTAGAGGAAGACCCAAGCGAACCTGGGATGTGGTAGTAAAACGGGATATGGTGGCATGTGGGGTCACTGGGGGCTTGGTGCAAAATCGGAACGAGTGGAGAGTTAGAACCAGCAAGGCCGACCCTGCTGCTTGCGGGATAAGGTACAGGAAATGATGATGATGATGATGATGATGTATATGTATGTATATATATATATATATATATATATATATATATATATATGTATATATATGTATATGTATATATATGTATATGTATATATATGTATACATATATTTATATATACATATATATATATATATATATACTGGGTCGTGTGACGACCCAGTTCTGCTCCTTTTGGTGCAGAACTAAAACCCATGTCGTCTGCTAGGCACTTGTCAAATTCATTGCCAAGCAGACGACAAAATGGCCAGCAAGGGTCCCTGTCCTCCCCCAGGTGGAGCAGCCTGGGGGTGTATATAATGGTGGTGGCCATTGTATACTGGACAGTGGAAGTGAAACCCTTATGCAGAGTGTATGTGCTTGTTGCTCCTTCAATCAACAGGTGGCCAAAATGGCCACCATTCATCTCTTTGTTTCCTTGGAGTGTGGAGGTTGTTAACCTCTTCTCCTGGCTGGGATTAGCCAGGAGATTCATCAGTTGCATCTCTTTGTTGGCTCTCTGCTGGTAGAATTTACCAGCAGATACTGCCTATTTATATAGTGAGTGTTTTTACTTATTTATTCTTATTGAATAAATTATATCTTATTATTTTCACTCTCTTAACCACTGGTGTCCGTGTCATATTATTTCTTTAATAATACTGGGGAAGTTACCGCGTGGAGGGTGGGGGTTCCGGTGGGGAGTTTCACCGTCACCATCGCCATCCTGTCCGTCATGTTTTCCGGCATGTCGGCCGGTTCTTCGCGTGCGGTGCCACGGTAGGATCCATCGGGGATCTACCGTGGATCTACCTCGTCTTGTTCGGCGGTCTTTCGTCCGACGACGTGCGGCGAGGGACGTGACCTCCGACCGGCGCTACCCGTGGCACGGACGGGTACAAGAGGAGGGCTGGCCAGCGCTTCGACCCGTCCCAAGGAGGTCAAGCGACGGTAAGTTGTTTCAGAATTTGCCGTAGGTATTGTAGCGACCAAGTCGGGTCGTTACAATTGGTGGAGGCGCCGGGTAGCACTACCACCAGCCTCTCTTGTGCGGTCGGTTCGACCGGAGTCGTGTGGTGCCGGTAGGGCGTGGACATTTGTCCACGGAACTACGGCCGATCGCGGCTTAGGGCGTAGTAGTCCGGTGAAGGACCGTGGGACACGGACGGTTGTCCGTGATACCGCGGTGGTCACCGGGGAAAGCCCTAGGTTATCCGTAAGTAGGACGGTGGGCACGGTGGTTGACCGTGCAGGACCGTCCGAACGCGGGATAACGGTCATTTTCACCGTCAGTATACCGGTAGCACGGTGATTTACCGTGCAGGACCGGTAGAACCCGGTGAAAAGGTAACTTTACCGTAGCTTGTCCGGTAGACAGGTAGTACACCGTAGGGCACGGACTTTTGTCCGTGGAACTGCGGCGGAAACCAGTCTACGGCCAGGTTTACCGGTGATACCGTGGGACACGGACTTTTGTCCGTGATACCGTGGTAAAACCGGGTTACGGTCAAGTTTTACCGTAAGTAGACGGTGGATTGCGGACTTTTGTCTGTGAATCACCGTTCGAACACGGTAAGAAGACAGTTTTACCGTTGGTGGACGGTAGATTACGGACCGTTGTCCGTGGATCTCCGTTCTAGGACGGTGAAAGATCTTTGTACCGTGATTAGACGGTGAACAACGGACGGTTGTCCGTATGTCACCGGTCGGAAACGGTAGGAAGGAGCTCCACCGTAAATCTAACCGTGGGACACGGACTTTTGTCCGTGAAACTGCGGTAGTTTACGGTTCTACCGTTAATTGTCGGTGTTTTGCGGACTTTTGTCCGTAAATTCACCGTATTTTACGGTAGAGTTTCTTCCAACAAGTGGTGGCCAGTTTTGCCCGTGTTCGCACGGACGAAATCGGCCAAGACCCTGTTTTCCCGATGTCTGGTCGGGGAAGCAGTTTGTTGGAAGGATTGGAGTTGCGTTCCCGCACCATCGGCCGCGGTAGGCGGCCGGAGGGGCGGCACCCTGTTGAGGGTGCTGTTGGCGGGAACGCACCCGGTGACTCCACGGAGGAAGGTGTCGTAGAAATTGTCTCTACGGACCAACCTCCGGCTGGAGGCTTTGTGACGGTGCGGACGCACCGTCGGGACACTGCCTCCGGTGGAGCACCGGGAGACGGTGGTGATGGAAGGTCACCGACCCCAACTGGGACAGGCGTACGGCCTATGGCCGGCCTGTTAACCTCCACCGCCTCCCGTCCGGTTGGACGTGGAGGTAATCCCTTAGCGGGAGAGGTGGTAGGGACCCCGGGGCCACCCTCAGTGAACACGACGTCATGGTTGGCGTCGATGACTGAGGAGGAGCTCCGTGAGGTTGCCAGGGGTATTGATGAACTGCGATGGCAGGGTCATCTTTCCCCAGGGATCGGGCGGCTCCATCGGTCGCAACCTCGGTTCACACCGTCGCCCGTGCACCGGGAAGGTGCAGGTAGGGAGGTGCCGCCGGCTCCGGCCAGGCGGGTGCCTCCAGGTGGAGGAACTCGGACCGCTCCTATGGGAGGCGGTCGGGGAGTTCCTCCGCCCGTTCAGCGGCCACGGGTCCACTTGGTGGAACCCGAGGATGCTGAACCCGATGCTGAGACTTCGGGGAACCGGAGCAGGGCACCACGGCGGGTAAGTACCGCGCCGTGGACGCCTGCACCGGCTGTCCCGTCGGAGATCCAGGCGTTTGGGTTTTTTAACCCAGTTCACTCGTTCATACGGTATGATGGACGAGAGGACATTACGCCTTTTCTCCGGCAGTTCGAAGCCAAAGCTCGGGCTCAGCGCTGGACGGATGAGGCCAGGTGCAGTTTCTTTACGTACCTGCTCGATGGTCCGGCTGAGGAACATTACGCCTGTTTGGTGGAGTTCAAGCCGAACCTGACCTGGCCGGAGTTGAGGCAGGCTATGCTTCACCGCTTTGGGACGAAGAATCAGGCTCAGGCCTGTTTTGACCGTTTCGAGGCCATGAAGCAAGGGCCTGCGGAATCACTCCAGGTGTTCTACTGGCGCTTTGTTGAGCTAGCAGAACGAGTTTCTCCTGGTGAGGACGAGTCTTGTCGACTCCTCCGGTATAAGAAGAAACTGCAGCCGGAGATACTCAGACCTCTCTGGGGATCAAAAGCTGAGACGGTCAGGGACTTTACCACCGAGGCAATGTTGGTCGAGGCCGACATGCTTACGGCGGGAGCGTTACCTGCCCATACCTTGACGGTACCAGGGACCCAGGCTACGGCCAAGGCCTCTGGTGCTGTGGCAAAGCCCAAGGGCTCTGCTACGTCTACTTCTACCTCTTCGGGTGTGAAGGCAGCGGCACCGTCCAAATCGGATGGAGCTACTGCCAAGACCGGAGGGCAGAAGGAAAGAAAGACGAAGCGGCAGAGCCAGGGTGGAAATAAGTCCACAGCAGCCCCGTCAAGTTCCAGCCAAACGGCTGGAGGTGGAGGTCCTACTCGTAGGCAACCAGGTCCATGCTTTCGGTGTAACCAAATGGGTCACCTTAGGAAGGACTGTCCGAGGGCAGTTGCCCAAGGACAGGTTGCTCGAGTACCACCGGGCGAAAGCCCAGTGGTGCAGTACCTGCCGGGTCTAGCACCCGTGGTACTGCAGGGCCGGGAGTATCTGTCCACCATCATTGATGGACAGATGTTCTATCTACCTGTCGCCAGAAACGAGGGCCCGCCCTCGTTAAACCGGCGCCGGTCCCTGCAGAACTGAGCTGCAGTCGACCGGTAATGCTTGGAAACTCAGGTGTCCGGCAAAGCCGGCAAAGTAAAGAAGGAGCGTACCTTCGGGCAGTCTCCAGATATGTGGGTATCCTGCATGACGCAGGGGTGCCTCTGGCTAGGTCTGCGGACCCAGAAATTACCCAGTGGGTATTTCAGGAGCCAAGCCCCACACTGGAAGCTGCGCTTGCCCGGCTGGAGAGCTGGGTGGCACCTTTCTTCCCCGATGAGGGGGAGGAAGGTCCGAATGGTACGGGCATTACGAGGGCTTCGAGCGTTGGTGCGCCCATGCTGTCACCCAGGCCTGGTGGGTATCCTGGTGTGGAGACTGGAAGCCAGGCCCCTGAGCATCCGGTACGACCGGATGAGGCTCAGAGAAGTAATGTCGGGCAACGACGGTTGCCCATTCCAGAATTACAGAGCCGTGCTTACTTGCGTGGGGCACCGCGTGTTCTGGTGTCGATGGATGGTCGGCTGGTTGAGTCGATCGTCGACACCGGTGCCGAAGTATCGGTAATGAGCATGTCGGTGGCACGGGAGATGGAGTTACCGGTGCAGGAGGTTAGCCTCCCCTCATTCCTGACGGGCATGAGCGGGTACTCCATCCAGATAGAAGGAGTCATGTACGTGGACATGTCAATCCACGGACGGTCCATACATACCCATCTTCTCCTCATTGAGGGTGAAGGGGAAGCCGTGATAGGTGTTGACCTGGCTTCCCGGTTTGGGTTAATGTTGGACGTCGTGAGCCGGAAAGTTTATTTCCGGGAAGACATCTGGAATGCACATCCAGATGCTCTTCATGCCGCACTGGCCATCCAGGCTGCGCAGGGTACTTCGGTACAACTTCCGAACTCGGTGTTGGAGGCATTGGCGAGGCTTCACGATTCTGTGGAGCCGGTGCTACTTCCTCCTTTCGGGTTCCCAGAAGGTATGCCTGCGGAGCCTGAAAAGGTGGATGGGTGGGTTGACATTGTGTCACCCACGCTTGCCGAGACCAGTTCTCCAATTAGGAGCGGGGAAGTTTGTTCCCTGCGACTGTTGCAGAATGTATGGTTATCAGCTCATGAGCGGAAGGTAGTTTCCGTGAGCTTGATAGAGCATGCTGGCCCTGGACAGCTGCTTCTCGTTGAGCCCCATCGTAAAGCCTTAGGTGGCCGTGGTCTGTTGGCAGTGGCAGGGATTGCCGAAGCCACAGAGGAAGGCTCTTACGACATTTGGCTTGAGAACGTCGCCGACGTACCCATTGCCCTGGAAACAGGGGAGGGTGTGGCGACAGCTCAAGCTGTGGAAGCAGCCCTAGTGGTGGGACTGGACGGTCCATCTAAGTTGAGAGGGGGAGACCCCACTCATGGAGATGGTCGACCAGGAGGGCTTCCGCCTAAGTTGAGAGGGGCGACCAAGAAAGGTCGCCGGATCCTCAATGCGGAAGTCAAACCCACTCTCGAAGAGTGCCTTAAAATCGGACCTAGTCTGAAGCCTGATGAGGCGGCACAGCTTCGGGAGTTCCTGCTGGAACGCCGTGATCATTTTGCGTTCGATTATGCAGAGCTGGGGGAAACCCCGCTCGTCGAGCACACAATTGATACCGGTGGGTTACCTCCTGTGCGTGAAGGTTTGCGAAGAACCGCTCCGGCGGCTCGTGCAATCGAGAGAGAAGAGGTAGCGAAGATGTTGGATGCAGGGGTAATCCAACCTTCGCATAGTCCTTACGCGAGCCCTATCTTGCTTGTTCGCAAGAAGGATGGTGGCTTTCGTTTTTGTGTGGACTATCGGCGACTGAATGCCCAAACTAAGGCGGATCAGTACCCGTTACCTCGCATCGATGATGCCCTCGATTCACTTGCTGGAGCGAAGTATTTCGCAACCTTAGACCTTGCTAGTGGTTACTGGCAGGTCAGGATGGCGGAGCAAGACATTGAGAAGACAGCATTCATTTGCTCTCAAGGTCTGTTTGAGTTCCGAAAAATGCCTTTCGGACTCTGCAATGTTCCTGCCACTATGCAAAGAGCGTTAGACCTCTTGTTGGCAGGACACAAGTGGGAGAGCTGCTTGGTGTACCTAGACGATATTATCGTCTTTGGGAGCACCTTTGAGCAGTTTCTCGAACGCTTGAGTACTGTCCTGAGACTGTTACGAGGGGCGGAGCTGAAACTCCAGCCGAAGAAATGTTTCTTCGGTTTTGACAAAGTCAAGTATCTCGGCCACATTGTGAGTGCCGAGGGAGTTGCTCCGGACCCGGGACTCGTAAGAGCAGTCGAAGAGTTCGATGTCCCTACAACGGTGACCGCCGTCCGAAGTTTTCTTGGACTGGCCGGCTACTACCGTAGGTTCATCAAGGACTTTGCCAAGATCGCCAGACCTCTGCATGATCTGACCAGAAAGGATGCGTCCTTTGACTGGTCGGAGCAGTGTGGTCTAGCGTTCGAACGGTTAAAGGCATTTTTAACCGAAGCACCGGTGCTCACCATGTATGATCCACGTGGTGAGGTGTTAATTCACACCGATGCTAGTGGGTACGGTCTAGGTGTCGTAGTATATCAGAAGTTACCTGAGGACAAGGCTCCTCGGGTTCTGGCCTACGCTAGCCGTCTCATGAAGGGACCGGAAACACGGTATAGTGTCACCGAGCAGGAATGCTTGGCGATCATGTTCGCCGTGGGTAAATTCCGACCTTACATCTTTAACCGGGACTTTGTGATCGTAACAGATCACCATGCGCTCTGTCATTTGCAGACTGCCAAAAACCTGCAAGGCAGGTTGGGGCGTTGGCAAATGCAGTTGCAGGAGTACCGGTATAAGATTCAGTTCAAGAAGGGGAAACTTCACGAGGATGCTGACTGTTTGAGTCGGTATCCAGTGAATGAAGTTGTTGATCCTTCTTTGCCTGAACACGTCGAAGCCGACGTGGGTGAGGTGATTTACCGGATCCGGTCTGAGGTGGATTGGGTAATGGAGCAGGCCAACGACAGTTGGTGCTCCAAGGTGAAGCGTGAGCTCTCCACCGACCCCGACTCGGACTTAACGTTCAAGTTCGTGGTGGCAGACAAGTTGTTGTATGCCATCAAATCCATTCAGGATCGCACTAGAACTGTGTTGGTTGTGCCGAGGTCGTGTCAAGCCTTCTGCTTGCGGAAGTTGCACGATAGCTCCGAAGCTGGTCACTTCGGAGTGTACAAGACCTACCAACGTATGCGTACTCGTTTCTACTGGTTAGGTATGAAACGTGACACGGTGGAGTATGTTAAGTCATGCTTAGTGTGTCAGAGAGTACGACAGTTCGCAAGAGCTCAAGGATTCTTGCAACCCATAGTTCCTGAGTACCCGGTTCATGCCTGGGGAATGGACTTCGTTGGGCCTTTTCCCGCGTCCGTGGGTGGAGTCACATATGTATTGATTATGGTGGACTACTTCACCCGGTACGGCGTGGCAAAGGCAGTACGAAGGGCTATGGCCGCTTGTGTTGTCAAGTTTCTGAAAGATGAGATCTTGTCGGTGTATGGCACTCCGACTACTCTCATCTCGGATCGTGGATCCCAGTTCTGTAGCAAAATTTTGCGAAAGTTCCGGGAGCGCTATAATATAGCGCAGCACTTCACGACGGCGTACCATCCGCAAGCTAATGGGCTTACGGAGCGTACGAACAAGACCGTGATGGAAACCATCAAGCGTTACCTTGATCCCCTCAAGGACCAACGTGATTGGTGGGAGAAATTGCGGCCCGCCGTGTGGGCCTACAACACTGCGGTGCAGGAGAGCACGGAAGTGTCTCCGTACCAATTGTTGTTTGGTCGTGAGCCTAGGTTGGGGATTGACAATCTCCTCCCTAACGGTCCGGTCCGTGACTTGCCCGACCAGCAAGCCGTGGAGGAGCGTGCTCGTGGCTCCCCGGACTCTTTGGGTCGGGCCATAGCTGACTTGGCCGACGGCGGACCTTTGGGTCTGCTATTGGTTGACGATGCTGTGGTGACCCAGCCGTCCCCTCGGACCCCTCTATACTATGGGTCTGTTTGGGGACGGTTGACACCGCCTCCCACCGTGGGTTCTCCGAGGGCGACCATTAGGTTGGGAGCCATGGAGATCCCGGCAGTTGGTGAGCCGGTGCGGGCCAGCACGCCCGTCGAGGAGGTGACCACCGGTTTGGCGGCTACCTCTTTGACGAAGTGTGATCCTCCGGCGGACCAAGGCCGGCTAGAATTGGCTAGCCTGGCTGAGGGAAGCAGAGATGCCTCCTTGGGAGGAACTCTGGTCATCGACACGGAGGCGGAGATGGACACCATGGAAGATGATGTGGTGCCCGTCTCCAGGCGGTGGCGAGGCCAACGGATCCTCTCTTCAGAGGACTCTTCGGAGTCTGAAGGGAGAGGGTCAGGCTCCCTGGGTAAACGGTCTGTGACCGGATCCCAGGAGGGTACTCCAGCCCGGAAGGGCAGTCCAATTCCGGTCGACCCTGTTGGGGAGGCGGAAGCGGCCTGTCTGGAAAGGCAGGATGAAGCCGCGCAGTACCAATCGGCGTCAGGTGGTTTCCTGGCGTCGGATGGGAAACGCTACTTCGTTGGGGAGTACCCTACCCAGCAGTTCCGTAAGGACGGTTCTAAATCCAAAAAGAAGTCCGGAGCTGCTCGGTACACCGCCAGGATGAAAGCCCTGGCGAAGAGGGAGGCACAGTTGGAGCGGACGAAGGCTGCCTTGGCGAAGTTTACGCCGGCAGTGGGTCTTCTCCCTGTGTCGCCAGCTCATCCTGAGGGAGCTGCTGGTGCTGCCTGGCCTGTTGGTCAGCCTCCGGTTTCGGGACCAACCGAAGCGGAGGCTGGCTGTTCAAGCTGGCAGTCTGCAACTCCCAAGAGGGACCGAAGAGCGGAAAGGAAGGCCAATCAGCCTTCTCCTCCCGCTCCGAGGAAGAGCGCTCACGCCAGTGGTGGTGGTGGTCAGGGACAGAAACGTCCCCGCCCCTTCACCCCACCTTTGGCCAGTAATCCGGTGGGAAAGAAGGCTAAGACCTCTCGTGGAGGTCCGGCCGGCTTTCCCAAAGGAAAGTGGAGCCAGGAGGACCGCTTGCGGTACCACCAGGCACAAGCGGCCAGATGTGCTGCCCTTGTCCTGCGGGACAAGAAGGCTGCACACCGTCGGGAGTTTGAGCTCCAGGCCTCTCAGTTTCCGCCCCTGCGGGAAGCTGATGCCCGGAACCCGCTCAGTACAGGGGAACCTCCCGTCGGAGTTGGTGCCACTCCTATTCCGAGTGCCACCACGGCCGCTGGCCAACAGCGTATCGCCCAGAGGGGGGTGATACAAGCTGCCAAGGCACCTCACCAGGGTGCGGCAGTTAAACCTGTTGGTGGCAAGGGTCAGCCGACCCTTGCCCCGGAGAAGAGAGATCTTCCCCGGGATGGAAAGGGACGCTTCGTGGCGACACGAGCGTCCTCGACCGTCAGTTCGGCTACGGGAGCTAGGTCAAAGACTAGTACAGCTTCGGCTAGAAAGTCTGCGACTAGTAAGTCCGGTCAATCGAAGGGGGCTAACCACCCTCCTAAGACTGCCCGGCCCGGTAAGTCTGTGAGCTTCGGTGCGTCCAGCTCGCAGCGCGGTGAACCTTCTTCTCATGACAAGAAGAAAAAGAAAAAGAAGAAAAAGGGCAAGAAGGCCCATCATGAGAAGAAGGGAGGTCCGAAAGCTTCCACCCGTGTGTCCCAGGGGACTGGTGGTGGTGGAAGTATCGGGACCGAGGAGGAGGAGTCCCAACACGGTGCGACCGTGTCGGCCGGGAGCCAACCGCACCATACCCGTCATAGCAAGACGGCGCGGATGGATGATCGGTCAATGCGAGACGTTGTTCTCGGTATACCATCATCCTCCCCGAAGGTGGTGGCGGTACCAAACTTGTTAGTTCGGTCGGTGGGAACTCTCCACCGGGTCAGCTCACCGTTACCTAGCGGTGGGGGCAGCCCGGCGGGGAAAAATGATGTTCCCGCCAAACGTGGTCCCGTGCCTTCCGTAGGAAGGACACCCTTCTCCCCGGGTCCTGATGATGGGGTCTTTGCGGCCCTAGGACCGGAAGAAAGAGCCAAGTCTCCTGAGCCCGAGGGCGAGGGTCGACGCTTTGGTGCGGAGCCTCCGTATTCAGAAGGAGAGGTCTTTCTGAATAACCGGCTTGGTCTGTGGCAGGACCAGCCGGGAATGGAGGGGTACCAATACCACGGATACTATCGTCTGGGGGAGCCACTCCCAGTTCCGTGGACGCCGTCGTTGCCGTCATTTGCCATGCGCTATGTGCTGGCATTTGGCAGTACGGACTATCAGGTGTTGCTGGTCGTCAACCCGGTAAGGAGATGCTTTGCTGTTCTAGACGTGGTGGGGACAGGAGCTGGGCTCGTACGTATAGCCCAGCTCGCGGCCCCATACGTCCAGCGTCTCCTTGGCTGCGACTTGGAAGGAATGGTGGGAGAATTTGTCACCCACCCTCTACGAGGTAGCGTGTCCGATCCCGCGGCCGCTCTCGTAGACCTTCTTACAAGTCGGACTCTTCGTCAGAGTCCGCAACTTGACACACTTGCCGTCGAAGAGTTTCGACAGCAGGAGGTGTTAAGACTCAGGGGGACTGATTTCGATGTCGGTCTTGGGTGGAGAAACACCCGGATGTGTTCGTGGTGGATACGTCGGTGGATGTCGGAGTGGATGGTGGCTCCGATGAATCCACCACCGAAGAAATCAGTCTGAAACTGAGTGGGGGTCATGGGCGCAATCCTTGCTGGCTCAGCCGACCTGATCCCGGGGCGGATCAGGGAAGTTGAGAGGATTGTGACGACCCAGTTCTGCACCTTTTGGTGCAGAACTAAAACCCATGTCGTCTGCTAGGCACTTGTCAAATTCATTGCCAAGCAGACGACAAAATGGCCAGCAAGGGTCCCTGTCCTCCCCCAGGTGGAGCAGCCTGGGGGTGTATATAATGGTGGTGGCCATTGTATACTGGGCAGTGGAAGTGAAACCCTTATGCAGAGTGTATGTGCTTGTTGCTCCTTCAATCAACAGGTGGCCAAAATGGCCACCATTCATCTCTTTGTTTCCTTGGAGTGTGGAGGTTGTTAACCTCTTCTCCTGGCTGGGATTAGCCAGGAGATTCATCAGTTGCATCTCTTTGTTGGCTCTCTGCTGGTAGAATTTACCAGCAGATACTGCCTATTTATATAGTGAGTGTTTTTACTTATTTATTCTTATTGAATAAATTATATCTTATTATTTTCACTCTCTTAACCACTGGTGTCCGTGTCATATTATTTCTTTAATAATACTGGGGAAGTTACCGCGTAGAGGGTGGGGGTTCCGGTGGGGAGTTTCACCGTCACCATCGCCATCCTGTCCGTCATGTTTTCCGGCATGTCGGCCGGTTCTTCGCGCGCGGTGCCACGGTAGGATCCATCGGGGATCTACCGTGGATCTACCTCGTCTTGTTCGGCGGTCTTTCGTCCGACGACGTGCGGCGAGGGACGTGACCTCCGACCGGCGCTACCCGTGGCACGGATGGGTACAAGAGGAGGGCTGGCCAGCGCTTCGACCCGTCCCAAGGAGGTCAAGCGACGGTAAGTTGTTTCAGAATTTGCCGTAGGTATTGTAGCGACCAAGTCGGGTCGTTACAATGTATATATATATATATATATATGTATATGTATATATATATATATGTATGTGTATATATATGTATATGTATATGTAAATATGTATATGTATATATATATATATATATGTATATATATATATATATATATATATATATATATATATATATATGTATATATATGTATATATATATATATATATATATATATATATATGTATATATATATATATATATATATATATATATATATTTATATATATATATATATATATATATATATATATATATATATATATATATATATATATATATATATATATATATATATATATATATATATATATATATATATATATATATGTATATGTATATGTATATGTATATGTATATGTATATATATGTATATGTATATGTACATAGGGAAATTCGTCTGCTCAATGAAAATTTAAAAAATGAGCAGACCATGTTGCCACAATCCTCTCAACTTCCCTGTTCCGTCTCGGGAACAGGTCAGTCGAGCCAGCCAGGATTGCTCCCCGAACCTGACCTTCTTAGGTTCCGAATGGCTTCTCTGGCGGTGTCGCGAAAGTGGAGCCCATCCACTCCGCAGCCCACCGACGTGCCCACCACAAGCACATCTGGGTGTTACGCCACCCAAAACCAGTATCGAAGACGCGTGCGAAGCGTCCGACTTGTTAGGAGGTCTACCAGGGCAACCGTGGGCTCGGTCTTGCACCCTGGTAGAGGCTCAGTAATAAACTGTCCAGCCATACCTCCTAAGTCGCATCCCAGCAAACGTTGGATGAATGGGGCTGCACGCCGGGCTAGACGAACTATCCCGGCATCTAGCCCCACCACATCCAGAATTGCAAACGTTTGCTGGACCGGGTTTACGACCAAATGCCACCACATGGCGCATGTTGTACGGCGGTAGCCTTGCTACCCATGGCTCTGGAAGTGGCTCATCCAGACGGTAGTAGCCGTGGTATTGGCAACCCTACATTCCCGGCTGGTCCTGCCAGAGACCAAGCCGGTTATTCAGATACACCTCTGCATCTGAATAAGGGGGCAATGCGCCAATACGCTGTCCCTCGGCCTCAGGCCTAGGGGAGGTTGACGTTTCAGGTCCTAGGGTATCAAATACCCCACCGCCATGGACCGGAGAGAAGGGTGTACCCCCACTGGGGGTCACGGGGTCACGTCTTGTGGGAACACTGACTCCTGCAACCGAGGTTCCTTCGCCCTTAGGTGAGGGCAAAGTCACACGGTGCAGGGTTCCCACTGCTCGAACCCGCAGGCTCGAGACCGCATCCACCTTCGGGGAGGATGGAGGCGTGCCGACCAAAACGTCGCGCATCGACCTACCATCCATCTGTGCCGCCTCAACGGGACGGGTACGGATTGGTTGACTCCCGGCCGGCTTGCTTGCCTGAGCACGCCGGGACTCCTCCTTTTTCGCCACGACGCCTCCAGTTTCGGCTCCCTGGCGCCTACTACTGGAGGGTGTCGGACTCCCTTTCCTCTCACGCTTGGACTTTTTACGGTCCTTTTTCTTTTTCTTCCCGTGAGAGGAAGGTTGACCATGCATCGTGTCAGACTTAACTGACCCCGACAACTTACTGGGCCGGTCAGGCTTAGGCGGATGGTTAGCCCCCTTCGCCTTCTCGGACTCCTTCTTCGAAGGTTTTCCGGCCGAAGCCGTACTCTTCTTCGTAGAAGTGCCCTTAGCCGAGGTGACAGCCGAGGATGACTGTCCGGAGACAAATCTTCCTCGACCATCCCGAAGGAGAGGCTTCTCCTTTGGTGCTAGAGTCGGCTGACTCTTGCTACCAGTAGCTTTGGCTTCCGCACCATGGGCTGGTGCACTGGAAGCCTGCATCGCCTCCCTCTCGGCGATTCGCTTCTGGCCAGCGATGGTCGTGGCACTCGCAATAGGCGGGACGCCATGACCGACAGGAGGTTCCCCTGTTTTGAGCGGACTCCGGGCGGGCATTCCCTGCAGGGGAGGGAACTCCGCAGCCCGGCGCTCAAACTCCTGTCACTCACCTGCACCGACCGCACGAGCGATCTGTCGGTGCAAGCTCGCTGCTTGAGCCTGAAGCCGTTTGAGCTTGTCCTGCAAGCTCTCGGGCTTCCGAGGTTCGAAGGCCTTTCCTCGACCGGAGGACCTGGCCTTCTTGCCTCTAGAGCTTTCAGCCACTGGTGGGGTGCGAGGGCGGGACCTTTTTTGTCCCTTGCCACCACCACCACTCACAGATGTTTCCGTTTTACCAGGAGCGGGTACTGGAGGCTGAGTAGCCTTCTTCTCCGCTCGCCGGTCCCTCTTCGGGTTGTCCGACTGCCAGCCGGAGGGGCCAGCTACTGCCTCGGGCGGACCCGATCCAGCAGCCGGCTTCTCTGGCCAAGCAGCCCCTGAACAACCGTCAGGGTGGGCGAGAGTCTCTTCTCGAAGCCCCACAGCAGGCGTGTACTTTTTCAACGCCTCCTCCTTGGCTTTGAGCATTGGCAGTGATCCGTGCGGCTCCAGACTTCTTTTTGCACTTCTTTGCGCCGTCCTTCTTCACCTGCACGGTGGGAAACTCCCCGATGAAGCATCGACGGTCTCCGACCAGGAAGCCACCTTCCTGGACCATGTCCCGTCTAGCTTCATCCAACCGATCCAAGCGGCTCTCTTCTTCAGCCAAGGACACAGCCACGGCCTTCAAAGGGGGATCCCGTCCCAGACGGTTTACCCTCGGAGGCCGAACTACTCCCGTCAGACTCCGAAGAGCCCTCTGAAGAGGCGTTACGGCTCTGCCACTGCCTGGAGGCGTCAGCCACCGACTCAACGGTGGTTTCGACCTCCATCTCCGTGTCGATGATTAAGGACGCTCCCAAGGAGACATCCTCACTGTCGTCGACCACCCTAGACCAATCTAGGAGGTCTCGAACAGCCGGAGACCCGGGTTCCGGGGGTACTAGCGGTTACCACACCGGTAGCAGCTTTCCCACCATCAACACCCGCTTCTGCAGGCTCTCCAACCGGAGAAACTACCGCTGCCACCGACTGAATGGTGGTAGCAGCCGTATCCCTGGAGGGAGACTGCAGGTATCTGCCCCAGAAGGCTCCGACACCGGTCGGAGTCGACTGGGCAGACCCCGGACCTTCCACGGGGTCTGCCGCTGGGGAATCAACTGATTCCACGGTAGCGTCAGCCATTTCCGGTCCGCCAGATGATGGGGAGCCCTCCGATCCCGACTCCAACAGCCTTGCATCCCCAGGATGCAGCGGGCTGAGGGAGGGGGACCGTCGGCCACTCCCGTCGCCTTCCTCCTTCTCCTTCTCCGTGGTGGACCTATCAAACAGGGAAAGTATCGTTAAAAATAAGTTTTTACTGCGGAAAAGTGAATTCCACGGGCTTTCACCGTGAGAATTCTCGTTTTCACCGTCCAAAGTCGGTAATTCACGGTCAAAACCGTGTTTTACCGCCTTCGTACTGTGAAAACCACTTTTCCCCCTTTCGGAACCGGTAGAAAGGGTATTCCACAGGATTTCACCATGCGAATCGCGGTTTCCACCGTCCAAAGTCGGTAAACCACGGTAAAAACCATGGCTGACCACCTTCGGACGGTGAAAACACCCTTTCACCGAGCTCCGACGGTTGGAAAAGGCATTGCACGGACTTCTACCATGCAAAATGCCGTTATCACCGTCCAAAGTCGGCAATTCACGGTCGAAACCGTGTCTTACCGCCTTCGATCGGTGAAAACCACTCCCTGGCGGGCTTCTACCGTCCAAACACCTTCAAACTTGGGCCTTCCCAAGCGAAACGGCGCTCGGACGGGCTGAACCCGCCGGAAAAGTGCTTTCCATAGTGGTTTGGCCACCATGACAACAGTCATGGCGGCGAAACCACTTCCACCACGTGTGTATACGGTCATTGACCGTAAAACACACTGTTAATACAGAAAAAAGAACTGCCAACAGGCAGGAGAATGGAAATTCCCTTAGAGGGACTTACTTTATCAATTTTGCCCCTCTTTTCCAGTCTTGGCACGCTTTTCAGACGATGAATTGGTGGTTTCTTTAATCCACGTGTGGCCGGTGTCCTTTGTTTGAAAGTTTTACATGGGCAGTAGCGGCTAAAACATCATCAGCCGCCTCATGCATGGTCACCATGGAGATTCTTTTCAATTCTTTTATTTTGACTGTAATTGGAGATTTCACGGAGGTTTTCACGGATGGATTTCTCCGTCCACGGACCGATTTTGTCGGACCGTTGGCAGGACACCTGGTGATGGGCCGCCCTTGGTTTCTACCGAAACCGTGGTGGGCCCCAAACACCGCAATGTCCGGCCGCCTCCTCTCCCAGCTGTCTGCCCACAGTAGCAGACTGCCAGATCTCTCCCACCACGGTAGGGATACCCAAAGAGTACCCCATACCGTCCAACTCCCTACTCGAGGCTTGAACCCACTCACCTCGAACACCCTCGGTCTCCGCGGCGGAGATTGTACCGAGGAGGAGGGGGGTCATCTGCCTCGGAGTCGGTAGACTTCTGCGAAGAAATAGACGGTGGCTTTAGCACCGGAGTCATTCTACTCCGTGCCGAAGCCTCCGTGGCATCGCTGTCTGCATCGGAGGTGTCAGAGACACCAAGTCCATCTTCCTCTCTCACAGTGCAGGTGGGTATATACGGCTTCAGGTTATCGACATGAAACCGGTCGCGCACCTTCCGACTATACCCGTCTACGAATTCTATCTCGTAGACTAGGTCAGAATACCGTGCGACCACCGTACCCCTCTCAGCTTTATACGCCAAGCTCCATTTCTTCGCTTGACTGAGCTTCCCAGCCTGATCTCTAATCCACACCTGATCACCAGGCTGATACAGAGGAGGCTCCACACGGCCAGCGTCGTACTGCTCTTTCTGCCTTTTCTGAGCAGCCGTCAAACGTTGACGAGCCTGCTCTTCCACGGCTTGCTGGTCAGGCAAGTCGCAGACTGGACCGTTTGGAAGGAGGTTATCAATCTCCATCCGAGGCTCACGGCCAAACAACTGATACGGAGAGAGCTGTGTACTCTCCTGGACAGCTGTGTTATAAGCCCACACGGCGGGCCGTAATTTATCTCACCAGTCACGCTGTTCCTTGAGGGGATCAAGGTACCGCTTGATGGTTTCCATTACGGTTTTGTTCGTACGTTCCGTAAGCCCATTAGCTTGCGGATGGTACGCCGTCGTGAAGTGATGCGCTACATTATAGCGCTCCCAGAACTTCAGCAGGACTTTGCTGGAGAACTGGGACCCACGATCCGAGACACGAGCTTTCGGTGTACCATACACCGAAAGGATCTCGTCTTTCAGAAATTTCACAACACAGGCGGCCGTGGCCCTTCGTACCGCCCTTGCCAAACCGTACCGGGTGAAATAGTCAACCATGATAAGCACATAAGTGACTCCACCCACAGAGGCAGGAAACGGTCCAACGAAGTCCATTCCCCAGGTATCAACGGGGTACTCTAACACACAATCGGTTGGAGAAATCCCTGACTTCGAGCGAACTGTCGCGCTCTCTGACACACCAAACATGACTTAACATATTCGGCAGTGTCCCGCTTCATACCGATCCAGTAGAAGCATGAGCGCAGTCTCTGGTAGGTCTTAAACATTCCGAAGTGACCAGCTTCGGGAACGTCATGTAGCTTCCTTAGACAGAAAGCCCTGCATGACTTCGGAACTACCAGAACAGTTCTCAACGGATCCTGGATGGACCTGATGACAAACAACAAGTCATCTGCCACCACAAACTTGAACCGGAGGTTCGAGTTGGGGTCTCGGAAAATTTCACTCTTCACTTTGGAGCACCAGCCATCGGCTTCTTGCTCCTTGACCCAATCCACCTCGGAACAGATGTGGTAAATCACCTCACTTACGTCGGCCTCGGCGTATTCAGGCAAGGAAAGGTCCGCCACATCACGAACAGGATACCGACTCAAAGCGTCGGCATCCACGTGCAGTGTTCCCTTCCTATACTGAACCTTAAACCGGTACTCTTGAAGCTGCATCTGCCAGCGCCCCAACCTGCCTTGCAGGTTTTTGGCTGTCTGCAGATAGCAAAAAGCATGGTGATCAGTTACGATTACGAACTCCCGGTTAAAGAGGTAAGGACGGAATTTACCCACGGCGAACATGACCGCCAAGCACTCCGGTTCGGTGACCGAATACCGTGTTTCCGCTCCTTTCATGAGCCGGCTTGAGTAGGCCAGAACACGGGGGACACTGTCCTCCAGTAACTTCTGGTAGACTACGACTCCCAAGCCGTACCCACTAGCGTCGGTATGGATAATTACCTCACCACGAGGATCGTACATGGTGAGTACCGGCGCTTCGGTTAAAATGCCTTTAACCGAGCAAATGCTAGTTTGCACTGATCCGACCACTTGAAGGACACATCCTTCTTCGTCAGATTGTGCAAAAGCCTTGCCACCTTGGCGAAGTCCTTGATGAACCTTAGATAGTAAACAGCAAGTCCGAGAAAACTGCGGACGCCTGTCACCGTCGTCGGGACATCAAACTCCTGGACTGCCCGCACGAGATCCGGGTCCGGAGCAACTCCCTCGGCACTCACTACGTGACCGAGATAACATACTTTGTGAAAGCCAAAGAAACACTTCTTCGGCTGGAGTTTCAGCTCCGCCCCTCGTAACAGTCCAAGGACAGTGGAGAGTCTCTCGAGAAACTGCTCGAAGGTGTTCCCAAAGACGATAATATCGTCCAGGTACACCAGACAAGTCTCCCACTTATGTCCTGCCAATAAAAGGTCTAGCGCTCTCTGCATGGTGGCTGGAGCATTAGAGTCCGAAAGGCATTTTCCATAACTCAAACAGACCTTGAAAGCAAATAAATGCCGTTTTCTCAACGTCTGGCTCAGCCGTCCGAACCTGCCAGTAACCACTAGACAGGTCCAAAGTAGCGAAGAACTTCGCACCGGCCAATGAGTCGAGCACATCATCGATGCGAGGCAACGGATACTGATCCAGCTTTGTCTGGACATTCAGTTTCTGGTAGTCCACGCAAAAACGAAAGCCACCATCCTTCTTGCGAACAAGCAAGATAGGGCTCGCATAGGGACTACGCGAAGGTTGGATAACCCCTGCATCCAACATCTTCGCCACCTCTTCTTTCTCGACTGCTCTGGCCGCTGGAGCGGTTCAACGCAATCCTTCTCGCACTGGAGGTTGCCCACCGGTGTCAATCGTATGTTCGACCAGATAGGTTTCACCCAACTCTGTGAAGTCGAACGCGAAATGATCCCGGCGTGCCAGCAGGAACTCCCGAAGCTGTCTCGCCTCTTCAGGCTTCATATTGGGACCAATCTTAAGACACTCTTCAAGAGTAGGAGCCGTCGCCACATTGAGCACTTGGCATCCGTTTCCGGACGCCCCTCTCAACTTAGACGATGCCTCTCCTGGTCGAACTGTCTTCTGAGTGGGGTCTCCCCCTCTCAACTTAGACGGCTCTTCTAGCCCCACCACAATGGCAGCCTCCACTGCTTGAGCCGTGGCTACACCCTCTCCTGTTTCCAATGCAACAGGTGCATTACCCATGTTCTCAAGCCAGATATCGTACATGCCAAGCCGGTTAGCTGCAGCGATACCTGCCACTGCTAACACACCACGTCCACCTAATGCTTTACGGTGCGGCTCCACGAGAAGCAGCTGGCCCAGGGCCGGCATACTCTACCAATGTCACGGATACGACACGTCGTACGTGGGCTGGTAGCCAGACATTCTCCCTCAGTCGCAGAGAACAAACTTCTCCGTGCCCGATAGAGGTTCTGGTCTTGGGCAGCTCTGGTGAAATGATGTTCACCCACCCGTCAACCTTCTCGAGGACAGGCGGATCCACTGGGAGTTGCCGTCCCGGAAGCAAAGCCCCTGGTATCGGCGATGGAATTGCTTCCACCTCCCTAGGTTCTGCAAGCGCTCGATCGGTGAGTGCAGCTTGGAGGGCATCTCTATGTGCCGTCCAGACATCCTCCCATAAGTAAACCTTCCGGTGCACGATATCTACCATCAAGCCGAAGCGTGAGGCGTGATCAACGCCCAACAATGCTTCGCCCTCTCCTTTCACCAAAAGGAGAGGCACCTTGATGGTTTTCTTGTGGATGGTCAATTCCACATTTGTGAGCCCTACTACCTCGATGGAGTGCCCACCCATTCCAAGAAGGAATGAAGGAACCGCCAGTTCCTCTATAGGCAACTCCATCACTCGTGCCGCCGTTATGCTTAGGACCGACACATCGGCCCCGGTGTCTACGATCATCTCTAAGAGACGATCGCCTATCGAAACCCACACCCTTGGTGAACCTACGTCGTAGGCCCGGCTCTGAAGCTCAGGAATGAGAACCCGCGGGCTCCCACCATCAATCCTCTGCCTCCCGTCCACCTTAACGTCCACTACGGAGGGTAATTCCAGACGTGCAAAAGACTGGGGAACTGTCTCAGAAACCAGAGACTCCCCAGGCACAGCAGGAGGTATGGGCGCACCAACTCCTCCCGCCTGCTCGATGAGCGCACGATCCAGCACCTCACCACTTGGCATAAAGGGTGAGGGGGCAAACCAGCGATCCAGCTGGCTGCACACGGCCTCCAATGTGGAGCATGGCGATGGAAATACCCACTGGGTAATTTCCGGGTCCGCAGACCTCGCCAGAGGCACCCCTGCCTTCCGCAGGACATCCACATATTTGGAGACCGCCCGGAGGTACGTCCCTCGCTCAGAACCCAGGCCCTGACAGGCACCTGAGCTTTGAAGCTTTACCGGTCGCACACCACTCAGTTCGGTGGCGACCGGCGGCGGTTTAACGAGGATTTCTCCTCGTCCTCCACGAGTCGATAGTAGAACTGGCCATCGTGAACGGTGGCCAGGTACTTACGACCCTCCAGCCAAACAGGCGCAATGCCAGCGGTTGGCTGGAGGTTCTGACTCTCGTCAGGCACCACCCTGGCAACCTGCCCTTTGGCCGCAGCCTTCGGACAATCCTTCTTCATGTGAAACATCTGGTTACACCCGAAACAAGGACCTAGTCGCCGGAGTGAATCTCCTGCACGGTCCGTACTTCGCGGCGTTGCCGCCGGCTGACTTCCACCAGAGCCTGCCGACTTCTTCTTCTTGCCTCCGGTCTTGGCTCCTGCTTTGTCTAACTTGGACGGTGCAGCAGCCTTCGCACCCATTTGGCTCGAAGATGAAGCCCTGGCAGAGCTCCCAGAGCTAGTGGTTCCGGAGGACTGAGCATTAGCCCCGTCCTGAGGAACCCCTCTAGTACGGTTAGGAAATTTACCTACCAGAAGCAAATCGGCCTCAACCAGCCGTGCCTTTCGGGCATATGCTTCTACCGTACCGGCCTTGCAACCGATCAATTGATCAGTGATGGCCGTCAGGAGTTTCCGTTTGAAGTGAATGAGCCGACAGCTCTCGTCTTCACCCGGAGACACTCGTTCGGACAGTTCCAAGAACCGCCAGTAGAATGCCTGCACAGACTCGGTAGCCCCCTGTTTTATCGACTCAAATTCGCCGAAACAGAGGTGAGGCTGGTTGCTGGTGCTGAAGCGGCTACACATAGCATCCTTCAGCTCCGTCCAGGTCAGGTCTGGAAGAGTTTCCACCAAAGTGGCGTAATACTTCAGCCGGACCGTCCAGCAGAAACGTGAAGAAACTGCATCGGGACTCGTCCGTCCAGCGCTGAGCTCGGGCTTTCGCTTCGAACTTGCGGAGAAAAGGCGTCAAGTCCTCTCTGCCGTCGTAACGAGCAAATGAGTGGACCGGGTTAAAGAACCCGAACGCCTGAACCTCCACTGGAACCGCTGAAGCGGGCATCCAAGCAGCGGCACTAACCCTGCAAGGCTGCCTGCTCCGGTTCTCCGAAACATCAGACACGGACTCAGCTTCCGTGGGTATCATCAACTGAACCCTCGGCTGCTGTCCGGGTGCGGGAGGAACTCCCCGGCCAATCCCCCTAGATGGCCTGGGTGCTTCCCGCAGAGGTACCAACCGGGGTTGTACCGGTGGTTCCTCCCCATGCGCCTTCACGCACGGGCAACAGTGAAAACCGAGGTGCCACCCTCGGCTCAACCGTCGACTGGGACAGTCGTCTTTCCAAATGAAGGACATCTATCCCGTATTCAATCTCAATAAGTTGCTGCTCAGATAGCCCGGCCAAAAAGGCCCGGCCCTCACATGCAGTCTCATCCGGGATTTCCACCATGTCCCTACGGGGTCGATCGCCACGTCCGACCGGACGGGCGACGGTGGAAACTTGGACATTCGGCCGTGGCCGATCATCCTTCCCGGTGAGATCACCATCGGACTCACTGTCTTCCAACGGGTATTCTCCCGGACGAATGTCCGGGAGAACTGTGACCCACGCACTGTGACCCACTCCTCTGTGAAATCCCCGTCTACGCTACCGCTATGTTCCTCAGTTTCCAGAGGATCTCCGCCTTCCGCCCCCCAAGGGGACGGTCAACTACGCGGCCGCGTAACTCTAAACCTGCATCTGCACCAAGTTCCCGACCTCCCGTCGGTACTTTTGGAGCTGGCTCCATTTTTCACCGTAAATGAACGGTAAAATCTGGACAAAGCCTTCAGATATCGGGTTTCCACCATCGAAAACGGTAATCTCACGGACAAAAGTCCGTAAAATACCGTTACGAACAGATGGGACCGTGCAAAACCGCGGTGTCATGGACAAACGTCCGTGTCCCATGGTGAGGAACGGTCAGAGTTTACCTTTACCGGTTTCTACCGCGGTATAACGGACAAAAGTCCGTTTCCCACGGTTTACTTCTCGGTAAAACACTGTACACCCCCGAAAACCACAGTACCACGGACCGTAGTCCGTGCCCAACGGGAATTCGACGGTAAATTTACCATTAACCGCGGTACAATGGACCGGAGTCCGTTCCCCCGGTATATAATGGTAAATTAACGGTGAACTGCGGTAGATGTACCATTCACCACGGTACAACAGACCAAAGTCCGTTCCCCACGGTGAGCCACGGTAAATCGACGGTGAAACGGTGGTTTCCGCCGCTTTCCCACGAACCAAAGTCCGCGCCCAGTGGCGTACTCTCACTGCACGGTGATTCGACCGACTAAACGGTCGAATACACGGTAAATCACCTTGCGAGAGGCGGGGTACAGGTACCCGGCGCCTCCACCAAGTGTAACGTCCCGCCGGACCATTACAATACCCCGGTAAATTCACCTCCAAAACGAACGTAAAACTTACCGCTTACCGGCTCTTTACGGGGACCGGACCGTACCCGTAGCCGCCTCCACACAGTGTTCCCCTCGGGACGTGTCGGCTCTAGGAGCCACCCTCGACGGACACAAACGAAAACCACGCCGCCACGCCGAGAATATCGCGGTAGAACGACGGTTCTACCGAGAGCTGACACAAGTACCGGCCGATACAAGATGGTTGAAGAAGGTGGAGTTGCCCCAACCGGAAAACCCACCCTCCGCGGTACTCCCCAAAGAAATGACACGGACACAAAGTAAGTGATGATTTAAAACAGTGTTTAATTAACACTTACGATGCAAAAGATGATAAGATAGTGGCAGTAATATTTACACAACTTGGCTGGATTCCTTATCCAGCCAAGCCCCCATAAATATATACAACAAAACAAGGCAAAGAAGCCAACAGGTCAAAGGCACAAAGGAAGAATTAGATGCTGGACAGTGGAGGTCCTCTTGACCTCCACCCACAGGTCTAGTCAGATCCAAAGCCTACAACCAACTGCCCAGATCCTGTGGTTGACTAGGCCACAGGAAACCTCCAGGCAACTCCACCTGGAGGGGACAGAGGTCACATCTGACCTCTCACCCATAGACTTCATGGTGAGAGGTCTGCTGGCACCAAAATGGCGTCCGACCTAACAGCCTCCTGTAGCTGTCAGGCAGACCACCATAGGGAAATTCGTCTGCTCAATCAAAATTTAAGAATTGAGCAGACAAGGTTGCCACAATACACTGGGAGTCCATCAGAGTTCCACAATAAAGAAATACAAGTTCCTGAAGCATTTTGATTTTCCATCAAATCTCTGTATTTATCTCCATCAGTGATATCTTCATATAATCCATTTTTTTCACGACTTTTACTAGTATTACATAGTTTAATTTTTTCTAACAAGGTTCCATTTTTGAACATTTGCCGAAGTTGTTGCTCAAGTGGCATATACATAAAAAATGAACATTGATTTGTAATTTCTTTGTCATTGAATACTTTTTAACATGAAATACATTTATCGATTTGTGTCAGTCCTATGTATTTTTTGCACCAACCACAGTAAAAATGTTGCTGACAAATAGAATCTTTTCTTGCTGACTTGAAACACTGGTTGAACAAAAAAAGAGTTTCTGGCAAACCACATGGTGATGGCAGCAACAACTGCAGTAACTGTAAGAATGCTTCTTTGCACTCTCGTGATAAATTAAATTTTAAGAAAAATGAAAGAATGCATAAAAGTGCAATTTTTTTAGAAATATTCGAATTCTCATAAATTGGATGATCTTCGTTTTCTTCTTGAGAGTGCCATGCAGTCGATTCACTAATGTTATCATCACTTTGATCATCACTGGATGTCTAAAATGTTTTAATGAAATCATATTTAGAAAATATATTTGTAAGTTAAAGAGAGAAAATAACCAACATACATCATATACTGTTGATGTAGGTGAATTACTCAGGTTACAATCACCAGTATCAATTGTTGCATCTGATGAGTCTTCCTCACATGAACATTTTTTCTGAGAAAATCGATCTTGGGGATGAGAATATTCAGGATTATCTGATAACTTTAATTCCTCATCAGATTTCAATGTGCAGCAGTCTGTTGAAGAATCTTCAAATTCATTTTCAGATGGTTGACATAATTCATGTAGTTGATTAAGTTCAGGAGAAAGTTCATTTTGTGCTGAAGATCCAGTATCTTCACTAATCAGAATTTCATTGAATTGAAAATGACTCGAAGATTGATTGCTGACTATATAAACAAATGATGTGATATATGATAATTTGTAAATATAATAAAGTATAAAAAAATCAAATGTTGTTGAAATACGTGGTTAATAAGATAGCATTAATGCCAGTAATTCAAAGTATAAAAATATATATAATTACATAATATATTATATAAAAATCTTACATAACAATATATAATTATGTTTCGTTTCTAAAATAATTTTTTCAAGTACCTTTCAGAAGTTTTACTGTGTAGTTTATATTTTATACTTGTAGATTATGAATCTCAATAAATTGCTTCAATCACATCCACTCTTATTTTCTCACACTTTGATAGGAAGTACATGGGTTGATCCATTCTGGTGGGAGCAATTATGACCATGGCATAGTTAGAAAATGTAGTTTCACAATTGTAGAAATCCTTTAGTCATGTCAGGTCTGGAAATTCATTGTATGAGTCAATATAAATGTGACCAGAATTATCTAAGTGATGATCATAATCTAAAACAACTGCTAAACAAAGCCAACTTGAGTTCAAAATGGCTGCACCTAAAGAAAGTTTGAGAGCATATTTTGCAATTGTTCATTTCTATGAAGAAAACAAATACAGCACAATTTCACTTAATGAACTAGATTATGATACTGTCTTAAAAATTAATGCTCTTTCTGACTGTTTGGACAAATGGAGAGTTGAAGAAATTGTAGAAGTCAAGTGGGAAAACACTTATTACCCAGCCAACATCATTCAATTTGGAGGTAAGCTATGTTTCAATACTGGTTTTTCTCTTTGTTTATAATAGCCATCCTTTTTACAGTTTTTGGTCAATTTTTGACTATTTTTACATAATTTGTATTTTCATATTTTAGACATTAATTATTATAATCTAATTTAATAAATATTATAATTATAATAATTATTGTACTTAATTTCAGTGTTTTTTTTAATGTTGTTATAAATTTTAAAAATAGGTATTTCATTTTTTTGTAATAATAATTTATTTTTTGTTAGCAATAAGTGTTCAATTTACAATTTACATTAACAAAAAAATGAAATAAGTGAAAATAAAAAACACCTAAAACTGCACCTTTAGTTTTTTTTGTACTTCATATTTTCTATTTACAATTCTAAATATTATATTATAGGCACTACATAGTGTATATTCTATGTTAGTTGCAATATTATTTCTTTTAAACAATATGATTTTATACTCTTAAAAATTAATATCTTCAACAAAAAAAAATTTACTTGCACAAATCCTTAAACCTGTAACATTTTCATACTTCAAAGCAAACATTTGTTTCAAAAGGGTGTACTTACTGAAGAGTAAGTATGTATTTTTTTAAATTAGAGTGAAGTTATGTTAATTACCCCTCAAAGTTTTTTATTTTAAGAAATTTTTTATCTTCGTGAATTATATTTTTTTATTTTTTAAACAAGTAACTTTGTTGCTAATATACTAATAAAATTCTAATGTTCTAGTGCTTCTTAGAATTAAATATTTACATATTTAACCTTTTTATTTGTACTATTTTTTATATTTACTTTTACATATGAAAATATTAATTATATTATTATTATTATTATTATTATTATTATTATTATTATTAATATAAACATATAATTTAAATTGCAGGAAACCGCAAAAGGCTTGAAAAAAATATCGAAGATTTAACAAAAGGAAAAATATTACAAGAAAATCTACCTATCATTTTTAAACATTGCAGTGGCCTAATTATGCAAAAAAAACAAATAATGACCAATTTAAGTAAGTAAATTAAATAAAACATGAATGGTGAACTAAATTGTAAACTAGTAAAATCAATTATTTAATATTTGGTCAATAATTACAGAGAAAATATCCAACATAGTGGCACACTGGCTGGTCATACAAACCCAAAAAAAACAACAAAAAATCAGGATATGGTGGCTCTTCTAGCTGAAATAACATCATCGAATACCAAAAAAAATTGCCAAAGTTGTGTTGATTATGAATGCAAAATAAAGCGCCAAAAAACGGAACTAAATTTACTTAACGAACAAATTGAAACTTTACAAAATGAAACAGAATTACTTAGGAAAAAGGTAAAAAAACAGAAAGACAAAAAGTGGCTCTAAAATCCAAATTGAATGCAATAAAAAATGATGACTCCAGTTTCAACAATAGTGTAAGCCCCTCACGTCACATACTTATAGGAAAAATTGTTAAAGTTCCTGAATGCAAACTTGCACTGTCGTTTGACGGATTATAGCAAATATGTCAATGACTTATTGGTTGTCATATTCGGAAGAGAAAAATTGGGAAAAAGTGTACTAAAAGGTATCAAATGTGGTAGCACTAAAGAAGTCTTGGATCCAAATATGATTGAAGACATTGAATCTCATGTTGTTACAAAATTTAATGTTGCTAAACAAGTGGTTAGAACATCTATCAGGAATAAGCTTAATTCAGAAAGCAAATTATTAATTAGCAAGACGGGAAATTAAGTGTGCTAATTAATTGATATTCAATATACATGTGCAGTATCTATGATAACTATAAATATAATAAATGGTTGTAATTTTCTTGTGAAACTTTACCAATGTGTAATTAAAAATAGCACATATAATTAAAAAATGTTTTCATTCATATTGTATACTAATTTTTTTACAATTGTTGTTTAATTGATCTATTTCAAATATTAATTTGTATAACACTTTTGTAATGTACATGATGTTATTTGAAATTAAATTGTTTGCATTCTTTCTATGCAGTTTATTTTTATTATTGCAAAATAAGAATTTACATCGTAGAAGTGATCACATATCTGGAAAACTATAATATTTTGTACTTTTTTGTATATCTATAGCTACACATTGCAGGAAAAAAACCTTTCTACAACTAGGTTCATACCTGACATTTTTTGCAGAAAAACTACATTTCTTTTCTACAGGTAATCTGCATAAACTTTACAGCTTAATAACTAGTGTTTTTGCAGTTTTTCTACAAAACAAAGGTGCCAATATTCCACAGAAAAACTGCAAACAACTGCAGTTTATGTCTGCAGTTTTTTTGCAGAAAAACTGTATTTGTTTTTCAGAAATTCTACAGAAAATTTCCAGCTAATGCACTCAGGGTTTTGGCATCATCAACACAATTTTTTTGAAACAAAGATTTTTCATGATCCGTGAACCTTTCAGTGGCTTTTTTCCAGCTAGTTTATTTTTCTTTTACAAGTGAAGCTAAAGGTTGATGTCCAGGCCCTCCATTCGATTTTGAAAAAAAAAACTTACAATATGTACTATTGTCAGCTTCAGAATAGGCTAGCCAATCCCATCTTAGCAACCATTTGTATTGGAAACTAAGATTTTTCTTATTTTGAATTTGACTTGGAAATTTAAACGTCACATCTGGAATTTTCACTTTTTTTAATGCCTTCAGTTTATCTTCATTTGTCATACTATCAACTTTTTCAGCATAAGCAGATATATCGTTTTTATCAATGAAGTCATGTGTTTGCAGATTCGGAATCTGTTGATGAAATCGAATCTGGCAAATTCTGTTCTGCAGAAGTAGCTGGTATTGGTACATCTGCATGTGATATATCTGTTTTAGGTTTTTTTGAAAAAAAGCTCAATATTGTTGATTTTCTCTTCTGACTCTCCATGACTTTAGGCAAATTGAAACTCACTTTTGGTGATTTTTTTAAGTATTTTTTAAACAAAACAAGCACTAGTTTTCAGTTTATGGTAACTACAATAGTCCATACACATGTCTGTACTCCCTACATTTGCTCTGATTGATCAGAGTGAATCTTTTGTTTTAAATCATAAGATTGAGAAATTTGCTCTCATCACTTGGAGCAAATTCCTTAAATTGAATGCAATAGTAAAGAATTTGCTCTGATAGATCAGATCATCAGATCAATCTCAAAACACATGTGCCACTTGTACCTAACTTAGTAGGCTAATGGCGACACCTACAACTTAGTGCAAGTCCCAGTGAACTATAACAGGGACTTTTTTTGTTAAAAATAGAAGAAAAAAAGAAATTTTTCTGTGTTTATGATCAAAAATCTAATTATATCTAATCTTTACCGGGCCAGCAAAGGGGGGGGGGTCCAGACCCCTGGACCCCCTGGCTACGCCACTGGTTCACCGTAGACATCCAGTGATACGAACCCCGCTGGGCCAGTAGTAATCAGGAAAGCTTTGGGGATAAGCTTAAAAGAATTATTTGCATTTTCTTTTTTTTTTGTTTCTTCTGTTTGTTAACTCTTCTTAGCGATGTTTACTCCATTTTTCTCTCCTTTTTGGTTACTCCCTTTTTTCTATTCTCTTTTGTCAATTATTTTGTTTTTAAATATTTAACTATGCTTTTTTCTTAAATTATATTAGGTGTTGCATGGCTATTTTAACACGCAACCACTCGTCTAAATTACATCTATTTATGATTGGGAATTATCCCCTTGCACATGGCTCTTGAGCTGATTGCTGGTATACAGAGTTGAATGGATGTGCAACACCATGGTATTTTTGTCATCAGTAGTCTCTTCAAATAGTTAATGAGTAATTATTAAAAAAAATAATAAAAGTGTTAACAAGTTTAGAGTTTATTAAAACTAAATGAAAAAATATCTGCAGCTTTTGTATTAAAATCTATTTAGAAAAAAAGTTCAACAAGTCTAAATTTAATTGCAACCAAATGGAAACAAACCGTTTCTTAGTATAAATCCACCATTGATTGTATATGTTCTGTTACGAGTTGTCCAGAAAAGTTAAAAAAACTGAATTAATTCATTTTTTCTTACTAATTATTTTATTTTTAAATGAACACATGGTGACGGTAAGTTTGGTCGTTTAAATTCACCGGTTATTGTAGCAGTCCAGTCGGGATGTCATATCATTGCCGAACTTCAGAGCCGTGTGTGTGTGGGGAGCACCCCGAGTGCTAGTGTCACTTAACGACCATCTGGTTGAGATGACAATTACATTTACAATTAGTACTCTGCTAGCAGCCAAACAGGCGTATGGCAGAGGGACATAAAAGTCTATATGCAGCATTAAGCATTGTCAAGCACATATACAGTACATGCCCATATATAAAAAAGGAAATGAATATACAAATGTCAATCTCACAAAACAAAATTATCCACATTCACCACTGCCTTAGGAAGGGAGGTTTCCATTGTCGTATAACTCTTGGGAAAAAAGACCAATAATATGAATCTGTCCTAGCAAAAAATCTCCCTAATTTTCCTAGAGTGGTCAGCCCTGCCCATTTATAGTGCTTTATGAATATCACTGGACTGTGGTTTAGGACAATCACCACGTGTAATTTTTCCAAACAATTTCAAACTTAACTCAGCCCTGCGATGTGCCAAACTATGCCATTGTAGCACTGACAGCATCTTAGTGACATTATATGTAAATTTGTGCCAGCCACAAACGTATTTAGCTGCCTTACCCTGAACGATTTCAACTGAGTGAGTAAGTGTGACAGAGTGAGGATTCCATACACTGCAGCAATACTCAAGATGAGGCCAAACCAATACTTGATAGGCAATAGTATTAAGTTGTGCTGGGCCAATGTCTTTGACTAAAACGAAGTATTTGTAGAGCTTTCCCAGTAACACCATCAATGTGTTTTTTCCAAGAAAAGTCATCTGTCATTGTAACCACCAAGTACTTATAACACTTGACACTCCGTAGAATAATGTCATTCATACTTTAATTGAACACAATTGGATTTCTACCCCGAGTTAGCCTCATAACACTGCACTTCCCCTCATCCAACTGCAGTTGAATGCCTGAGGTCATTAATAAATATCAGGAACAAAAGAGGACCCAACACACTACCCTGGGGTACACCAGATTTAACAGCCAACCACTCTGAGTGAGACCCATTTACAACTACCCTTTGTTTCCTATCACTTAAAAAAAAGTTACCCATTTGGTTACCTGGCAAAAACCCATATGCTGCAACTTTTGCCAGAAGGTTTGAATGTGAGTGTGAAATTTATTTATTTAAAATAATTCATTTATTAATTTTATTAAGGGTCAATAGTTGCTTGATAATGCCCTCAGTATTAACATTATTATCCCCCAGAGAACGCATTGTTCGAGATGCAAAAGTTTTAGGTGTAGTATTTTCGTCTGCTGTAAAAACACTCCTGTATTGTTCATTCAACAGAGAAGCTTTCAATTTTGGTGTGATATTAGTTCTCCATTTGCCCCAACAGGAGCTGGAATCGAGTACTCACCAGCCCGAGAATGTTTGACATACCTCGAAAACAGCTTTCGATCTTCTTGCAGCCATTTACTGAGTTTATTAGTTTTCTTTTTTAGCATTTGCACGAGCAATATGCAAACCATTTGCATTCAATAAACTTGAATTACCTATGTATCTATTTCTCCATAATCGCTGCTTATGAAGAGCCCTTTTAACACATGGTGTATACCATGCTGGTGTTGATGCATCCTGGACTCTCTTTAATGGAACAAACTTCGAGACCCCTTCCATCAGTACCAAGTGAAAAATTGCCTAATTTTTATGAACATCATGGTGATTAAAATTATTTTTAAAGTTCTCAAGATTTTGCTGCACATGCAACTTAAACCCATCGCAGTTACATTTGTTATAAAGACTAACCTGCCTTATGGCTTTAACAGTACTTCTAACATTAACATTGACATCACAAGTTACAATGTGATGGTCACTAATTTCCTCAGAAACCTTAAGATTAGATATCATAAGGGGAATGTTAGTGATTTCAACATCAAGGACACTACTATTCCTAGTTGGATGCATAACCATCTGTTCCATGGAGTAAATATCCAAACTTTCCAAGAATGAAACAGTTAAAGTAACATCATTCCCACCTGTAATTGAGCGAAGTTCCCAGTTTATGTTTGGGAAGTTAATATCACCTCCTAAAATTATAGCTTGGTTGTTGTGTGCATGATGACCATTGACACCGGGGCCGAAGTCATAGTCTTGAGCATGAAGGTGGGTATGGAGTTACTCATACAGGAGATAACTTTCGACATACATCTATGGCCTGCTTGGGTCGAGGTACATGTTGTGCATGTGGAGATGACAATCCATGGGAAGGCCACCAAAACCCCAGCAGCACGGTGTGGGTTAATGTTGATATCGTGTAAAGGAAAGTGTATTTCTGGAAAGATGTCTAGACTGCACACCCAGACACCATTCGAGCCGCATAGACGGATAAGTTTCTGGGGAGACCTGGAGCGGTGGAATCTGTTCCAGCACCAGTATATGTGGCTTTACCCCAGAGAAAGCAATACTCAGGAATCCCAGAAGAGCCTGAAAAGGTAGATTAGTTGGTGGAAATTGTTTATCCTGAGCTGTCTGAGACCAAATCTCCCATCAGGAGTGGTGAAGTTTGTTCTCTACAACTGTTTGAGATCATTTGGGTATCAGCACATGTCTGTCCAGCACAAGTCTGTAAGTCTGGTAAAGCATACCGAACCTGGCCAGCTGCTTGTCGTGCAGCCTCACCATAAAGCCTTGGGTGGATATGGTTTGTTGGCAGTGGTGGGTATTGCCAAAGCCAATGATAAAGTTGGGAGAGGCTAGACATCTTCGGGAATTCCTGCTGGAGTGCCAGGATCACTTCACATTCAATTATACAGAGTTGGGTGAAACCTCTCTAGTGGAACATACGATTGATTCTGGTGGACAACCTCCAGTTTGTGAAGGATTGTGTCGAACCGCACCAGCGGCACATGCGATCGAGAAAGATGAGGTGGCGAAAATGTTGGATGCAGTGGTAATCCAACCTTCACGTAGTCCCTACATGAGCTATATTTTGCTTGCACGCATGAAGGATGGTGGCTTTCATTTCTGCATGGACTACCGGAAACTGAATGCCCAGACAAAGCTGTACCGGTATTCATTACCTCGCATTGATGATGTCTCAATTCGCTGGCTGGTGCGAAGTTCTTCGCAACCTTGGATCTGGCTAGTTTTTTAGTGGCAGATTCTGATGGCTGCGAAGACAGCCTTCATTTGTTGCAGGAGCTGTATGAATTCCAAAAAATGCCTTTCAGGCTCTGTAATGCACCAGCCATGATGCAGAGAGCATTTACACCTCTTGTTGGTGGGACACAAGTGGGAAACCTGCCTGGCATACCGGAAAATAATGCGGTCTTTGATAGCACCTTCGAGCAATTTCTCAAATAGTTATCCACTGTCCTTAGACTGTTATGAGGGGCATAGCTAAAACTCCAGCCGAAGAAATGTTTCTTTGGCTTTCATAGTCATGTATGTTGGTCACATCGTTAATGCTGAGGGAGTTGCTCCGGACTCGGATCTCATAAATTCTGTCCATTAGTTTCAAGTACCGACAACAATGACAGGTGTCCGAAGTTTTCTCGGACTGGCCAGTTACTATCGGAGGTTTATCAAAGACTTTGCCAATGTTGCAAGACCACTGCACCAGCAGACAAATAAGAATGTTTTTTCAAGTGGTCAGGGCAGTGTGCTCTAGCATTCACATGGTTAAAAGCATTTTGAACCAAAGCACCTGTGCTTCCCATGTATGATTCTCGTGTTGAGGTAATGATACACACAGATGCTAGTGGGTACGACTTGGGAGTCATAGTTTACCATAAGTTACTAGAGGACCAGTGGGTCTTTCGGCCGAGACTCGCCCATCCTGAAGAGTGTCTGGGTGCTTCTTTGCCCGAGAATTAGCCTGCTGTGTCAGGTTCACTAAAAGCAGTTGCTGGTTGCTCGAGCTGGCAGTTCGGTAATCTCAAGAGGAACTGGTAAGTAGAGAAAAAGGTGGCTCAGCCTCCAGTACCTGCTCCTGGTAAAATGGGTGCTTCTGTGAGTGGTGGTGGTGGAAAGGGACAGAAATGTCCCTGCCCTCACACCCCACAAGTGGCTGGAAACTGAGGAGGCAAGGTCAAGCCCTCTTGTCGAGGGAAAGTCTTCTCGCCTCACAAGGTGCTAGTGAGCCAGGATGCTAAGATTAAGATCCTCCTCGCTCAGTCAGCATGTCTGGAGGCTGCTATTCAACATGCGATGGGTTGCAGAGACCGAAAAAAATTTGAGCTCCATTTTGGTCAGTTCCCACCCTTCCGGGGAACTCCAGCCAGGAACCTGCTCAGTACAGGGTAACGGACAAGTCAGCTGTGGTGTTCCTGTAGTTGCCAGTGCTGCTACCACTGCTGTCCAGCAGCGAATTGCCCAGCGAATCCACCAAGGCACCAGCCCATGGAGAGGTAGATAAACTGCTGGTGGCAAGAGTCAGCCGACTCTTGCATCGAAGGGGAGGCCTCTCTTTTGGGATGCCCGGGGTCGATTTGTGGCTGCACAACTGACCCTAAGCATCAATTTGGCTACGGGTGTTCCTACAAAGCAGAGTACGGCTGTGACCAGAAAATCTTCGAAGGAGAAGTCCAAGAGGGAAAATGGGCTAATGACCTGCCTAAATCTGACCAGCCCGGTAAGTTTTCGAGCTCGGTGGGTTTTGGCTAATAGCATTGTTAACACTTCCTCTCAAGGGAAGAAGAAAAAGAAATAAGGACAAGAAAAGGTACAAGCATGAGAGGAAGGGGAGTCCGATACCTCCTGCCAGTATTCACCAGTGAATGGAAGCAGGAGTTCTGTAATGGAGTAGGAGGAGTCCCGATGCACTAAGAAGAGCATGCCAGCTTGGAATTAGCTGGTCCATGCCTGTCACGTAGAGGGGGCATGGATGACTGAAAGATTCATGTGTGATGTGGTCGGCATCTCTCCATCCTCTCCAAAGGTGGATGCAGTATCAAACCTGCATTTTGATCATCATGTGATCAGCCACCTTGATCAGGGAACCTTGATGGGAGAAGTTAGTGTTCCCCCAACTCGTGGTCCCGTGATCCCAAGAGAGTACAACCTTTTCTGAGAGTTACAGCCCTAGGACCCGAAGTACACTCCATCTCCTCCAGGTTTGAGGCTGAGGGACAGCATATTGGAGTGTAACCTCCTTATTCAGATGCAGAGGTGTATCTGAATAATTGGCTTGGTACCTGGCAGGACCAGCGGGGTATGGAGGGCTACCAATACCACTGGATGAGCCACTTACAGATTCGTGAGTAGCCATGCTACTGCTGTACAACATGAACTATGTCATTGCATTCAGTTGTGGAGGCTTTCTGGTGGTTATGGTCATAAACACAGTTCGACAGGAGTTTGGCATTTTAGACATAATTCGGACTAGATGCTGGGATAGTTTGCCTATCCTGACATGCTGCAATATTCGTCCAATACCAACTGGGAGCAGACCTCAGAGGATGACCGGTCAATACATTATCGAGCCTCGGTCAGGGTGTGAGACAAAATCTATGGTCACCCTGTCGGACCTCCTAACAAGTTGGACACTGTGTACATCTACAACTCCAGGAGATTCTTTCAAGGAATTTCGGCAACTGGAGAAAACCGTCTCAGGGGACGGTCTTCAATCCTGGTTTTGGGTGGTGCAACATCCAGATGAGCTTGTGGTGGTCTTATCGGTGAGAAGACAGCATTTATTTGCTCTCAAGGTCTGAGTTCCGAAAAATTCCTTTCGGACTTTGTAATGCACCAGCCACGATGCAGAGAGCGCTAGACCTCTTGCTGGCAGGACATAAGTGGGAGACTTGTTTGGTGTACCTAGACGATATTATCGTCTTTGGGAACACATTCGAGCAGTTTTTTTGGAGACTGTCCACTGTCCTGCGACTGTTAAGAGGGGCGGAGCTCAAACTCCAGCCGAAGAAATGTTTCTTTGGCTTTAACAAAGTGCGTTATCTCGGTCATGTAGTGAGTGCCGAGGGAGTTGCTCCGGACCCGGATCTCGTAAGAGCAGTCCAGGAGTTCGATGTTCCGACAACTGTGACAGGCGTCCGTAGTTTTCTCGGACTGGCCGGTTACTATCGGCGGTTCATCAAGGACGTCGCCAAGGTGGCAAGACCTTTACATGAACTGACCAAGAAGGATGCGTCCTTCGAGTGGTCGGAGCAGTGCAAACTAGCTTTTGCTCGGTTAAAGGCATTTTTAACCAAAGTGCCAGTACTCACCATGTACGATACGCGTGGTGAGGTAATGATCCATACTGACGGTAGTGGGTACGGCTTTTGAGTCATAGTTTACCAGAAGTTGCTGGAGGACAAGTTCCCCCGTGTTCTGGCCTAAGCAAGCCGGCTCATGAAAGGAGCGGAAACAAGGTATTCTGTCACCGAGCAGGAGTGCTTGGCGATTGTGTTTGCCGGGGATAATTTCCGTTCTTACCTCTTCAACCGGGAGTTCGTGATCGTAACAGATCACTATGCTCGTTGTGCTCTGCTGACCGCCAAGAACTTGCAAGGCAGGTTAGGACGTTAGCAGATGCAATTGCAAGAGTACCGGTTCAAGGTTCAGTTTAAGAAGGAAACACCACGTGGATGCTGAATGTCTGAGTCTTTATCCGGTGTGTGATGTTGCGGACCTTTCTTTACCTGAATACGTCGAGTCTGACGTAGGTGAGGTGATTTACCGAGTCCGCTCGGAGGTGAATTGGGTAGAGGAGCAGGCAGCCAATGGCTGGTGCTCCAAGGTATTGAAGGAAATCACCACTGACCCCAACTCGGCCCTCCGGGCCAAGTTTGTGATGGCAGACGACCTGTTGTATGCCATCAGATCTATCCAGGATTGGTTGCAAACTGTACTGGTAGTGCCTGTGTCATGCCGGGCTTTCTGGCTGAGGAAGCTGCATGACACTCCCGAAGCTGGTCACTTCGGGATGTTTAAGACCTACCAGCGACTGCGCTCACGCTTCTACTGGATCGGTATGAAGCGTGACACTGCCGAATACATTAAGTCGTGTTTGGTGTGTCAACGAGTGCGACAGTTTTCAAGAAATCACAAGATATCTGCAACCGATTGTGCCGAAGTACCAGTTCACACCTGGGGAATGGACTTCGTTGGGCCGTTTCCTGCCTCCGTGGGTGGAGTCAACTATGTATTAATCATGGTTGACTATTTTACCTGGTATAGTGTGGCGAGAGCGGTGCGAAGGGCCACGGCCGCTTGTGTTGTGAAGTTCTTGAAGGACGAGATCCTTTTGGTGCATGGTACACTGAAAGCTCTTGTTTCGGATTGTGGGTCCCAGTTCTCTAGCAAAGTCCTGCTGAAGTTCCGGGAGCGCTATAACATAGCGCATCACTTCACGACGGCGTACCATCTGCAAGCTAATGGGCTTACGGAGCATACGAATAAGACCGTAATGGAAACCATCAAGTGGTACCTTGATCCGCTCAAGGTAGCGTATAGGGCGTGATTGGTGAGATAAATTACGGCCCACTGTGTGGGCTTATAACACAGCTGTGCAGGAGAGTATGCAAGTCTTTCTGTATCAGTTGCTGTTTGGCCATGAGCCTCGGATGGGTGTTGATAACCTCATTCCGGATGGTCTGATTCGCGACTTGCCTGACCAGCAAGCCGTGGAGGAGCAGTCAGAGATTGACCACTGCTCAAAAGAGGCAAAAGGAGCAGTATGACTCCGGTCGAGTGCAGCCACCCTTATACCCACCTGGAGCGCAGGTGTGGATTAGGAACAAGCTGCGAAGCTCTGCCAAGCGAATAAGTGGAGTTTAGCGTATAAGGCTGAACGTGGTACGGTCGTTTCGCAATATTCCGACTTGGTCTACAAAGTAGAATTCGTAGATGGGTATGGTCAGAAAGTACAAGACCGGTTTCATGTGGATAACTTGAAACCGTACGTACCCACCTGCACCGTGAGGGAGGAAGATGGACTTGGAGTCTCTGAGACCTCCTCCGATACAGGCAGCGATGATACGGAGGCTAAACCGGAGGTTTCGGAGGGGAGTAATGTTACTCCAATGCCAAAACCATCGTCCGTTTCTTCGGAGTCTACTGACTCGGAGGCGGAGGACCCCCCTCAATTTCGGTATAACCTCCGTCCGCAGAGACAAAGGGTGTTTGAGGTGAGTGTGCTTTCTGCCAGAATTAGGCATGAAACGGTCCAGGGTATGCTCAATGAGCCCCTGCCCTGGTGGGAGAGAGCTGGTCGTCCGCTAGTTTGGGTGGATGGCTGGGAGAGGAGGCAGCCAGACTTGCCTGCATGTTAGGACAGCCCGGTTTCCGAGGAGGAAACCCGTGGGCGACCCACCATAGGTTGTCTGACTGAGGGCCCGAAGAAGTCGGTCCCTAACTGGACAGAAACATCCGGGAAGACCTCCGTCTCTGTTCATGTTAGTATTAACGTGAAGGCTCCTCCAGGCCAGTCAATTCTTTCGGTGACTCACCGTGTGTCTGCCCCTAAAAAGGCGGTCAATGGTGAGACTTCGAAGGTGACCGGGGTTGTGGCGGTGGAAAAAAATTTAGATACCCAACCACGGTCCACGATTCCTCTCCTACAGTGGAGAGGAATCGACCAGCTACCGTAGATGCCTGTGCCACTATGTGCCATTCTGTCTTGGACCGTATGGACACATGGTGAAAGTGGTGGAACTGTCATGGATGTTGCCATGAGGGTTCTGCTGGATTGGAAGGAGCTCTTCCGACGGGTTCGAACCGTCCGAGTACGTGTCGCTTGGGGAGGTCCAGGGTCAGCGGAATTTGGACGGCAAGAAGACGAAAAAGAGCGGTTGCTTCCGCTTGAAAGCCGTGGATCATGGTGAGGACCGTGATTGTCCGACTTTCAATGGTCGTAATGAAAATAGGCAGCAGTGGTGGAGTCGTCACCGTGCTACAGAGGACTCTTTGGAGTCTGACGGGCATGGTGCGACCGCCATGGGTAGACCATCTCTCCACCATTCCAAGGCCTTTGGAGGTTTTGGACCGGCAGGAGAGTCCGACTGTGCGAGCGAGGAAGGACTGTGCCAGGAAGCACAAGAGAAAGTCCGGAGCTGCGCGGATGGCTGCCAAAGTGAAGGCTCTTGTAGAGAAAGAGGCCCAGTTGAAAGCCCGTATGACTGCCATGAGTTTGGCTACCCCCGCGGTGGGTCTTCCAGCTGTAGTTCTCGACCACCCTGATGGAAGGGACCAGCGAGTGGAGAAGAAGGCAAAGCAGCCTCCAGTATCCGCTCCCGGTAAGGTGGGAAGTTCTACAAGTGGTGGTGGTGGTGATAAGGGACAGAAGTTGTCCCGCCCTCACACCCCACCAGTGGCTGAGCACTTAAAAGGGAAGGAGGATCGAGTTCGAATCCTCCAGGCAGGCCAGCAGGGCACAGTCAGTCCGCCAAGGCACCAGCCCATGGTGCAGTGGACAAAACTGCTGATGGTAAGAGTCAGCCGACTCTTACACCGAAGGGGATGGTTCTCCTCCGGGACGGACGAGAATGGTTTGTCTGTGGACTATCTTTCTCGGCCGCCAGTTCGGCTAAGGGTACTTCAAAGCGAAGTAAGGCTCCGGCCGGAAAACCTTCGGAGAAGAAGTCCGAGAAGGCGAAGGGGGCTAACCACCCGCCTAAGCCTGACTAGCCCAGTAAGTTGTTGAGTGCAGTTAAGTCCGGCTCAATGCACGGTAAACCTCCCTTTCTGATGATGGACCTTAAAAAGTCCAAAGGTGAGAGGATGGGGGGTCCAACACCTTCCATGAGTAAGCGCCAGGGAGCTCAAAGTGGCAGCATTGTGGCAGAGCAGGAGTCCCGGCATGTGAAGTCGAGCATGCTGGCCGGGAATCAGCCGATCCATACCCGTCCTGTAGAGGCGGTGTGGATGGATGGTAGGATTTTGCATTACATTGTGGTCCGCAAGCCTCCATCCTTCCCAAAGGTGGATGCGATATCGAGCTTGCAAGTTCGATCGGTTGGAACCCTCCATCAGGTGACTACACCCTTACCGATAGGCAAAGGAACCATGATGGGTGGAGTTAGTGTTCCGCCAAAATGTAATCCCGTAACCCCAGTGGGGGTACATCCTTTTTTCCGGGCTTCAGCGGTGGGGTATTTGATACCCTAGGACCAAAAACATCAACCTCTCCTGGGCTTGTACCTAAGGGACGTTGTATTGGTGCGATGCCCCCGTATTCAGATGCAGAGGTGTATCTGAATAACTGACTGTGTCTGTGGCAGGACCAGCCGGGAATGGGTGGTTACCAATACCACGGCTATTATCGTCTGGCAGAGCCACTGCCAGAGCCGTGGGTAGCAAAGCTGCTGCCGTACAACATGAACCACGTGGTGGCATTCAGTTGTGACGGTATACCGGTAGTAGTGGTCGTGAACCCAGTCCAACAAGCATATAGTTTTGTGGATGTGATGGGACTAGATGCTGAGATGAGATGGCTATCTCGGCGTGCAGCCCCATTGATCTGACGCTTGTTGGGATGCGACCTAGAAGGTATGGCTGGTCAGATGGTTTCTGAGCCACTACCAGGGGCTACGATCGTGCCCGCGATCGCCCTGGTAGACCTTCTAACGAGCCGGGTACTAAGAAGGCGCCCGCAGCTCCGAGAAATTCCTTTCAAGGAATTGCGAATCTTGGAGGAAAACTGTCTTAGTGGGTCGGTCTTCGATCCTCGACTTGGGTGGCATAACACCCAGGTGTGCTCGTGGTGTGCACACTGGTGGGCAGCGGAGTGGATTGGCTCCACTTGCGCTCCACCGCCAGGGAAGCCGTCTGGACCCTAAGTGGTCAGGTTTGAGGGAGCAATTCTTGCTGGCTTGACCTACCTGTTCCCGGGGCGGAACAGGGAAGTTGAGATGATTGTGGCAACCTGGTCTGCTCAATCAAATTTTTGATTGAGCAGACAAACTCCCTATGGTGATCTGCCTGACAGCATATAGTAGGCTGTTAGGTCGGACGCCATTTTGGTGCCAGCAGACCTCTCACCATTGGAGTCAATGGGTGAGAGGTCAGAAGTGACCACTGTGTCCCCTCCTGGTAGAGTTGCCTGGAGGTTTCAATGGCTTGGTCAGCCATTGAAGTGTAGTGTGTTGTAGGCAAGTGACTGGACAACAACTTCATGCTGGAGGCCAGGGTGGCCTTCATTGTTCTTTGTTTGTTCTTGTTTCTTTGGTTTTGTGTTTTTGTGTTTTTCTCCATGGGGATTTGGCTGGTGGGATTTGCCCAGCCAAGTTGTGTGGAGAATAAACCACTGCTAATTTGCATCTCATTACTTAGTAAGTGTTAATAAGCACCTTTTATTATTTTACTAAACTGTGTTGTGTGCTTTATTGGGGAGTTAACGCGGGGTGGGGGAAATTCTGTGGGAATTCTACCATCCTTTATCCGTCTTTTATCGGCTGGTGACTTACGCCGGCTCGCGGTGGGAGAGGTCCCACCACGATATTCTCGTTCTTGTGGCGGATCAATCGTCGTGTCCGGCGAGGGAGACTCAAGGGAGTGTCGGCGTTTCCCATGTTACCGTGCAAATTACTGCAACGGGGACAATCCCGTCCCCGTTTGGAGTCTGGTGTCTGGGTAAGTTTTGTTCTTGTTCTTTTGGACGAGGCAAGAGTTGCCCGAGGTATTGTGACAGACCAGTCGGGTCTTTACAGTGTCGTAGTATACCAAAAGTTACCAGAGGACAAGGCTTCTCGGGTTCTGGCCTATGCTAGCCATCTCATGAAGGAACCAGAGATACGGTATTCTGTCACCGAGCAGGAATGCTTGTCAATAATGTTTGTCATGGGTAAATTCCGACCTTACATCTTCAACCGGAACTTTGATATTGTGACTGATCACCATGCACTGGGGCGTTGGTAAATGCAGTTGCTAGAGTGCCGGCATAAGATTCAGTTTAAGAAGGAAAAAATTCATGAGGATGCCAACTGTTTGAGTCTGTATCTCGTAAATGAAGTTGAAGATCCTTCTTTACCTGAATATGTAGAGGCAGACGTGAGTGAGGTAATTTACCTGATCCGTTCCGAGGTCGATTGGGTTATGGAGCAGGCCAATGACAATCGGTGTTCCAAGGTGAAAGGTGAGCTTTACACTGACCCCAACTCGAACTTAAGGTTCAAGTTTGTGATTGCTAACAACTTGTATGCCGTGAGATCCATCCAGGTGGTTGTGCCGAGGTGGTGTCAAGCCTTCTGCTTGAAGAAGTTGCACAATAGCTTCGAAGCTGGTCACTTTGGAGTGTACAAGAAATACCAACGGTTGCATACCCGTTTCTACTGGTTAGGTATGAAAAGTGACACTGTGGAGTATGTTAAGTCATGCTTAGTGTGTCAAAGGGTATGTCAGTTCGCAAGAGCTCAGGGATTCCTGCAACGGATATTTCAGAAGTACCCAGTTTTTTGAATTTGAATTTGAAAAATTACTCTGCAAGCAGCCATAAAGGCCTATGGCAGAGGGACAAGAGTCCAAGTGCAGCATAGAAAATGCATTGTCAAAACCAGAAAATATAAAACCCTATTGATATAAACCCAACAACAATTTCAATATTTTTAATGCTGCAAATATATGCATTGTCAAAACAAAACAAAATTATAACTCCCATAAAATACGTTTTTTTTGCACAAAATCCCCAGCAAGCGAGTTTCATTGTCGAATCGCCCTAGGGACAAATGACCAGTAATAAGAATCGGTTCGTGCAAAAATCTCTCGAACTTTGTTAGAGTGGTCACCCCTACCCAAATATAATGCCCTGCAAAGTTTACTTGAAGTAGGTTTAGGGCAAGAGCCTTCTAGCATTCGATTAAAGATATTAAGACTAAAATCTGAACGTCTTGCAAGTAAACTATCCCAACCAAGCTCTGAAAGCATTTTAGTTACACTGTCGGCATATCCATATTTACCACAAACAAACCTAGCAGCCCTGCATTGGACCATTTCTATAGAGTGAGCTAAGTCTTCAGTGTGGAGATTCCACACGGAGCTGCAGTATTCTAGATGGGGACGTACTAATGATTGATATACTATACATTTTACCTCCCTGGGACACTTTCTTAGAATGCGTTGACTAAACCTAAGCATCTGCGAAGACTTGGAAATAATCTGTTCGACATGCAGCTTCCAAGAAAGTTTAGCTGTAATCGTTACCCCCAAATATTTATAAGAATCTACGTTATTAAGTGGAATGGCCCCTATACTATATGGAAATATTATTGGATTTTTTCCCCTAGCTACCCTCATTACACAACATTTTCCCTTATTAAGTTGAAGTTGCCATTTAGAACACCATGCCTCTATTGCTTTCAAGTCACCATCAATAATATGGCAATCATTGTCAGAGGTAACCTCACGATAAATTATTGTATCATCTGCAAATAGCCGGCAATTGCTGCTAACTTGACTGCTGAGGTCATTGATATATAAAAGAAACAGAAGCAGACCCAACACATTACCCTGAGGAACCCCTAATGTAACCCCTATCCAGTCAGATTCAGACCCACCTGCAACAACCTTTTGTTTCCTGTCACTCAAAAAAGAATGCACCCATTTATATACCTGTTTATGCAATTTTTGTCATTAGTTTTGAGTGAGAAACTGTGTCAAATGCCTTGCAGAGATCAAGAAAAACCAAATCTATCTGACTGCCTTTGTCAAAAATTTTCTGAAGGTCATCAACTAAAAGAATAAGCTGGGTTTCACATGAACGCCCCCTAAGAAACCCATGCTGGTTATCACACAAAAGATTGTTTTCCGTAAGAAAATTCATTGAGGAGGAATATATAATATGTTCAAGGACCTTGCAAACTATCGAGGTTAAAGACACGGGTATGTAATTAGTTACCTGAGACTTGTCTCCTGATTTAAAAATTGGACTAACATTAGCTAATTTCCACATATCTGGTACAATACCTACATCTAAACTCTGTTGAAAAATTAACTGAAGGTATGGACCCAACTCTTGTGCAAGATTTTTTAAAATGATAGCATACATCACATCTGGACCACAGGTTTTATTTGAATCTAATTTTAGAAGTTGCTTGACTATCTCATCTGCAGTTATTACAATTTGATCCATACAAAGAGATGTTGAAGGAAAACCCTCATGTGGTATGCCATCATCAATTGTGAAGACCTTCTTGTATTGTTCATTTAATAAGGTAGCTTTCCCTACTGGATCTGAAACAAGATTCCCATTTGTGTCAACCAGAGAAGGAATAGATTCTCTACTTCACCTAGAGTTCTTGATGTAATGCCAAAATAGTTTTGGGTCCGTTTTTAACCATTCTCGAAGCGTTTCTGTTTTAAAATTATCGTGAGCTAACAAGATTTCCTGTTTTGCTGCTGTGCGTGCAATACGGAATTCATTGGAATTCACTAATTTTGGGTGATTTCTAGCCCTATTTGTGACCAATTCAAATTCACATTTTGAGAATGAAAACATTCTTTAAATTTATGAAAATTATCTATAAAATGTGACTTAAAACCATCCCAATTACATTTGTTAAAAAGAAACACTACTCTTTTAACCTCAGAAATTTTTTCCACACATGCATTAACATCACATAAGACAATCTGATGATCACTAATTCCCCCTGATACCCTAACATTGGATAATAACTCTGGACTATTAGTCAGTACTACATCAAGAATTTTGTCATCTCTGGTTGGTTTAGTTACAACCTGTTCCATAGAATAAGTATTCATACTATCTAAAAATGAAACTGCTAATGGCTTGTCACTGCCACTTTTCACCGTATGCATTTCCCAGTTGATGTTTGGAAAATTTACATCACCTCCTAAAATAATGATTGGGCTATGGTATTTACGATGAAGAGTGTCCAAAGAAGTTCTTACACTAGTGACATCTGCTATGGAGGATCCCGGTGGCCGATAGAAAGAATATAAAAACACCTTTTTACCATTCTTTAGCCTTAAACTACAACATACTATTTCACAGTCTGTTTCAAAACTTGTTTCCCTGCAACTATGAAATATTTGTGAAATAGCTATGAAAACCCCACCCCCAGAATGACCAACCCTGTCTCTACGGTACACTGTGAAACCATCTGGAAATATTTCCCTATTATTAACAGTATCATCAAGCCATGACTCTGTACCAAGAATTATATTGCAACCAGTATCCTCAACTGCCGCAATGAACTCAGGAACTTTGTTTCGTAGACTCCTACAGTTAACCACCATAACCTTTACATGTGAAGGTATAACTGAAGTGGGTTTTCCTAAATGATTTCCTTCCTGGACAGTGTTTGAAGAAATGATACTTGAAACAAAGGAACTATTGCTCCCAGCAACAAGCTGTGGAGCATTTATATTAGTATCAACCCCCCTAAAGCGTTTGCACCTAAACCCCAAAACCTTACCCTAAAAAATGCTTAACAAAATCACCTATCTTTTTACCCACAATCCTACCAGCCCTGTAATTAAAATGAACCCCATCCCTACTCCAGGAACCCCCAAAATTGAGCATAGCTGCCCTCCAGTCTATTACCTGGGCCCCCACCTTGCTACATGCTTGGAAGTTGCATGTCGAACAGATTATTTCCATGTCTATGCAGATGCTAAGGTTTAGTCAACGTTTTCTAAGAAGGTGTCCTAGTGAGGTAAAATGTATAGCATATCAATCATTATTACATCCCCATCTAGAATACTGCAGCTCCGTGTGGAATCCCCACACTGCAGACTTAGTTCACTCCATAGAAATGGTCTAACACAGGGCTGCTAGGTTTGTTTGTGGTAAATATGGATATGCTGACAGTGTAACAAATGCTTTCAGAGCTTGGTTGGGATAGTTTACTTGCAAGACATTCAGATTTTAGTCTTAATATCTTTAATCGAATGCTAGAAGGTTCTTGCCCTAAACCTACTTCAAGTAAACTTTGCAGGGCATTGTATTTGCAGAGGGGTGACCACTCTAACAAAGTTTCAGAGATTCTTGCACGAACAGATTCTTATTACTGGTTATTTATCTCTAGGGTGATTCGACAATGGAACTCGCTTGCCGGGGATTTTGTGCAGGAAAAGTGTATTTTATGGGAGTCATAATTTTGTTTTGTTTTGACAAAGCATATATTTGCAGCATTAAAAAAATATTGAAATTGTTGTTGAGTTTATATCAATGGGGTTTTATATTTTCTCGTTTTGACAATGCATTTTCTGTGCCATAGGCCAGAAAATCAAATCAAATATGTTGAAACAATAAGCCCAGGAGCGATCCTGGCTCAATTATATTTTTTTGGATTAGTATGGAACTTTGTCATCCCTCTGTACCCCCGTACAGAGGGTTGACCTAGTTCTGCACAGCTGATGTCACTAATATTATTTTTTTGATCACACATCACTGGGGCTTTGGCTCTTTCTTCCCAGTCTCACCCTTTAATGTAAAGAGATCATCGTGATAAGCAGCATTATGCAAAACCTAGCCGAAGTTGGGCATAGGTTTGTTCTTTAAGAATTGACTAAGAATTAACTAAAAACGTCCCTTTTGTGAGCTTTTGATGACAATCTCATGAATAATTACCAATTCAGTATGATGTTTTTCTATAACTCGTTTCTTCTCTTGATTGCTTGGTGACCGCACGGAGAAGATTCGTGCTATAGAAGTAGTCAGATGGTGATAGATTGTGATCATCCTTCTGCGTTGGGGTGTAGTCTGCTTAGAAGGATGGTGACCATTTCTTCTGGACGCCATTGATGTAAGTCTTTCTTGATGGTTTGAAGATGTTGTTGCTCCTTCAGGATCCATATGTCTCCTTGCCTAGTGGTGTCTCCGGCTTGCCTAGAGAAGGATTAGTTTCCAGACAAGAGACGACGCTCCACACTCCCGAAATTATCTTTGGTAGTGAATCATGGCTAACTGAAGATGTTTCATCCGCTGAGGTTTTCCCCCAACAATTTAACATATTCCGAAATGATTGGAACTTAATCAAAGGTGGAGGTGTATTTCTTGCTATCAATAAAAACCTTACATCAAAAAGAGAACAAGCTTATGAAGGTGATTGTGAGGTAGTTTGTTGTAGCATTTCACTTCATAATGGGAGAAAAAATTTCTTATTTTCATTCTATTGCCCACCTTCAAGTGACGAGGAGGAATTACTCCAATTTAGAAAATGTTTAGATTCCTTATTTTCTACCCACAAACATGCCACCCACAATCAGTTCTCATTGGTGGGGATTTTAACCTTCCAGAAATAAATTGGAAAAATTATACTGTTGACTCCCAGTGCTGTGGTAATAAATTAATAGATATACTGCTTGATAGTGTATGCACATATTCCCTAGATAAACTAGTGCAAACCCCTACACGCTGCACCAATACAACAGCTAATATTCTAGATTTAGTTTTTACGAACACCCCAGAAAATGCCAAATTAATTGAAATTGCTGATGGCATAAGCGATCACAAAATGATTTACTTAGAATTTGCCACCCAATTCGAAAAACTCTAATCAGCTCCCCAAAAAGTCCTACAGTACAATAAAGCTAATTGGGCTAATTTTAAGCTCTTTGTAACAAATGAACTGAAAAATAAAAATAAAAGTGGACTATCAAAAGATGTAAACCAACAGTGGTCATTGTTTGTCAGTGTCATTTCTAATGGCATAAATAAATTCATCCCATTCAAAACTGTAAAATCAAGCTTGGAACCAATTTGGTACTCCACTGAGATATGCCGCGCTCTTCGTAAACAACACAAATTTAGATGTCTTGTGAAAGGCTTGCTTAAAAAAGAACACTTAAACTTTACTAATAGTGTCTTAGGGGTATCACTCCATAAAAATTCCAAGTTGTTCTGGAAATATGTAAAAAATCTCAACAAAATTAAAAATAATATAACTTCAATTATAACACCACTTGGTGATGTCTGTACTGACAAACAGGTTATTGCAAGCACACATAACGATTATTTCCAAAGTGTCTTTCATGCTAATGATGGCAATGATGAACCACAACTTGGCACCTTATCTCATGTCATGCCTGATATAATTATAAACTCCACTGGATTACAAAATTTGCTTTGTAATCTAGATGTTAATAAATCAGCTGGTCCAGATGAAATCTCGCCAAGATTGCTAAAGGAGCTGGCCACAGAAGTTAGCCCTTTTTAAGTAAACATTTCCAAGATTCCCTTGATAGTGGTATACTGCCTATGGCATGGAGCAAGCAAATATCTGCCCAATTGTTATAACAGGAGTTAAAAATTTTCCAAAGAACTATAGACCCATTTCTCTGACCACCATTGTTTGTAAAACTTTCGAGCATATAATTTATTCTAATACAATCAAGCGTTCAAAAAACCATAAATTAATTCATGAAAACCAGCATGGTTTTCGAAAAGGCAGACACAATAGTAAGGGCGAATTTTACTTGGTATTTTTAGATTTTGCAAAAGCATTTGACACAGTGAGGCATTCACTACTAATTAAAAGAATGAAGACTTTTAACTTAAATAAACAAGTAATTTCGTGGACATCATCATTCTTATCAAATAGACAACAGCAAGTCCAAATTGATGGTGCTGTGTCAGACTGGGCTAAAGTAACATCTGGTGTACCTCAGGGTAGCATTCTTGGACCACTGCTTTCACTTCCGTTCATAAACGATCTAGCAGACAGATGCAACAGTACGATGCGTTTGTTTGCAGATGATGCTGTTGTTTACAGGAGGGTTAGGAATAATGAGGATTGTGAAGTCCTCCAAAGAGATCTAGACAGTGTTGAAGAGTGGTGCGCTGAGTGGCATTTACAACTGAATAGGAGTAAATGCAATGTTATGCGAGTTTCAGGAAAGCGAGAATCGTGCATGGCAGATTACACAATGGGAGATGTTCAGCTAGCCCATGTTGATACCATCAAATATCTTGGCTTAACCTTGTCCAAGGACATATAACCAAAGCAGTTGCAAAACCTAATCAAAGGCTGCGGTTTGTCCAACGCACCCTTAAACATTGTAATGAAAATGTAAAGAAGGTCTGCTACTTTACCCTAGTTAGACCTATCTTAGAATATTGTTCCCCAATTTGGAGCCCATTTAGAAATAACCTAAAACAAGAAATAGAAATGGTGCAGTGTAGGGCTGCAAGATTTGTAAAGGAACGGTATGCATATACTGACAGCGTTTCATCTATGCTTCAAGAGCTAGAATGTGAAACATAACATGCCGAAGAAATGAGCAAAGCCTCGCTCTTCTGGAACGTTTGCTGTCTTGTGATAACATTACCCTGCTTATTTTTTTACTAACTAGAAGTCCTCGTAAAGGTATATTTGGGCATTCAAAAACTTTCAAAGAATTAATGGCTAGGACTGATGCATATTTTTGGTCTTTTCTTCCTAATGTTATTAGACTATGGAATTCTCTTCCTATGAATAGTTCTTTGTTAGGACGATTTCAATTTCATGATGATGTCTTATTTTTAAATAATGACAATCAGTCGTGATTGGGAGCAATTCCTCCGTGCAACATGGCTTTTGAGCTGATTGCAGGTGTATTTAATTTAATTGAATTGAATTGAACGCTGTTTCATGTTGTAAGCACTTTTATTTATGAATAGTTGATATTAAAGGTGCGTCCATGAGCCCATTATGTGATACGGATATAAAATTGAACGAAGTACAAAGACAGGGCAAAAGAGTGAACGAAGAACTAAGGGGAACATGGTCTTTTTATATCTTGGACCTGTGTACACCTACGAGGTGTAACAAGGTTCAAGTGACCATGGTCCTAAGAGTATCAATTCACCACTTGAATATTAAGGGATGAGGGAGGGACAATCATGAGTTGTTTACCCACCAGGCTATGGTTTTGACAGAATCACAAGTTACTGGGTGTTACACTTTATTGTAACGACCCGACTTGGGCCGTCGCAACACCCAGGTAAATTTCCCTAAACTTACTGTCGCTGACCTTCGTCGGGATGGGCCTCAGTGCCGGCCAGCCCTCATCTTATCCGTCCGTGAACAAGGGTGGTGTCGGTCAGAGATCTTCCCCAGAGATCAACGGAAACGGACGGTGAAGGACGGCATAATTCCACCGGATGCCCCCCACCCTCCCTGGATCCACGGACACAGTGGTTGTAAATTTAAATAGAAGAATATAATTTATTCAATATAAATTAAACACTTACTCTATGAAAGCAAAGAAGTCTCCTGGTTAATCCAACCAGGAGACTGGGTGAAACACACCCAAATACCACAAAGAATGATGAACAAATGTTTTTCCATTTTGGCCACCTGACGAAAGCACAAAAACACACACATGCAACTAGCATCATGGGTCTAATTCTCACTGCCCAGATATAATGGCCACCGCCATATATATCGCCCACAGGCTGCTCCACCTGGGGGAGGACAATGACCCTTGCTGGCCATTTTGTCGTCTGCCTGGCAACCAATTTGAGGTGCCTAGTAGACGACAGCAGGTATTTAGTTTAACTCTCCAAGAGAGCAAAACTGGGTAGTCACAATCCTCTCAACTTCCCTGAATCGCCCCGGGATCAGGTCAGTCGAGCCAGCAAGGATTGCGACTGTGACCCCTACTCAGTTTCAGTCTGAGTACTCCGGTGGTGGATTTAACGGAGCTACCATCCACTCCGCCATCCACCGATGTGTCCACCACGAACACATCCGGGTGTTTCGCCACCCGAATCCGGGATCGAACTCGGCCCCCCTGAGTCTTGCCATCTCTTGCTGCCAAAATTCCTCGATAGCAAGGGTGTCAAGTTGCGGACTCTGACGTAGAGTCCGAATTGTCAGAAGGTCTACGAGGGCGGCCGCGGGATCGGACATGCTTCCTCGTAGTGGGTGGGTTACCAATTCCCCCACCATTCCTTCCAAGTCGCAACCAAGGAGATGCCAGACATATGGGCCCGCGGGCTGGGCTATACGGACTAGTCCAGCTCCTGTTCCCACAATGTCCAGAACGGCATAGCACCTCCTTACCGGGTTGACGACCAGCAACACCGGATCATCTGTACTGCCAAATGCCAGCACATAGCGCATGGCAAATGATGGCAATGACGGCACCCAACGGGCCTCCCAGACGATAATACCCGTGGTATTGGTACCCCTCCATTTTTGACTGGTCCTGCCACAGACCAAGCCGGTTATTCAGAAAGACCTCTCCTTCTGAATACGGAGGCTCCGTACCAAAGCGTCGACCCTCGCCCTCGGGCGCAGGAGACCGGGCTCTTTCCTTCGGTCCTAGGGCCGCAAAGACCCCATCATCAGGACCTGGAAAGAAGGATGTCCTTCCACTGGAAGGCACGGGACCACGTTTGGCGGGAACACTACTTTTCCCCGCCGGGCTGCCCCCACCGCTAGGTAACGGTGAGCTGACCCAGTGGAGAGTTCCCACCAACCGAACTGACAAGGTCGGTACCACCACAACCTTCGGGGAGGATGAAGGTATACCGAGAACAACGTCTCCCATTGACCTATCATCCATATGTGTCGTCCTGCTATGACGGGTATGGTGCGGTTGGCTCCCGGCTGACACGATCGCACCATGTCGTGACTCCTCCTCTTCCGTCCCGATACTTCCACCACCAACAGTCCCCTGGGACCCACGGGTGGAAGTCTTTGGACCTCCCTTCTTCTCACCACAGGCCTTCTTGCCCTTCTTTTTCTTTTTCTTCTTGTGAGAAGGTTTACCGGTCTGTGAGCTGGACGCACCTATGCTCACAGACTAACCGTGCTGGTCAGTCTTAGAAGGGTGGTTAGCCCTCTTCGATTGACCGGACTTGCTAGCCGCAGACTTTCCAGCCGAAGCTGTACTAGTTTTTGAACTAGTTCCCGTAGCCGAACCGACAGTCGAGGATGCTCGTGTCGCCACGAAGCGTCCCTTTCCATCCCGGGGAAGATTTCTCTTCTTCTCCGGGGCAAGGGTCGGCTGACAACAGGTTTAACTGCCGCACCCTGGTGAGGTGCCTTTGCAGCTTGTATCGCCCCCTTTGGGTGATATGCTGTTGGCCAGCAGCCATAGTGGCACTCGAAATTGGAGTGGCACCAACTCCGATGGGAGGTTCCCCTGTTCTGAGCGGGTCTTGGGCATCAGCTTCCCACAGGGGCAGAAACTGAGAGGCCTGGAGCTCAAACTTTCACCTTCGTGCGGCCTTCTTGTCCCGCAGGACAAGGGCAGCACATCTGGCTGCTTGTGCCTGGTGGTACCGCAAGTGGTCCTAATGGCTCCACTTTTTCTTGGGGAAGCCAGCTGGACCTCCACGAGAGGTCTTGACTTTCTTCCCCACCGGATTACTGACCACTGGTGAGGTGAAGGGGTGGGGACATTTCTGTCCCTGACCACCACCACCACTAGCCGGAGTGATCTTCCTAGGAGCGGGAGGAGAAGGCTGATTGGCCTTCTTTTCCGCTCTTCGGTCCCTCTTGGGAGTAGCAGACTGCCAGCTCGAACAGCCAGCCTCCGCTTCGGGCGGACCCAAAACCGGAGGCTGACCAACAGACCAGGCAGCATCTGCAACTCCCTCAGGATGAGCTGGGGACACAGGGAGAAGACCCACCGCCGGCGTAAACTTCGCCAAGGCAGCTTTCACCCTCTCCAACTGTGCCTCTCTCTCCGCCAAAGCCTTCATCCTGATGGTGTACCAAGCAGCTCCGGACTTCTTCTTGGTTTTTGAACCGTCTTTTTTGAACTGCTGGGTAGCGTGTTCCCCAACGAAGTAACGTTTCCCATCTGACATCAGGAAACCACTTGACGTCGTTTGGTACTGTGCGGCTTCGTCTTGCCTTTCTAGACAAGCCGCTTTCGTCTCCCCAACAGGGTCGACCGGAATTGGATTGCCCTTCCGAGCTGGAGTACCCTCCTGGGATCCTGTCAACGACTGTTTACCCAGGGAGCCTGATCCTCTTCCTTGAGACTCTGAAAAGTCCTCTGAAGAAAGATCCGTTGGCCTTGCCACCGCCTGGAGAAGGGCACCACATTGTTTTCGGTGGTGTCCATCTCCGCCTCCGTGTCAATGACAAGGGTTCCTCCCAAGGAGGCATCTCTGCTACCCTCAGCCAAGCTAGCCAATTCTAGCCGGCTTTGGTCTGCCGGAGTCTCACACTTAGTCAGGGAGGTAGCCGCCAAACCGGTGGCCACCTCTCCAACGGGCGTGCTCGCCCGCACCGGCTCACCAACCGCCGGAATCTCCATGGCTCCCAACTTAATGGTCGCCCTCAAAGACTCCACGGTGGGAGGCGGTGTCAACCGTCCCCACTTAGACCCATAATACAGAGGGGTCTGAGGGGACGGCATTGCCACCACAGCATCCTTGACCAATAGCAGACCCAAAGGTCTGCCGTCAGTCAAGTCCGCGATGGCCCGACCCAACGAGTCTGGGGAGCAAGCGGCATCTGACTCCAACAGCTCCGCATCACCGGGATGCAAAAAGCTGAGGGAGAAGGAACCGCTTGTCCTCCTTCTCCGCCGTGGCTACCTGAAAAAGTTCAAAAAACACCGTAAGAATTTGACCTATTAATGTAGGAAACAATTTCCACAGACCAAAACCGTGAAAAATTGCCTTCCGGCCGTGCAGGCACCGTGGTACACGGCCAAAGCCATCACCAACGGTATCCGCATGGTCGGAACCATCCAAAAACGTTTTTGGCCGGCCCAAAACCCATAATTTTTCGTTTGGTACCTTGGGCGGTGATTTCCACGGTACACCACCGTAGGAAATCCCGTTTTCACCGTGCATATCTTGTGACCTATGGTAAAAACCATTCCTCATGGGATCCGCACGGCCGGAATCGGCCAAACAAGTGTTTCAACCGTCCACTAACCACTCCCAGAAACAGAATGAACTGTCTCACTGCATGGAAGCCTGGGAAAGATCCCACAAAAGGAAGAGCTTGTTGTCGCAAAGTCATGAGCGACATTTGGAAATATGTAGCAGAGCAATGCCTACCCATGGAAATCGGGGACCACAACGCCGATGAGGATGCACCAAGGATCACTGTTACCATCAATCGGAGCAAGATCTGGTTGCTGGTGGATTCTGGAGCATTCACCAGTGTACTCTCCGAATCCTTGGTTGAGGAAATGGGTTGGCCTGTTGCACCAGTCTCCGCCACTCTCACACTTGGCTGCGTCCCTGGAAAAAGGGGGCGGAGCCAAGCATGCATATAAAAACCTGCCGTTTCTGCATCTCCCGGTTCTTCACTTGTACTTCTTTGTAGCAGACTACTAAAGAAGTCGTCTGCTTTTGGAACCGCCTTATTGATATTCAAAGTGTTCATTGTTTCTGTATATATTCGTAATCAACTTATATTCTTTGCATCCATCCTTCTGGAGATGCAAATGAATCGTCATTTATTTGTTTGTTGGATAAATCATTTAATTTATTCATCATTTAGTGTCCGGCACCTTTATTTTTGTTTGAAATCCACGGATTAAACAGGTGAAATCTCCGCTTTTTATTGTGACTCATCTGAGCACTCAAAATAGAAAACCCCGTTTCATCACATATTTAAACTATAATGTGTCAATTTATTGGAGGAGCTTTTTGTTCAGGTGAGTAGTATAGGAAAAGTCATTTCTGCATCACTTTCCTATAGACTAACATAGACACACTCAATTCAGCTATTCTATGTAGGTCACTACTCATAACTCACATAGCCTGAAAAGGATAGAGAAATGGGACAACCACTTTATAAAACATTTTTATATAGACTAGTAGTTTTGTTTATTTTTTGCAGTTATGATCTACAAATGAGACACTTAATGCTCAGCATGGAATGTTTTACTGAAATTGCCACGATGTATATTGTATTGTATTCAATTCAATTCAATTCAATTAAATACACCTGCAATCAGCTTGAAAGCCATGTGGCAGGGAGGGATTGCTCCCAATCACGACTGATTGGCATTATTTAAGAATAAGACATCATCATGAAATTGAAATCGTCCTAACAAAGAACTATTCACAGGAAGAGAATTCCATAGTCTAATAACATTAGGAAGAAAAGACCAAAAATATGCATCAGTCCTAGCCATTAATTCTTTGAAAGTTTTTGAATGCCAAAATCTACCTTTACGAGGATTTCTAGTTAGTAAACCATTAAGCAGGGTAATGTTATCACAAGACAGCAAACATCCCAGAAGAGCGAGGCTTTGCTTATTTCTTCGGCCTGCTAATGATTCCCATTCTAGCTCTTGGAGCATAGACGATATGCTGTCAGTATATGCATACCATCCATTTACAAATCTTGCAGCCCTATGCTGCACCATTTCTATTTCTTGTTTTAGATTATTTCTATCTATCTTATTGCCAAGCAATCTGGTAAATGTGTGAATTTGGACTTTTCACAAAAGATTTACAAAGTCGCTGAACAGGCTCGAAATAACGATATTCAAGCCTTTGAATCTATAGCAAGTACTTTAAAAACTGTCTCAGATTTGGATCGTCATTTAACTTTCTTGTTGGACGAAGTTTATGAAGGATCAGCTTCATTTGGTAAAATTATTGTAGCCTATGCACTCATTATTCAACTGGCAAAATCAGGATTCGATGAAGCATCAGCAGTACATACTGGCGAATATGTATTCAAGTCATCAGCATCATGGCTTCAAGCTAATGGATCATGGTGTGCTATGTGTGATAGCTATATAACTACTCATTTAACTACAAGTGACTTGGTGCATACTGTTCCACAATTACTGATGATTACTACTTTGTTATATTTATTATTGCGAATGTAATAAAAATATGGTACAAGCGATACATGTTAAAGTGGCTTATAATATAGGTATACAATGATCAAACTTGCTAAATTTTTCACACAATTGCTCATTTTCTATAATTACTATTGACACTTCTGCATTTCAGTCATCAGCCAACCCAGGGATAGGAAGCTTGGTATCCCTGGGTTGGCTGATGACTGTTGCAGAAGTGTTCAGTATTTTTAAAATTACTATGGACACTTCTGCATTTCAGTCATCAGTCGGCCCAGGGATAGCAGCCTGTTATCCCTGTGTTGGCTGATGACTGTTGCAGAAGTGTTCAGTATTTTTAAAATTACTATGGACACTTCTGCATTTCAGTCATCAGTTGGCCCAGGGATAGCAGACTGATATCTCTGGGGTGGCTGATGATTGTTGCAGAAGTGTTCAGTATTTTTAAAATTGCTATGGACACTTCTGCATTTCAGTCATCAGCCGTCCCAGGAATACCAGGCTTGCTATCTCTGGGTCGACTCCCAGGGATAGCAAGCCTGGTATTCCTGGGACGGCTGATGACTGCTGCAGAAGTGTTCAGTATTTTTTTAAATTTACTTCGAGGCATTTTTTATTGGATTGGCTATAAACTTGTTAATGGTTGATAAACATCTTTTATATCTGATATCGGTTCCCTACACACTGGACATGAAAATTTTCCCATTTCCAATAATGTTATTGTACATGTTTTACATGCAGCCTTATGCTTACATGGATCAAATACAATACGCACACCTTTCTCTAGGCAAATGACACAATATTTTATAGATACAGTTTCTTCATCTGGTTAAGGATGTAATTTTTCCAGAAGTTCTTGTTTTCTGCTTACATGGGCAGGGAATTCAAAAACATCAGTCATCTAATAATACATTTGATTATAAGTTATTTCTCAGATTTAATAGACATTATAATTACTTACTAGAGTCATCTAGATAGATAATCAGATGGATGTTAACTGCACCACATGTTCTGTTACTATGTCTTGATCTATTAGAACTAGTTGATGCCTGGGAAGATGGAATAAGTGCAGTGTCTAGAAATGAATTATGAGGGTTACAAAGTAGATTAATTCCTAAACATATTCATAGATGGTGCTCGCATCGTTGGTTATTATGTATATAGGACATATGGTAATTTTTTTGCTATGTATTAGAGGCTACAACGGACAAATTTTTTCCGCCATCTTGGATGTCCGTTAGCGTGATTTAAGTCACCAACGTATTTTATTTGCTTTTTTCTAGCAAATTTTTTTAAATTTTGAAAAAAATAAATATAAAAATAAAAGATTTAGCGAAATTTCGTAATAAAATAACAATTTTAGTTAGGGAAGACACTATAAAACAAAAACGTAAACGAAATCATTCACCTTATATACGGCGATTTGTGTGGTCATTTTTGACTGAAAAATCGCTGCTAAAGGTAGATTTTTTTAAATTTTATTGTTCTTTGCACTTAAAATTCTTACCTTAATCGGAAATCTTCCATGTAGGGTTGGTTATTTTTTTTAAAACGACGTCGTTTTCCATCGAAGCGGTGGAAAAATGGAGTCGTTTTCAACTTTCTCAAACGGCGTTAAACCGCTTCTGCGCATGCGCGCTCATTTCGATTCAAACGAAATTCAAATACGTACTCTCTAACCAGGCCTTGACTGAATCAGATTTTTATTGATTGAGTTTTACTTCAATATAAAAATAAACGTAAGCAATTAGGTAATGAAATTTGATTGTTCTTATAGAAAACAAATAAATCTACCACCACATTTTTTTATTTTACTATTATCTCCTTTGCAAAAATAAGATAATGGATACCAAATATGTAGCTTTTTTTCTTCTATGAGATTTTGCATAGGGAAAAAAACACCTTTTTAAATAATTAAAAATATTTAAAGGGAGATTTAAAGTCTGAAAAATCATTAATCTGTTCCATTAAACAATCTAATATTTATTACAGTTTTAATCACATTATAAAAACTTATATGTCTCCAGATAATGGCTACCAAACCTAACTGTATGTTTGAAATTTAAATTAGCATTATGTCTATGCTAATTCAATACAAGTGGCGCCTCTGATGTCAGACACTGCAATCAATGTCGTCTGTCAAAAGAAAACGTCCGTGACGCTTCTGTAACCCTCTTAATAAATAGATGTGGTCATTGCTGTTGACTGCTCAACGTTTTTGCCTAAATTGTTTATTTCTTTGACAGGTTTCAATAACCCTGGTCAAGCCAAAGATTTATGATCATGTTTTCACTATCCTATGATGTATAGGTATACCCCTCAAGAACAATACATCAAGACAGGTTTTAACAAGACTAAACATGTTTCAACATGTCTATTCATGTTTTCATAACCCCATAATTTATAGATACACCCTTCGGAATACAAGAAGACAGGTTTTAACAAGCCTAAGCATGTCTCAACATGTCTATTCTTGTTTTGTCAAGGCTGAGATTTACTTGCACCCCTCAGAAACAAATAATGGAATAATCTGGGAGGGGAAGCGGGTATAAATACTCTGAAAAAAGTATACGCTATGGCAAGATAGACTCATTAGCCGAAGCCTCGGATCTCACAACCTTAGGTATGTTTTTATTTTTCTCAGTTTGATATTGTCTTATGAATGAAAAATTCGTTTCCAGAATGTCTATTTTTGACAATATATCCACTGTTATTGATTGTGATGAATTTCAAATTGGAAGTGATTTTTACATTAAAGAATTGAGATACTATACAATCGGTGATCCACACCCGAATAATATGTTCATTCGGCTTCCTGAAAATAGGGTGTTTACTGACAAGGATTTCAGAATAATGCAATTTGTGACGGCACATATTCATGGCCTTAATTATAGAAATGTTACCGATGATACCGCATTTTCAACATTACTAAATGTTTTACGTAGCTTGTATACGCATGCTTCTGAGAAAAATTCAAATGGCATATTTGCTTATAAAATTGACACTGTGGGAAAAAATTATTAATGAAATTAAATATTCCTAGCATAAACCTAGAGAAACTAGGCCTTTGTATGAAATATGAGAATTTACTATCAATCTTTATCTTTGGCCCTCAAGAAGTTGACTTTACGTGTAGTCGTTATAAAAAATGAAGAAATGGAATAGCACATTGTGCAAAAAATGAGGCTTATGTTTTTGGATTATGGGTACAAAAGCAGAAATAAGCTAATATGTACAATTTATTTTACTCAGAATGTTGTATCAGCCAACGGATTTTTTGGTATTCGCACACAAGCCCGTTATGCGATAAAACATGATGAAAATATCAGGCTGGAATACAGGGTGGGCTGACTGTGTTTATCAAGACGAACTTCTAAAAGCGGGTGATGGAAGCCAAACCGATTAAAAGTGTCATCATTCAAGGAATTTTGTATCTGATCAACCATTGGTTAGAATATGAGTGGCGAAGTGAAATTTTCAAAACTTGTACTAATACTGAATAAATATTACATTATGGGACTCGCGGTATTTTTAAAAGAAATGCCCAACATGAAGACGTTTAGATGCAATAGAAACCAGCTTATTGTAATCGATGATCTCTTTCAAGATGTGGATAGGGGTGTTTTTTAGCTTTTTATGTGTGATTCACATCATTGAAATATAAGTGTTATATTTATTACTCAAAATATTTTCGATGAAAACCCGTTTCTGCGCACCATTTCTCTGAATGCGTCTAATTTGGTTCTTTTTAAAAACCCTCGTGACAAATCTCAAATTGCTCATTTGTCGCATCAGATGTATCCTGGTAACACCAAGTTCATGATCGATGCCTTTAATCAGAGTACTTGTGATCCATACAGTTACTTCATGATTGACAACACTCGGCTCAGAACGAATATATTTCCAGGAGAGTATACCGCTGCATTTGTACCTAAACAATGATGAAAGTAGGTCAAAAGATTTCTTCACGACTCGATCGTAACATTCACAGATTACACATAGCTGCGGAAAGTAATCTGCGGCTTCAAAAAGAACTTCTAAAGAACTCCAACTTGGATTTTATTCAATGCTTGTGTGATTGTGTGCATAATATTGGGAACACTAACCTTGTACTGAGTGAACGTGAAAAAAGAAAGTTATGGCTCTATAGGTATGTACTGAATAAAGTAGTGAATACGAAAGCATCTCCAAAGTCGAAGAAAAACTTTCTCGTCAAACAAAAAGGGGGTTGGCTTTCCCTGTTAATTTCCCCCTGTATTGTTGATGTTAACGGGTTTAATAACATCATGGCCAAGACAATGATCCTCTTCCCTGCTGAATCTTGGGAAGCTCAGTATTGAGAAAGCCAAGAAAATATAACACCCGTCAATATACTTTAAGAGACATTGAAAAAGCCATTCAATGCATTTTGGAAGAAGAAAACTTGGATAACTCAATTAAGGTTTTACTTCTAGGACAATTACAACACCGGTATAAATCCATTTATGAGAACAGGCCCAAAGAGATAACAAGACCAAGACAAGTTAGAGGACCCTGGTTTTTCGGTCCCGTAGAAGAAAAACATCCATCAGGTATCAGCGATATAGTCAACCAACAGCCGAAGACACAACAGAAGAAGGCCGGTTGTCTTCTTAATTTGATAAAAGATGGTAGAGGCCCATTAAGTTGGAATTTATCGCATCAGCTTCTGATAAATGGACAAGTCATGCCGAATACCAATATCATGGACCTTACTAAAGATCTCGTTATCAGTAAAGCTAGATACAACCCCCCAGGATGGGAGCCATTTATCACTGAGCCGAACAAAATGAATGTACCTCGATCTCTAATAGCCAACGACAAGCGATGAGATTATCATCCATATACCAAAGAATCTAACAGTCCCTTATGGGAAGAATCATAAAAAACAAAGAACTCAAAAAAAATTATTATGATCCATTCTCCAGTGGGTCTTTCGGGGGTGTCGACCACCTTCATGCAGCAACTGGAAAGAAATTTACTCGGGGTGAAATTGAAGCCTGGTTACAAATGCAAGATGTCTAAACTTTACATAAACTGGTGAGAAGAACATTTATGAGAAATAAAACATTGGTCAGTAAAATAGATGATGTATGGCAGATGGATCTCGTGGATGTGCAGTCGTACAAAAAAGAGAATAATGGTTACAACCATCTTTTAACTTGTATCGATGTATTTTCAAAATTTGCTTGGGTTCAACCAATAAAACAAAAAACTGGAAAAGAAATGATCGCTGCTTCGAAAACTATTCTGCGAGATGGAAGGAAGCCGAGAAAAATTCAATCGGATAGGGGTAAAGAATTCCTGAATAAGAACTTTCAGACCTTTCTCAAAGAAAATGGCATTGGATGTTATACCACTTTTAACGATGTCAAAGCCGCCATTGTCAAACGTTTTAATAGAACTTTGAAATCACGCATGTGGAGGTATTTTACAGAGAAAGGGAGTTTTCGGTACATTGATAAGTTGAGTCATCTGGTGAAAGGATACAATGAAAAAGAATGATAGAAGCATTGGAATGGCTCTGGAGAAAGTTTCATCTACCAATGAAAAAGATGTATTTAAACGGTTGTTTTCATCTGCCAATAGTTGATTGCCCAAGTTCAAAGTAGGAGATCGTGTCCATATTTCCAAGACAAAGCTAACTTTTGAAAAAGGTTACTTACCTAATTGGTCGTACGAAGTTTTTACCATCTCTGCACATATCGACCGAATACCTCCAGGATTTCCATCTCGTGGATATTGATGGAGAACTATTAGTAGGTACGTTTTAAGAGGAAGAACTTCAAAAAATTGACAATTAAGATAGCGATTTTTGGAGGCTAGAAAAAGTTGTAGCTGAAAAAGGGAAAGGTTGCCACCGGCAACTTTTGGTGAAGTGGAAAGGATACGCCAATAAACAACAGTTGGATTAAAGTGGGAGATTTGAAGCAGCTTAAAAAATGACCGACCCTCAAGACTTACGTGAAGCTGCCGAGTAATAGCAGTATGAAATATTATACGGACAACACTCTAATGAATTACAATGTGAAACTCCCAGAACCCATCGAAATTATTGGAGATTACGAAGTTGCCTTGGCTGATATTCATTTTTCGCATACCTGGTTAAAGATCACGGATGAAAAGGAAAGTGAAATTATTATCAGAGATCTGAAGAGGAGTCTTTACTCTTGGACGCACTCCACCTTCCACCAGAAAAGTCTCTGGTGACGGGAGCGGGAGTCCGCTCTAATACTCGTGGACTAAATCTTGTTCTACCTGAACTGGATGTGTGGGCATCGTGCTCTTCGTCTGGAGAGGCCCATGGTTTTCCAATCTCCCGGCCATCCCTTTTAGCCTCTAGGACGGTGATGGTAAACCTCCATGGTGTTCTCTCTCATCTGGCCAGGACCGGTGGGTGCCCAGGTCGATCTGCTTGAGACCATAACTCGGGGTCGTTTGGATGGTGTCTATGCCACCCTCGTTGTAGCTGCTCTTCATCCACGGACACCATCGTTGCTCTTCCTCTTCTTCCTCCACCGGTGGCTCCAGGGTGTGCTCGTTGGCTGCGGCACATTCCTCTTGTCCTTCCTGTTCTTGGGCTTGTGGTGGACAGTGGGGCCATCAATCGGATGGAACTTCCTTTCGTTTCATCGCGTGCTCTTCCAGTGGTAGTCTACGGTCTGGCAGACTACCACTCTTCTCGGTTATGTTCTTCGCAAGGCTGGCCATACTGCTTTTAAAAACTCCACAAAATGTGCTTGTAATTTTTACTCCAATAACGGTAAGTAAAATTGTAAGAACAATAACCAAGGTGACAATATTTATTGGATTTCTCCCTCCATTGGTAAAATACATTTCTCTCCCTGTTGTGGTCAGATGACCATTTTTGGAGGTCCTGTTTCCATTTCTGCTTTTGTTTACTTTAGCAGAGATGAAGGATTGTCTTTCCTCCATCTTTTCTACGGTGGCAGTTATATGAACTCCGACCTGTCTAATAGATTTTTGTCCTAAATCTTGGTTCCTATTGTCTGAAGGTGTCAATTGACTTCAGATTCCTTTGACTGTCCTTTCGGGGGACGGTCTTTTCTCGTCTTCACTACAAGTTGCAGTGGCTACTTTCTTTTGTGAATCAGCGTTGTACCAGCTTCCGACCTCGTCTTGTATAACTTCTGTATACATTGTTGTTTTTGTCGCCTTGTGTGTGGTCTTTGTAAACTTTTTATTTATTAAAACCATTTCTCTTGTTTCAATTTTGTGTTTTTTTTTTGCAAATTGATACCTCGGTGACTCATGAAAGAACTATGATCATAAGTTGGTTTGATAGATTTTTCTATGGTGTTGTCTACACCCTCTAAAACATCATCTATCTCCTCTTCACTTATGTATCCTACTATGTCATGAGTCGTTGTTCTCTGGTGTCGTAATTTGAGGTAGGTATACTTGTTGCTTACGAGCTCTCGTAGATGTCGTCGACCTGTTTCTCTTCACTTTTGTGGATACTTTGCAATGGACATCTTTCTTGTGCTGTGTGGATGCCTCGGGCTGGACATCTCTTTCAACCGGAGAATCGACCTTACTCTTCTTCGAAGGTATTTTCTTCGTGAAGGGTAGTGTGCCCCTTTTCACCGCTGCCCCAATTAGTTTAAATGTTTTTGGGCTTCGATGGGAATATAGGTCGTTTGTCCGTTAACTAAAATGGCTCTGTACTGTTTACCATCTGGTCCTGTGGAAACAGCTGACTCTTGACTTGTTACATTGTCGAAGATCGATGCTTTTTGTTTGTCAGGCAATGGACAATTTCTGCCAAAGTGTCCTTTTTGGTGGCAGTTGTAGCACATGACCTCCTCTAGAGGTACTTTAGGCCTCTGCCCTCTATTTCTCTGTGATCTCTGGCCGTTCTGCTTCTTCTTCTGAGATCGCGGTTGCTGTTGACCAGAACTTGGAGTGTTACTCTGCGCTACAATGGCGTATACTAGGTCATTGTATGCTCCTTTCGCTTGTTGGCTCTTTTTACTCTTATTCTGGCTCTGCTAACCAGTCTGTTGCTTTGGTTGGAAAGGTTGAAGTGCACTCTGCTACACTATCTTCCACTCTTCATACATGATCAAACTTGATTCTACTCGATTTATGAACTGGTCAAACTCTTTTGTGTCCGTGATTGGACACTTCTTAGTGTGTTGTCGAATTATAGGGTGCAGGGTCTGGCGCAAATTCGACACTCTAACTGGCTCAGGGATGTTCGGGCATAACAGGTAAGACATGCACAAGTAATTTCGCATATAAACGGCTGAATTCTCACCCTTACGCTGCCTCGTCCACTCGAATTCTCCTTGATTTCGAACTGCATCGTCTGCTTTTCCGAACGCATCTACTAACGCTCGCCAAAGATCTGTCCATTGTCTACGTTGGTTTTTTATGCTTTCTAGAGAAACTGGCTAACCACTCTTGGGCATAGCCTATGAACACGGTCTTAGTGAAATACAGTCTGTGTACATTGTTCCACTCTTGAATATCTGCAGTGTCTTCGAAGCATTGCAGAAACTCATGCACTGACATGATGCCATCGAAACGTTGAAGTGTTTCGAGCGGATGGCAACCATAATATCTCAACTAGCTCTTAGCATTATGGTGCATCAACATTGTCCTCTAACGTTAATGGCTTGACTGTTCATGCTTGACTCTGGGTATGGCGTGTTCTTGGCTCTTGGGCACACCCATTGAAATTCGCTTTGAATATCGTAAACGGATGCAAACTCACTCGTTTAGGTTGTGTCCAATTTACTGGTGAATCCAAACACGTTGAGCATGGACTCCTGCTTCTTTGTCCATAGGCTGGCCAGGTACTCTTTAGCCACTTGCCACTTCATCTGGGCTGTCAGCTTTAAAACTTCTCCGGACGTCACTCTGCCAGCAAGGGGTGGACGGGCTGCAGGCCAGCCCTAGTAGTTTTTTCGATTTATTCACTCGCAACATATTACATTACGAGTGGCTAGATCGCTCTTTTAGAAGCCCACAAAAAGTCTTCTTCTCTCTCGGGAATTTTTGGTATGGGTGTGACAGCATTTCTCTCCTGTCAACACTCTAGTTTCTGGAGGTCCCAAGCAGAGGAACTCAGACTATGTCCTAGTGCCTCTGTTGGTACCCTGTGTTTAATGGGGTTTCGAATCCTTAAAAATTACCACAACACTTACACAGTTCTATGTTAATAAAATAAATCTTTTTACTATAGTATAACACATTACATTGTTGTATACACTTTGAAACTCTAACTTGTTTTTCGAATACTATCTTCAAACTGTCTCGTTCAATTCTGAATATCGAACTGTCCTCACACATAAGTCTCACGGCATACTTGTTTGGTCTCCTGGTAGGGACAACTGTCACCTCAGGGCTCAATGATTGACCAACTGGGCCAATCATTGCCATGCGCCGGGAATATTATCTTAAAAGAGAAAGTATTTTTGGGACTCAATTCACTTAGAATTCGGGCCACCCAAGTCTGAACATATGTGCACACACACACACGCACATAAGAGAACAACACACATGCATGCACACACACATGATGCACACACACAAACATGAATGCATACATGTGTACACACAAATGAGCATGTGCACACATGAGCATGTGCAGGCCCACGTGCACACAGCATGTGTGTGTATGCTCCTTGTGTTAATTGTGTACTATATTTTCTTGTGGAGATCTACTTTATTGTTGAATAAAAAGGCTACTGTTAATAAGTTGTTAAAAAGTGGAGGGTGGGGGTCACTTACTATAGGCCCTGTATAGGCCTCTTAGGATTCTTACTTCGTTTTTTGTCCCCTGAATGGCACTACTGTAGTGGCTAATGCTATGCTCCATAGATGGTGTTGTCAAATTTAGAGACAAAAAACATCAAGCAATTGTTTTTTGGAAACAACATGATGAAAAAATTCAAATAGTTTTCAAAACTAGAATGATAGAATTTGCTGAAAGTTTTTTCATGTGACTATCTTAAAAATAAACATTTTTTATTTTCGGATTTTTCACTGAAGTTTTATAAAAACTATATTTGCCTTTTCAAACTGTTATAAAAATGATTTATTTTTCAAGACATCAAAATCAAAAAACCTTGCAATATCATCTACTATTCTAGTTTCTAAAGACAACATTTTTATAATGCTTCTTTTGAAAAATATTTGCTTTAAAAATAGAAATTTGCTGAAAACTGCTGGGGGGGCAATTTTACCTTTTATAAATAAAAGCCACCCAAAACATTCCTATTAAGCAATGATCTCACTGGCTTTTTTACAGCAAGATACACTTTCAATATGCCCTGCAATCAGTGGCGGATTTACCATTTTGCCGCCCCTAGGCAGCAACTGAAAACACATGGCCTATACTTTCTTAAAGTAATAATTTTACTGTCGAAAAAGCGTCGACCGATCCTGGTCGGTTAGGACCCGGCAGAGTGGTCGGCAACCCCGGGCCCACTTCTGACCAGCCGTGGGCAAAACTGGGCTGACCGTGGTCAAATGTGACCACGGTAGCCATACGTTGAGAACGGTAAAAAAAATTACGCCCCGGGGGGCATAAACCACCCTGACAATTATGACTTAGTTACTTTTGTATGCTTTTAACAATGGTAATGTCAACTGTTTTGTCAGAAGTGGTCATTCTGGCTCTTGTTACATCAATTACTCTTGCCAACCAAGTTATATTAGGCAGTTTATTGTTTTACAATACTTTTTTTTGTATCCAAAACAAATTTCCAAAAAAAATTTTTTACAATTTGCCGCCCCCAAAAAATTTGCCGCCCTAGGCAGCTGCCTACTCTGCCTATTGGTAAATCCGCCCCTGCCTGCAATAAATATTGTGAATGTGACAATACTCTTGCTGCTCTTGCATAAATTTCAACTCTTCTTGCACTGAATTGCTCAAAAAACAGTAGTGAAAATTATGAACCGAAAACGAGTTCCAGCACTAATGCAGATGCAACAGTAAGCAAAACCTAACCGCCCTTAATTTAACCTACTTGCCTTATTAAAATGTGTTTTTTATTATTTTTCCCACCGTGTAAATACCCTACCCGCCCTATTAAAATGTGTTTTCTTATTTTCCCACCCTGTAAATAGCCTACCCGCCCTTAATTTAGACTACCTGCACTATTAAAATGTGTTTTTTATTTTCTCCACCCTGTAAATAGCTTACCCGCCCTTAATTTAGCCTACCCACCCTATTAAAATGTGTTTTTTTATTTTCCCCACATTGTAAATAGCCTACCCGCCCTTCATTTAGCCTACCTGTCCTATTAAATGTGTTTTTTGTTTTTCCCACCCTGTAAATAGCGTACCCGCCCTATTAAAATGTGTTTTTTTATTTTTCCACACTGTAAATAGCCGGTTAGGCTATTTACAGTGTGGAAAAATAAAAAAACACATTTAAATGTTAAAATGTGTTATTACCGCGCTCTCTAAAAAAGACTTCAAATTACTCTCCTTCTGTGTTGCATGCAACATTATCGTTTGTTTACCCGCCTTACCCGCTTACCAGCCTTTTAGTAGTACCCCAAAAAAGGGTCATTACAAAATATGTTAGTTGTTGTATGTTAATAAAAATTTCATAATAAATTATTGAAGTAATTATAATTGTTTAATAGAATATTCTGTACTGAAAAAAAATCAATAGAAAACATTTGATGTTTTTTCTCAACTTAGGAACATTCTAAAACATTGATTTTCAACGTGCATAACATTCACTCTAATGTTCTGTTATTCCAAGCTTATAGCTTTGTGACGTCACAGAGCTTTCCCAGGGGGTTTATTCTATTGGCTGAAAATTATGAGCACATCTTACATACTCTATAAATCTTGATTACCGAAGCTCTAAGTAACGTTTGCTCCGTCTATTGGCAACACTCGGTTCTGGCAGGAAATGCTTGATTAAAAAAGCTTTTAGTTGAGCTACCTCTATCTTGGGAAGAAATCCGAAGAATAAAGTCGGCCTTGGCTTTGGTGAGTACTGGGTAGTATGGTAGTTGTGTTTTATTGTCGAGCAGATGAAATTACAAAGCAAGGGAAGCATTTTTCTTTACGCGTGTTTTGTGGATTTTGCCATTGTACATTTACAGAATATCGAAAATTTGGAATGAGTTCTTTAACCAATAATATACATTTAAACACGCGAATATGGTCAGCTTTCTTGTTGATAACGATCTACATGTGTCTGAAGACGAATGCAGGTAATGTCTTTCTTTTAACACGGCAGTAAAGAGGGGTCTGCTAGTTTTTTTTAAGTTGTCCATTGTGTGTATTTTTGGAGGCACGTACCCAGCCACCGAAGGTGACCCACCGAACACTAGCTATTGAGCAGGCTCACTTGAAGTGAGCATGCGCATTGCCGTCGATTGTTTTACCTAAGAAATTGATCGTAGGTACACATTAGCAGTACCATCTATTGTTTAATCTTAGACTATTACTTTACGTAGAGTAATAGTCTAAGGTTTAATTACACAGTTTAATACAAAGTGTAGCAGTCACCTGAAGGCTTTAAGATCTCGTTTGGCAATTTTTTGTGCAATATCTCGTTTTTGTTGTATTTGGCATTGTTTTTTTTTTGTTTTTTCATCGAAATGTCTGATTTTGTGATTGTTGAAAAAAGGAAACATTTTACAGATTTTTTAACCTGTAACATAATAGTATCAGCATAATCGGCATTAAGCAATACCGATGACGACATACGAAAAACTTTAACTACGGGCGCCGTTGAAATCGGTCGATCCTGAGATCTTACAAAAGTCATCTGCTTAGTGAAAATCTACGTTTAACATAAAAGAGTTGCAGAAGTTGTGAAATTTATGAACTGCTACTTTTTTTGCTGTACCGAAATGCACATTCAACGATCTAAAAACATTTTGTTCCTATTCTCGTTAGAATCGAATATTAGTGTTCCGATGGTCGTGTTCACTAATGCCCTTGGTTTGGAAATTCTCGACCTCAACACACTGACTACACACGAATTGTTTTCTAATGGTCACAATGTGTTTGATATCGATGTACTTTGGGAAGTGGGAAACCACAAACAACCTCAAATATTCTGGAGTGATTTTCAAGAACAAAAGATCTACGGAGCAACTCTTAATAACAGCCAAGGAGGTTTTAATCTTAGTTTACTTTATATCATTATTACTTATTAATTCAAGTGTTGACCATTTGTTTAATTTCATTTAGTATACCTGGATGATGTTGAAGTGATTGTTCAAGATGGGATCGGTGCCGTAGAAGGCATCGCGGTCGATTGGATTGCTAAAAATCTCTACTGGGTCGAAAGTCAATTTGGCCAGATTGAAGTTATTAATTTGGATGCAGGATTTCGAACTATTCTCACAAAAAACATGGAATCTCCAAGAGCTATCGCAGTCGATTCTTCTGCGGGGTGCATTGCTTATAACTTTGAATTGAGTAAAAGACGTTCGATCTTCAACTGTGTTTTTTAGATTGCTTTTTTGGACTGACTTGGACAAGAATGCGCCTAGAATTGAACGTTGTTTTATGTCGGGACGAGAGAGAAAGATCATCGTAGACATTTTGGACCTGACAGGTGGCGTTGGTGGTTTCCCAAACGGCCTCACTCTAGATTACAATCTTCAACACTTATATTGGATAGATGCAAAGTATACACATACAAAATGTTATTGCCTTTTTTGAGCCAGAAAGTTATGTATCTTGTTTTATTTCATAAGGTCTAATGCCATTCATTCTTCTGATTACGACGGACTTAATCACAGAGAGATCGTATTCCACCATAGTTCTATTGAGTGGCCGTTTGGTTTGTGTTTATTTAAGGACAGTCTATTCTGGGTTGATGCAAAACTTAAGAATGTCAACAAGGTAATTCTAATGGTTACTTGATTTGGATGCATATTTTTTTTTTATTTCATCCATATTTTGTATTAAATGTAAATCAGATAAATGTCGTAAACATTACCGATGCTCAAGTTTTACATGAAACGTATCAAGCACTATATGGTATCACAGTTCTTCATCCTCACAGGCATCCCGTTGGTCAGTGATTTTATCATTATTAATTTATTATTGAAACGGGAAAGCCACCAAACGGTGTTGAGACAATTAGTGTAAATTAACGTCTAATTTCTATTTTTAGGGCATCATAATCCATGTTTGAATAATGGTGGGTGCTCTCATTTGTGTACCATCGATTTGAATGGTGGATCACTCTGTCATTGCCCACAAATGATGAGTCTTGAAAATAATGGAAAAACATGCAAACGTAAAGCATAGGAAAATATCCTATCGTCAGTGTTTATAGTTATTACAGTGTTTATACAGTTTTAGTTATTCTTTTTTACTTCTAGAGATTCAAAAAGTTGTTGTTGTCTGTGAGCATCGACGAGGTTTGAATCTAATCTATGGTTTGGATATGTACGATTCTGAATTCGTACAAGTTACATCCACCATCGTTGCATCTCCTTTGGTAAATCAGTCATTGTTTATTTTAATTTTGTTGTGGAGTTATATACATTTAATTGACAATTGTGCTTTTAGGATTCTCGTATATTAGAGCCAAAACTAGATATGCAAACTGGTTATGTCTATTGGGCTGATAATCACACAAACTCAATCTGGAAAGCTTCTTTGATCAATGGCGAGACATCACGTGTTTTGAATTTAGGTGTGCGGACAACTATGATTGCCATATACAGGGGAATGCAATCCCTCAATCACGGATAACTTTTTAATCCTGAAAGTTGGGACTGAATTGACTAGATTTTGGGATAGTTTTTTTTTTAAATTGGGTGGCACAACTTCTAAAAAGTTTCAATGGCCTGAGAATACGAGAATAAAACATTGGAAGTGTACAAGCTGTTTTATACCTTTGATGAGATTTTAAATATAACTTGTTTCAGAAATTATGGTGTTGATTAAACAACTGCAATTTAATGTACGAACATGATTTAACTTTTGTATGTTGTGGCTAGGCTGGGTACATTATTCAGAGGGATTTTTATTTTATACTTTTATTTGTAGTGTGCTAATTTATTTCACGCATATCAAAGGTTATGACCGTAAACAGCTACATTTTCTTGAGAAACATTTTTCATAAAGATATAAAAAATTGTGTGCCTTGCTTAGTATTTTTTTAAACGAGGAACAAGGATTTTTTATATTTAAAAATGTTTTATTTTAGCATGCTTGAATAATTTGACAACCATAAGAAGCGACATATTGATAGTGGCTAATGGCGCATGCAAAACTGATTGCTCTAGGCGGTTAAAGACTATTAACGCATTCACACTAGGCTGGTTTACCAGGTGCTAGTTGCTGCTGGCTGGTTGTAGCCCTCTATCAGCATAGTGTGAACTGCTACCAGCAGCTGCTATTTCCAGCATGCTAGTGATTTTAACAGCGGCTGGTGAAGTTGAACATGTCCAACATTAGCATCTATCAGCTGGTCATGTGACTCCCTTCCTGCTGCTACCAGCTAGTGTGAACTTTTGTCGCTAGTAGTGGCACTAGTGGGTAGTTGACACTCCACTGCTTAGGTTGGTTGGTTGTTAGATTTTGTGTTTTTGCAAGACTGTGATTGGATGACTTGCGCTGCTAAAACCAGCAGTTAGTCACTGACAAGTGTGAACCCAAAGCAGCCGCTGCTTGCTGTTGCTGCTAATAGCCAGCTGCAACCAGCGGCTTGTAAACCAGCCTAGTGGGAAGGCTATTTATGTGACGTGTGATTTTTACTATCCCAGAATCCTGTGATTAAACAGAACTTATTTAAAAATATACCGTGATTGATCGAAACTTCAGGGATTGTATTTCCTAAGAAAATCGACATAATATTAAAATTCTAATTAATTTGTAGGCTTTGGTAATCTCACTGGATTTTTCCCTGATTTTGCCAACAACAAAGTCTATTATTCAATGCTCGGACCTCATCATGGGCTCTTCAGTTGTTCACTGCAGAAGTTTCGTTGTTCAAGGATATTAAACAACGTAATGGGTCCACTTTCTGTGGTGGTTCAATCTGACAGAAAGTAATAGCTGCTTGAACTAAGATTAAGCAATTAAACTACATTGTACTTTATATTTAATAGCGAGTTGTTTTGGTGTGAATCAAGAAAGAGCTCTAGCATCGTTAGAAGTGCTAAATTGCCTTCCTTGGATAATGTTGTCGACGTTGTTGATATTCCGGTGCAGCACTTAAATGGTAAATATTGAAGAAGAAAACCTCATTTAGTGTTGTGAATTCAATGTGAATCTAAATAGAGTATATAAGTTTTAAATGTTGCCTTTCTCGTAACGTTTGACTTCATCACAATTACTTCCTTTTGTTTTTCAGGTTTTACAGTCGACAAAGATGGCACATTGTTTTGGATCGCAAACGACAATGTCAACATGTTTCACAATAATAAGCAGTTTTTGTTAGCCAATTTTTCTGCAATTGGCAAAGTTACAGTATTAACAAGCACACGTGAAAAACTCCTTGTCTGTATTAACGGTCACGATGTCTACTCGCTAGATAAAAACACTGGACGAATATCTCCAATGTTGTACAAGTCACAAGGATTGATAACAACATTCCATTATTCAGAACATCATGAAATAAAAGAAAATCTTGTGCATAATGGCAACCTCATGTCGAAAATTTCATCAACTGATGTTTTAAAGGTTCCCATAGCCTATACACCAGAGGTTGTTTGTCCTTTGCTATGTAGCAACTTTAGCACATGTAAAACGGATAAAGTGGGGCGATCTTATTGTGAATGTATTCCCGGGTTCGCGAGTGCCAACTGTGAAGCTAATCCTTGTGACAATTTCTGTCGAAATGGTCAATGTCATATCAAGTTGGATCAGCTACCATATTGTATCTGTCATTCTGGTTATTATGGCGATCATTGTGAGTTTTCTCTCTGTACCAACTTCTGCATTCATGGACGGTGTGAAATTTCGCAAGGTCTTCCAGTTTGTCGTTGTCCTCGAGATTACTTGGGGCACAAGTGCCAATTTCTTAAAATTGGGGTGAATGCAACAAGACCTATTGTATTGCAACTGTGTGAGAGTAACTGTCTTAATGGAGGAAAATGTTTTACAACGAGAGACCAGCTTCCACAATGCAGGTAAAAAACCTGAATGAGATGATTTACGTGTATATGTCGCATCTATTAGGTGTAATTGACCATTATACGAAATATATGTCCATTTCGTAAAATGAACATAACTCGGCCTGATGCAAAACGCGAAAATCACATACATTTCGTGTAATGGACAATTACACCAAATGGATGCGACATATGCACAGGTCGTTGGCGATAGTTTTGCTTAATTTGATTTTGGCCGATAGGAACGCAGTAATTTATTTTTGCAGCATAATAAAACCCGCTCCTTAGAATAAGTAGTATTCTAAACAGAATACTAAAGCTGCTTTTCGCGGTAAAATATAAAAAAAAATTTTTCAATTTAAAATATAATGATAAAAATTGAAAAAATAAAAACAAACATTTAAAAAAAAATTGTTTTATCAAGATTCGTCAAATCTTGGATGAAGAGTTCTTCATCTAACATCAAACCAAATTCATGCCTCCATGCATGGTTGCATGAACAAAATGGCGACTCAACAACAGTTGTGCAACAGTTGCATTTTGAATATTGTGCATATTTTAATTTTTTATTTTTTATTCAAAGATCAAATACTAATATTATATAATATATTATATCTTTCCAAACTTTGCCCGCTCCAATTTAATATCATGGGGAATGAGTTTGATCTATTTTTTTATTTATATGCACCTTAATATACAGGCAGTTAGAAATCGGGTAGAACTTCAGTTGGCCCCACCCTTGTTATGACGACCGGCAACTTCTAATTGGTTTGTTGTGTGGTTCGACGTTGAAAAGGGCGGAGCATGTGACGTCAGACTACATAACCAGCCAATTAGAAGTTGCCGGTCGTCATAACAAGGTCGGAGCCAACTGAAGTTCTCCCCGATTTCTAACTGCCTTTCCTTAATATTGTTTGATTTCTTGGATCAGAAGAGAGTGCAACATAACCTTGACCATGAGAGAAAAAAAGGGGTTCATTTAAATTTAAGTAAATTCCGACGTGCTGAAACGTTATAAACAGACAGACTTAGGGTTAGTAAATATATAATTAAAATAATTAAACTAATAATACCATTAACCCAAATCGTCTGAATATTGTGTGTGGATAGCAGTGATTAACATAGAGAAAATACCTTCAGTTACAATCAGCACCTTCCACGACCTTTATGAGTGACAGTATTACCTATGTAGTGAAGCATATTGTGGGAATGAAGTATAATTTTTGTTTGCTTATTAAAAACCAATACATTCAGTACAATTTACAAAAAAAAAATAGTTGTTTTTGGTTTAAACCAAAGGTTAATTAAAAAAAAACAAGTGGTTACATCGTTAAAACCATGGTTTTAACCACAATGGTTAAAACCATGCCACCCTTCCTTCATGGCTATCCATAAAGCATGGCATTCATTGCTATTTTTTTACTCATCATCATCATCATTTCCTGTACCTTATCCCGCGAGCAGCAGGGTCGGCCTTGCTGGTTCTAACTCTCCACTCGTTCCGATTTTGCACCAAGCCCCCAGTGACCCCACATGCCACCATATCCTGTTTTACTACAACATCCCAGGTTTGCTTGGGTCTTCCTCTACCCCGTTTTATTCCCAGGTCTAAGTTCATTGCCTGTCTCAGCAGCCCATCTTCTCCACTCCTGAGGACATGCCCAAACCACCGCAGCCTATTTTCCTGCATCTTTTCTACTATATTTGTTACCCCTACACTACCCCTAATAAAATCATTTCTGATCCTATCCCTTCTGGTCACCCCACTCATAAACCTTAGCATTCTCATCTCAGCTACCTGCATTCTATCCTCATGCACCTTCTTGATTGCCCAACATTCTGACCCATACAACATAGCTGGTCTGACTACTGTTCTATAAAACTTTCCCTTCAATTTTATAGGTAACTTCCTGTCACATAAAACCCCACTAGCCTGCCTCCACCTATGCCAACCTGCTTTTATCCGGTTTGTGATGTCTAAGTCTAAGCTCCCATCATCTTGCAGCACAGATCCTAAATATTTGAAGTCATGCACCTGCTGCATTAAACTGTCCCCAAGTCTAATCCCCTCATTCAACTGTTCTTTCCCATTCCACTGAAATTTCATGTACTCCGTTTTTGCCCTACTTATTTTCAACCCCTTTGATTCCAAGGCATTCCTAGTCTCCTCTAACCTTATCTCGAGTTCCAATTTGGATTCCCCAACTAAGACTATGTCATCTGCAAACAGCATACACCAGGGGACCTCCTGCCTCACCCCTGCCAGTAACTCATCCAGGACCAAAATAAATAGATATGGACTAAGTGCTGAGCCCTGGTGCACACCAATCCTAACACGAAAACTGTCAGAGAACCCCCAGGCAGTCTTAACGCTTGTCCGTGCATCCCTATACATGTCCCTCACCATATCTATATAACTCTCACCCACCCCCTTCTTCTGTAAGACCTCCCACAATAACGTCCGTGGTACTCTGTCATAGGCTTTCTCTAGATCTATAAATACCATGTGTAACTTTCTTGGCAGCCCGAAACTTCTCAATAACTTGCCTTACGGCAAAAATAGGGTGCATTGTGGATTTTCCTGGCATAAACACAAACTGACTTCCCCCAATTGCAGTTTTACCCCGTAGTCGAGCTTCAATTACTCTCTCCCAAAGCTTCAGCGTATGACTCATCAATTTAATACCTCTATAGTTCCCACATTCCTGAACATCACCCTTCCCTTTGAAAATAGGCACTAACCAGCTGTCCCGCCATGCACCTGGCATTCTATCCCCCATAGCCAATCTATTGAATAACTTTGTGAGCCAGGAAATGGCAACATTCCCCAAGACCTTCCACACCTCTACTGGTATCCCATCTGGCCCTAAAGCCTTCCCTAGCTTCATTTTTCGCAATGCCTGAACAATTTCCTCAGCCCTAACCTGCTCCACTTCTTCTCTATGATTATTTCTTCCAGTGAAAGGCTCCTGCTCTACCCCCTCATTCATAGGCTTACTAAAATATTCCCCCCCACCTGTTCCGTACTGGCTCCCTACCCCACAATACTTTGCCCCCATTATCCTTAACACTCACCACCTTTTCAATATCTCTGCCTTTATTCTCCCGAGCCCTAGCTATTCTATATACTGCCATTTCTCCTGCTCTGGTACCTAACTTGGCATACATGTCCGCATATTTCTTATGCTTTGCTAAGGCTACCTGCTATTTGGCCTCTATCTTGGCACGCTTGTATTCTATCTGGGCCTCCCTGCTTCCATCGTGCCACCAAGTCTTGAAAGCATCTTTCTTCCTTTTAACTGCCCTCTGTACCTCCTCATCCCACCACCAAGTTTCTCTGTCTAATCTAGACCGCCCTACTCGTACTGTCCCTAGTACCTCGTTTCCACAATCACGGATCTGTTGTGCTACCCTTGTCCACAGCTCTCCTGCAGTGCCATCTAAATCCCATGCTATCTTACCTGCCATTTTCTTAAACTCTTCCGCCTTGTCTGGTAATGCCCACCACCTAATTGCTGTCTCTCCTCTATGTCTGACCACCTGTTTTGCACCCCTAGGTTTTAGGTCTAACACTACTAGCCTATGTTGTCCCGCTAAGTTTTCACTCGGTATCACTTTACAATCCTTGCACTCGTTTCTATCCTCACTCCGAATCATGAAGAGATCAATCTGGGATTCTCCTGCCCTGCTCTTAAAAGTAATCAAATGTTCCTCTCGCTTCTGGAATAGTGTGTTTGCTAAAATTAACTTATGTGCCACTGCTGCCTCCAGGATACTCTCCCCTGCTTTATTTCGCTCTCCATAGCCCCACCCACCATGTACCTCTTCATACCCTTCCCTACCTCTACCTAAATGTCCGTTAAAGTCCCCACCAATTATGACCCGTTCCTTCCTACTCAGGCCCAACATTAGGTCATCAAACTGTTCCCAGAATGCTAGCTTCCTGGCTGTATCTAATCCAACCTGGGGGCCATATGCACTAACTACATTTATAACAATGCCACCCCAAACTACCTTTACTACTAACAGCCTACTATTTATCCGCCTAACCTCAACCACACTATGTCTGAGTTCCTGATCTAGGACAATTCCCACTCCATTTCTACCCTCCTCACTACTTGCATAAATTAATTTATACCCATCCCCAATGTCCCTGGATTTATCCCCTTTCCATCTTGTCTCCTGCAGACATGCAACATTTACCCTCCTAGCCTTTAGAACACTAGATAACTCCCTAGTCTTCCCTGTCAAACTCCCTATATTCCAGGTGCCAAACCTAAGTTTAGTACCTCCACTTCTACCACTACTTCCAAGACCTCCTTGTTGTTGATGCTGGACTCGTTTCTTTAGCCCCACCCGTCCACTGTGGGGTAGCCCTTGCCAATTTGTCACAGCCACCGGGCGTTGCAGCTGCACGTCGCTTATGGCGGGGGACGCCCTAGCCATATTCGGAATACTATTTCGAACCAACATCATATGTTTTGGCAAATCTTTACAACCGGCTGCCAACCTGACGTCGACCCTCCACTTTTGCACCCGGGCTGGGGGACCGGCAATGGCGTGGTTTGGTTTTGGTCTGCCCTGAGTATTTTATGCCCTCAGTACCCTCCATATCTGGCGGGCATTCCCCTATCCGCCACCTGGGGAGGCACCCGATAGGGGACCAACTACCCCCACGGATTTGCTATTTTTTTACTAAATGGTAAAATACTGTTCACAGCTACTTTTATTGGGGAAAACACTGCGTTCCTGTTGGCAAATCTGTCGCCAGTGACCGCCCATGTATACAGGGTCTGGCAGTTACGATCTAATATATTTTAGACTACAGAGATAACACATGAACGGTGCAGTTTTCATTCAGTAATTTTATAGATAGCACTAATAAAATTTATGCCAAAGAATTTCACTATTTTCAAATGAACTTCATGTTTCATGAAATCTCTCTCCACACAGTCCAAATTTAGATTTCTTTTAATTTCAACAATTACTTGGCATGGTTTATTGTTTAGTTCATAAATTGAATATGACTAAGCCATTACCCAGACAAATGATCATGAAATTATTGGGAAATTATCTGGGGGCATCATGTGGACTTTCGGGCTCCGGGGATATCTTTGGCTCTTGAGTCATCTCAGGTATCATGCTTTAGGGTCATCATGGGCTCTAGGGGTGTTGAAATGTAGCATATCTGAAGTAAACTAATACCAAACATTTTAATGCCCAAAATAATGCATTTTCGCTGGGCAAATGTAGTGCTCAAAATTATAACGACCCAAAACATTGCATTTTCAATGTAAAAATGTAGTGCCCAAAACCATTAGGGCATACCGATTTTTTATAGGAAATACATGTACATTGTTTTTGTGTTAACGTTTCTACATAGAAACTATATTGTATTTTTGTGTGACATTGGAATTCGTTGGTTTTTTGTAGTATAAGTGTAAGTCTACAAATATATAAAAAGAATCGACTCTAGCATAGACTCGATCTGCTACTTAGAGTCGCATTAAATGTGCACATAGTGTAGTATGGGGACACCTTTACTTTTCCAGGTCTGGGGAGGGTAATTACAAAAATAAAAAATAGGAAATTGGCATACAGTATATCGTCAGAAGGTGTAATTGGTATGGAAAAGCGCCACCTAGTCTAGTTCAGGTATCGACTAAAGCATTCAGAGAACAAAATGCGAGTTAAAATATGGGTGTGGGACACTTGTCCTAGAAATATTTCCCCTAAAACTATTTGCCCTATTGGGACATTTGCCCTAATCAGTAATTGGTTCTAATTGCTCTTGAAATGTTTTATTACTACAATGGATGAAGTAGTGATGCATGCTGTGACGTTTTAAGGTGGCTTTATAGATATTTACTTTGCTTTTGACCCCACGGACGGCGCCATTGCATCGGTTAATGCTATGCTTCGTGGACATTTTTATAAAATTTGGATGCAAAATAAACGTTTTTTTTTAGAAAAAATTTTGAAAAAAATTCAATTCGTTTCAAACTGCTACACGTTTTTTTGATAGTTTAAAAATAATTTTTTGCCTTTTTTAGCTGTCATAAAAGTTTATTTTTAAAGATATCATTTTAACATTATCACCAACTACTGTATTCTAGTTTCTAAAACAGTAAATATTTTTCGTAATGATTCTCCTGAAAACATATTCGCTTGAAAAATGTAAATTTTCTCAAAACTGCAGGTGGGAGGAAGAGAAATCCCATATAAAATGGATGATGCATGCAGGTGCGCGGTCACCATCCGTGGGGGGGAAGAAGAAAGCAAAATAAATATCTACTCAGCGACATTAAGACATGTGACGGTTGTAAGAAAATATCATGCATTATATTTTAAGAAGATGTAAAAATAATACATCAAATGAAATAGTCTACAAAAAGTTCTTGTGTTTATGGTGATGTGGTTTAGTATTATGGCAGCTTGTGAAACAAGGGTCGTGAGTTTTATTTAAACTGACAAACAAACAAATGTTAAAAATAGAGGTGGGACGAATCCTAAATTTTCTCGAATCCGAATACGCATCCTAAATTTTCTCGAATACGAATCCTAAATTTTCTCGAATCCGAATACGAATCCTAAATTTTCTCGAATCCGAATACGAATCCTAAATTTTCTCGAATCCGAATCCTAAATTTTCTCGAATCCGAATACGAATCCTAAGTGGTTCTCGAATCTCTTGAATCCTTTATATCCTTCTATTATTTATTAAGAAAATACAAATAAATGAAATTATATTAAATATTAAATTATTAATTATAAAACAGTGTGGCACTTAGCGTCGCCACAAGGTGATATTGGTGATCCGTTTTACAACAATCAACGGTTTTTTTTGTTAGTGAATCTAACAAGCTTCTGTTGGACGTCAATGGAGTTAAAACTAATTTTACCAAAGTTTTTAACAGTTTATATAGATTAGGATTTGAAAGATTCGAAAGACGAAAAAAGCGCGAAGATTAGATTCAAGTTTTTGAATCTCGAATATTTTTCGAGATTCGTGGGATTCAAAGATTCGAATGGCCCACCCCTAGTTAAAAGATAAATATTACTATTATATAAATAAAAAATACGCTTATATAGTTATCTGAAAGAAAAAAAAAACTGCATTGTTCAATCGTATTTTTTCTGTAGATATGCATGCATGTATAAGGCAGGAGAATATTGCCAGATCCCACTGTGTGGCCCTGTGTTACATATTTACACATTATAGAAAATAAACAATTTTTTTAATGAAGTTGTCCAGATGCTTACGTTGGAACGCAATGTGAAATCTACAATTCGACCAAAGGTAGTGATACCAAATGAAGAACATTGGAGAATCTTTTTAATATGTATTATTATTAATTTATTGCATTCTAGTAAAGAGCGTTGGAATCTTCATATTTGTGGTTATCATTTTATTGATGATGGCACTAGCTGCAATTTTTGTCGTTCAAAAGAGGTTAGTTGTTGAACTTACTTTTCTTTTCTTGTTTCTCTAAACTTTTTGTTTATTCAAATAACACAAGCAGTGTTGGGGAGTATTTTAAATATATGTATTTAAAATACTTCTTTTGTATTTAGTACATGTATTTGAAATACATCCATTAAATAATGTATTTGTATTTTGAAATTACTTTCGATTTATAGTATTTTAATTACTACAAAATACTATTTTAAAAAAATATTTTCAAAAGATTATTTTTTTTTACTTCTCCAAAACTTTGACAAAGTTAAATTGACATGCCTTCGTTATATAGAAGAAAAACGAACGTTAAACATCCAGGTATTGCACCAGTTTCCAAACATCAAGGCTGCCTTTATGAAGTTGAATGCAACTAACTTTACCTTTATTGGTCCCTGTTGAAAGGTTGTTCTCAAATGCAGTTTTGACAGCAATTCCAAGAAGGAATTAGATTAAGTGACAAATGCTTTCAACAGTTATTACTCCTCAAGACATATAAGATGAAGTAAATATTTTAGTATTTTAATTACTTTTTTGAAAGTATTTTGTATTTTAAATAAAAGTAAAACTTTGTATTGTGTATTTTATTTTAAATACATTTTCATGGAACTATTTTGTATTTTATTTAAAATACTTTTTAGAAGTTTTTCCCCCCAACACTGCACACAAGTGAAACAACAAAATAACTGTCATATTAGTAACAACTCATTCCAGTTATAGTATTCATTTGATGCGGAACTGGAATTATTTTTAAAGTAATTGCAAAGTGTATTCATTTGAAAGGTCAATGAAGTTCGTTAAAATTGGAAGTGGCTGCATGATTGAACAGCAGCAAGTTGACACGAATTTTAATACGTGCAAAGAGCTGCATATTCTTGGAAATAAACATGTAAGTTTCTTTTTTAATTGAGTTTTATTTAATCTACTATTTTAATTAATAATTTCTACAATGCTAATTAATTGTTCAGGATCATTACAGTGATCTGAGTAAGTGATTCAGTCACATCATTAACAAATAACGTTTTAGTTTACTCTTATTTGTAATCTAATGTTTTGTTATTATTGCAGTCCAATGCCTCTAGCAAGGCTCATGTCTCGCAGTCTGATTGTTACGGCAATAATAGATCGGTTGTGAAAGAAGAAAACTGTGATCGTATCTTCCTACTAACTGAGTGCTAGCAGGAAGAAGATAATCCAAAGAAAGTTAAACAAGAGACATCCAGTTTGTTCTCTGGAAAATTTTTATTTTAGATTTCATTTTGCAGTTTGTTTTTGTGATTCTTATTTACATTTGATCGAGCGCTAGACAAAAGTTAATAATCCCCAGTTCCTTGTTTGTATAGTAGTTTTTTTTCTCACTCTTGACAGATGTGCAATTCTCAGTTCAATTAACTTTATACATAGTTTCAACAAATCCAACACGAAATTGCATTCGAAAAAACAGAAACACGAAGTAATTATTTTTATTTTCTAATTAGTGATTTGGATGTTAACTTGGAATTGCACTAATTCAAGGATCAAACTACTATGAAACTTACTATGAAAGATATTTTTTTAGAATATATTTATTATATATACATATTGTAGGCACTACCTATTCCAATTGGCACTCATTCTCAGATGGAATAGTGAATTTAAAATGGAATAGGTTTTGCCACTTGTTAAAAACTGAGACGTAATTCATTTCCTAAGATAAATATGATTTTCATATTCGTTTTAAGTTGCTTGTGCTTATAGAGCATTTGGACCCACTTCACATAAACCACTTTGTGAAGCTTGACAAGGACCATTCATTGTAACCATTGACCTGCTAGCAGCTGCTAGCCTGTTACCTTGATCATCACTGACAAATAAGCAGTGGTTGCCACTTTAATAACGCTCAACCACTCATCGCCACTCGTGAAAATAACGTGCGGTGGCTTTGTGGGAACACCTATGTTATCAATGGTTACGGAAGACGACCATTTTATGTGGCTCCTCAAAGTGGTCCATGCGAACCTGGCCTTATACCTGGTACACACCTGATAATTTAAATGCATTTTAATAATAGTGTTCTACAGAGCCCTGTGAAGGGCAAACAAACAATATATCGAATTCAATTTATTCTGTTAATAATCTGAAAATATTGAGTTAATACTTAAATGTAATATATAGACTATTGCGAAAATATTGATTTAGTATTTCAATTTAAAATATTAATAATAAAGTCAATTTTTATTTGGTTCATGTCCTAAACACATTTTAGTCCAGCAACCTTGTCATGAAAAGGGGGGCCTAAGTTGCATCAAGTGGGGGTAGTAGGTTTCTTTTTTTTTCTTGTATGGGATGTGACTGAGATGCAGAATCCAAGTTTTCGACCTCGGCAGCCCCCCTGATCACTTTTGAATATCCCCAAAACTGCTAAATTTTTGCTCTTTTTTCAGTTTTTTTCCCATTTTGACCAAAAAGGAGCACGTTTTCGACAAAGACCACTCTATACATTTTTAAACTAAATTACATATGTTACAATTTGTGACCAGAATGGGCTCGGTAGACCTAATAGTTTCCGAGAGACAGCTTTTCAAAGTTTGGCAAATTTTCCAAACTTGAAAATTTTAAGCTAATTTTCATGTTTCATCATATATGCAATTGTCTTTATATCTTCAATAACCTGTCTGATATGAGTCAGTGAAGTAAACATTTATTCAATTTAACATTTTTAAGGGGGGTGGGGAGGAGGGGGAATGTTTGCTGGGAAAGGGAGGTCACTGTTCACAACCAGATGACTGAAATTGAAATACAAAATTTATTTAACAAACATTTACATCAAGTGTATACAAAAAGTGCAAATGAAGTGAATGAAAGTGTAAACGAAATGTTAATTGAAGGTGTTTCCTCCTCTTCGAAGGACCAGGGCCAAGCAAATCCGCCAATCCGCCTCCTTCAGTGCCATTTTCATCGTCCTGGACCTCCTGAAATGGAATGAAAATATTTATTTGTTGAATATCCCAAGGTAAAACCTTGTCAAAAAGTCCTAATATAAATGCAACACACATGTTGGTAAGTATTAATTAATAGAAATAATGGTAACTTTCAACAACAATACGAGTGTAAGTATACCTGATATTGTAATATATGTAATCTAGTTTAAAAATGTATAGAGTGGTCTTTGTCGAAAACGTGTTCCCTTATGGTCTAAATGGGAAAAAAATCGAAAAAAGAAAAAAATTTAGTAGTTTTTTGGGATATTCAAAAGTGATCCAGGGGCTGCTGACGTCGAAAACTTGGATTTTGCATCTCGGTCACATCCCATACAAGAAAAAAAAACGAAACCTACTACCTCCACTTGATGCAACTTACGATGTACTAGGTTACTGGACTATTTCATTTGAATTCATTTAACTCGTGTGTACAAGGTATTAGGAATAACAGCTTATTGCATTTATTAACAAAGCCTCCATGATACTAATGAAACCTTAAAATGCCTTGTTAAATAATTTATCTACTGTTTCATTTTCTCACTCATGGGGATTATGGGCACGGTTTTGATGTTTGTACACCAAATTTCTAGCTTTTTATTATCAGCGTTTTAAAACTTATTATTAATAATTATTTCCAAACAGATCATCACACAAAAGGGATCACTCGCTTAACTTATTCATCAAAAGTTTCAAAAAGATTAGAAATGTCGTTTAAAAAATGCTTTTCATAATGTTCATACTTGTACCCACGAACTCACTTTTTCAACTTTTTTTATTCCTGTACAACTTTATGGGCGTGGTCATTCACTAACGTATCAGTTTATGGATTTGGACACCCACCCCCACTTAAAGATATAGGGCCTGTATTCAGCAGTCTCAAATATACAGATTATGGAACTAACACATATCAAGGTTTGTAGAGTAGGTGTGCTCATAATGTTCAGCCAATAGAAAAGGCCCCTGTGAACCAGGAACCCCCTGGAACCCCACAAGAATTTCAGCTTGGAATACAAGACCGTTGCAGTCAATGTTATGTATGTTCAAAATTGGTATTTTGAAATGTTTTTAAGTTGTGAAAAAAACATCAAGTGTTTTCTATTGATTTTTTTTCATTACAGAATATTTATTAAACTATTATAATGTATTATAACAATAAATTTATTGTGATAGGCGTGAACTTCTTCAACGCCTCCTCCTGGACCTTCACCTTGGCCTCTCTCTCTGCAAGAGCCTTGGCCCGAGCAGTGATTCGTGCGGCTCCGGACTTCTTTTTGCACTTCTTAGCACCGCCCTTCCTGACCTGCATGGTGGGAATTTCCCTGATGAAGAATCAATGTTCCTCGACCGGGAAGCCACCTTCCTGGACCATATCCCGTCTAACTTCATCCAACCGATCCAAGCGGTCTTCTTCGGCCAGGGACTCAGCCACGGCCTCCAAAGACATTGGATCGGCGGGAAGAACTCCGTGGGATCCCGTACTCGACGGTTTGCCCACAGAGATCAAAATACTCCCGTCAGACTCCGAAGATCCCTCCGAGGAGGAGTCACGACTCCGCCACTGCTTTGAGGTGTCAGCCACCGAGTCAACGGTGGTTTTGACCTTCATCTCCGTGTCGATGACTAAGGACGCTCCCAAAAGGACGTTCTCACTATCTCCCACAACCCTAGACCATTTTAAGAGGTCTTGAACAGCCGGAGACCCAGGTTCCGGGGTATTAGCGGTCACCACTCCGGTAGCCGCTTTCCCACCATCCGAACCCGCTTCCGCAGCCTCCCCAACCAGAGGAACTAGTGCCGCCACCGACTGAATGGTGGTAGCAGCCGTTTCCCTGGTGGGGGCTGCAGGTATCTGCCCCAGAAGGCTCCGACACCGGTCGGAGTCGACTGGGCAGATCCCGGACCTTCCACAGCCTCTGCCACCGGAGAATTAACTGATTCACTGGCGGCGTCAGCCCGTCAGGTGCTGGGGAGCCCTCCGACCGTGACTCCAACAGCCTTGCATCCCCAGGATGCAGCGGGCTAAGGGAGGGAGAACGTCGGTGGATGCCGCATCCTCTTCCTTCTCTTTCTCCATGGTGGACTTATAGAAGAGGGAACAAACAGTCAAAAACAAGTTTTTACCGCTGAAAAGGAAATCTCACGGGCTATCACCGTACGTATTTCCGTTTTCACCGTCCAAAGCCGGTAATTCACGGTCAAAACCGTGTTTTACCGCCTTCATACGGTGAAAACCACGTTTCACCCTTCCGGAACCATCGGAAAGGGTATTCCACGGATTTTCACCTTGCGAATCGCGGTTTCCACCGTCCAAAGTTTGTAAACCACGGTTAACCGCCTTCGGGCGGTGAAAACACCCTCTCCCCGAGTTCCTACCGTCGGAAATGGCTTTGCACGGACTTTTACCATGCGAAATGCCGTTATCACCGCCCAAAGTCGGCAATTCACGGTCAAAACCGTGTTTTACCGCCTTCGTACGGTGAAAACTACTTTCTGGCGGGGGATTCTACTGTCCAAACACCGTCAAACTTGGGAACGGGCTCAACCCGCCGGAAAAGTGCTTTACGAAGTGGTTTGGCCACCATGACAACAGTCATGGCGGTGAAACCACTCCCACCACGTGTGTATACGGTCATTGACCGTAAAACACACCGTTAACACATAAAAGAGAACTGCCAACAGGCAGGAGAAGGAAATTCCCTTAGAGGGACTTTATCAACGATTTTCTCCTTTTCCAGTCTGATGCTGCCTTTAGAACGGTGAATTCGTGTTTTATCAAAACCACGTGTGGCCGGCGTCTTTTGTTTGTTTTTTTTACAAACAATATGGCTTCCAGCCACTAAATTCACCGTCTGAGCGGCTAATGGCCATGCAGTAGTGGCTAAAACACAATCAGTCGCCTCATGCATGGTCACCATGGAGATTTTGCCGTCGTCTGCCTTTTTAGGGGCAGACACGGTGAATTCTTCTGCACCAAGACTGGAAGTGGTGGGTAGAGACATTTACCGTCAATTCTCTTACATTGACGGTAATAGATGTATGGGAGGTTTTTACGAACGGATTTCTCCGTCCTTGGACCGATTTTGTCGGACCTTTGACCAGACACCTTTTGATTGGTCGCCCTGGGTATCCACTGAAACCGTGGCGGGCCCCAAACACCACAATGTCCGGCCGCCTCTAGTAGCGGACTGCCGGCTCTCTCCCACCACGGTAGGGACACCCATAGAGTACCCCATACTGTGAGACTTCCTGCCCGAGGCTCAAACCCACCACCTCGAACACCCTCAGTTTCCGCAGACGGAGATTATACCGAGGAGGAGGGGGTTGTCCGCCTCGGAGTCGGTAGACTCCTGTGAAGAAACGTCCCACCTGGACCGTTACAATGCGCGGCAAGCAGAAACACAAAACTTTTCCACTTACCGGTGACCAAGCTCCGACGACGGGGACGGGACCGCACCCGTAGCCGCCTCTCACGGTTAAACCACTTGGGTGGTGTCGGCACGGAGCTCCCTCGACGGTGACACACGAAGGTGAAACGCCGCCTCGCCGAAAAGCGAGCCGACACGATTTACCGGCCAAAAGAGGACGGAAATGGATGGTGGCATTGTTCCCAAACCGGCAACCCACCCTCCCGTGGTAAACCCCCAAATGTGTATTTATTACACTTACGATGTCAAAGATGAGGGCAGTGATATTTACAGAACCTGGCTGGGTAACTTCACCCAGCCAAGAGATTTATACAGCAGCAAGGCCAACTGGCCAAAAGGCACACACGAAGAAAACGATGCAAATCCGGACAGTGGAGGTCTTCCTGACCTCCACCCAAAGATCAACTCCACCTGGAGGGACAGAGGTCACATCTGACCTCTCACCCATAGACTTCATGGTGAGTGGCCTGCTGGCACCAAAATGGCGTCTGTCCCAACAGCCTACTGTAGCTGTCACTCAGACCACCATAGGGAATTCGTCTACTCATTCAAAAATTTAAAAATGAGTAGACCAGGTTGCCACAATATATAATAATAGTATAATGTTATTATAATATATTAATACCGATTATAATAATAAATTTTATTGCAACATACTCAATTTCATTATATATTTATGGCGTCGTCTCTTATTTTTGGTGGGGTTTCCTCGCGATATGAGCACACCTTACATACTCTACAAACCTTGGGTAAAGCTTCCATAGGGCACGATTTCATATTCATGGTGATGATGTAATAGAACGATACAGAACAAAATTTCCTCTGGCATACGAGTGTGGCATAACGTCGCCATGCTGAATATAGCATTGAATCGAAGAAATGAAATGAAAAAAGAATGGAAATCACAAACTCTTGTGTAATCGTTTTTTTTAAAAAGCCAAAACAAGCAGCAATGATCACGTGCATAAATAACACGCACGTGTTGATGTTGCACAATGTCTTAAAGGCCGGTTTACACAAATAGAAGAAGTGGAAACAGTTCGACCATCAATAGGTTTCTTAATTAAAGTCACCACCTTATGACTCATGTCTCTAACGGTTGCTATTGCTAGTCGTTTGTATGTCCAAAGCCGACAAGAGAGTAGGGAAGCCGGGACAAATTCTCGGGGCCCGTGCGGTCTGCAGGACCCGGGTCTGGTTTTTTTACAAATTACTGTTCAGTTTTATTATTTGTGATTTTCTTGCATAATTTCTTTAATCTCTTCGTCAGTAATTGTATTATGTAGTAATAGTGTTTATAAGTCCTGGCCCCAAGCCCAAATTGGCTGTAAAGTTTGTTTATGTATTTTAGCTGTTATCAGACCTTCTCTGGGTGGCTCTGTGTATGTCCTCTCGTAGTGCGTGTTGCTATTAGCACTAAACTTAGTGGAAAAATGGCAGTTAGTGGTTATATGTGCCACTGTTTCCAAACGTATCTCTTAGTGTGGACAGTTTCCGCTTTTGTAATTTGTGTATTTTCCTTGTTGGCGTATGTGAACACTATGGTCGAATTAACTAATTACTGGACGCTTTGGAGCAGGAACATGTTTGTTCTGTGTGGACACAATGTTTTCTTGCATTGCTACCTGTTTCAAGTTTGTTAAAACATGATGAGATAAATCAATAGCCTCTGTTTGTGGCTTTGGGGGTCCCCGGGTTCGAATCGTGGTTTAGGCCTGGTGGTTGTTTGTCTTTTAGAATTTCTCCGTCATTGTGTAGTTGACATCAGGCAGGGCAGCCGGTCTTCAAAACACATTTGGCCAAATTTGACTCGTATGTCGCATAGTTCGTCATTTCATCATCATCATTATCATCATCATTTGACCGACTCCACTGAAAGTGGGACGTGGTCCAGGAAAACGAAGATGATGATGGTGACATAGGTCAAAGTAAAATGTTTCCTAATCAGAAGCATCATTCTGCTTCTGATTAGGAAACATTTACGTTGATGATCTAATTCGATCATCAAAGTGATGATAAAACCAAAATGTATAATTTATTTTAGGGGAAAAAATACAGCTCTTAATTCAATTAATGATGTTGCTAAGACATCATTGATTATGCATACATAATTTATATGAAATGTAATCACCTCAAAAGTTGAAAACAATTTGCCTGAATGTTGACATAGTGAACCAACCAGCAAGCCAAACTTTTAGTTAAAATTTTACAACAACTTTTGCTAGTCCAGTAACCTAGTACATCGTGAGTTGCATCAAGTGGAGGTAGTAGGTTTCGTTTTTTTTTTTCTTTTATGGGATGTGACTGAGATACAAAATCCAAGTTTTCGACCTCGGCAGCCCCCTGGATCACTTTTGAATATCCCAAAAACTGCTAAATTTTTCCTCTTTTTTCGGTTATTTCCCATTTTGACCATGAGGGAACACGTTTTCAACAAAGACCACTCTATACATTTTTAAACTAGATTACATATGCTACAATTTAAGACCAGAATGGGCTCGGTAGACCTAATAGTTTCTGAGATGCAGCTTTTCAAAGTTTGGCAAATTTTCCAAACTTGAAAATTTTAAGCTAATTTTTATGTTTCATCATATATGCAATTGTCTTTATATCTTCAATAACCTGTCTGATATGAGTCTGTGAAGTGAACATTTATTCAATTTAACATTTTAAAGGGGGTGGGGGAGGAGGGGGAACTTTTGGTGGGAGGGGGGAGGTCACTGTTCGCAACCAGAAGACTGAAATTGAAATACAAAATTTATTTAACAAACATTTACATCAAGTGTCTACAAAAAGTGTAAATGAAGTGAATGAAAGTGTAAACGAAATGTGAATTAAAGGTGTTTCCTCCTCTTCGAAGGACCAGGGCCAAGCAAATCCGCCTCCTTCAGTGCCATTTTCATCGTCCTGGACCTCCTGAAATGGAATGAAAATATTTATTTGTTGAATATCCTAAGGTAAAACCTTGTCAAGAAGTCCTAATATAATTGAGACGCACATGTTTGTAAGTATTAATTAATAGAAATAATGGTAACTTTCAACAACAATACGAGTGTAAGTATAGATGTACCTGATATTGTTCCTCGACTTGTTCAATAGCATCCCCGGCGAGTTGGCTGACTGGATAGTCGAGCAGCCTATCCATCTCGTCGTCGTCGAGCTCGTCCAAATCGTGGGTGTTGACATCGACGTCTACCGTAATTTCAGGCAGGTTTTTGCAGGACTGGCCATTGCAGCTTCCACAGACAACTGAACACTCCAAACCTGCTTTCCTGCAGCTGCAAGCATTTCTGCATTCCTTCTTGCAACTGCAGGAAAGCAGGTTTGAAGTATTCAAAAAAGGATTTTGCATCTCAGCCACATCCCATACAAGATAAAAAAGAATCCTACTACCCCCACTTGATGCAACTTAGGCCCCCGTTTTCATGACAAGGTTACTGGACTATGTACACTTTGAAACGCGTTGCAAATCATCATTATGATTTCAGCTCCATATTCTTAATGCCATCTCACCCATCAACAAATTGCCAGGAAAATCGTATCTAACACTTGGAGTTTCTAATATCAATCTGGCCCGAATACTCGTCATGAAAATTGTAAAGCTCCCCCTATGAGTCAGTTGCCCTAATCGCGTAACAAGTGGGGCACCTTATCTAAAATGGATGCCTTTTGTATTTGACTTTTCATTTTAGATTTTTTTTTAAATAACATACCTGGGTTTTTGTGCAGGTAGTTTTGCTGCCAAGGCATGAAATTAATACCCAATAAAAATAGTTTTAAAATTATTTTTCAGAATAGGTTGCAGCTAAGGCTAAAAAATGATGCAAGATGCATCCTTATGCAACAATCTCCATTTACCCCTGGTCCTAAGCAACTAGCGTGTATACCCCATTAAAAAATTTAGATTACAAACACCAATAATTAAAAGTGCCGGCGTTAATTTTATCCTGCTTGGTTGCTTAACAATTATGTAATTAAAAATTAATGTTACTAAGTATTAGTTGTTTTTGTGTTCCCACTGCTATTAGCTGTTACCCTTTGTGTTCTAACAGATCATTACACAATGCTATATTTCTTCAAAGCATAATGTATAAAGTGTTTGCTCTCACTGTTGCTATTGTTTTTCCTTTTTGTGATAAAAATTGTTTAATATTGTTCATTTTGATGCTATGGAAAGTTTATTTTTAAGATTTTTTGGAAAGTTATCTCCCCGGAGACACTCACTTTTAGAAGGGGTAGTGGATTTTTTTCTGTGGGAGATAACTTTCGAACCCAATGTTATTCTTTCCCTTAATCCATTTTTTTCTTCTTTTTATTACTGGTGTCATTGTAAACGAGTTTACGCTGGACAAACCACTGAAATATCTTCAATTGGTTTCAGTTGTTTGGGAATATCATAACGAAGTTTTCATTCGTATATACATGTATATGTATTTTTTTGTTGAAATGTAGTTACTACGTTCAAACTTTAAATTGAATTTAGGTTTTAGAATGTAGATCGATTTCAAATGTATACTGTAGCGTGTGTTTATATTAGCAAGTGGAATGCTCAATATCAAGTGTAGGAAATTCTGATGTGTGTAATAATAACGTATTAGTGGTTGCCAAAGAACTTGCAGTTTTGACAACTAGTCATTTTGTTGGCACTCATTTTAAGAAGAAATAGTGCTTGATGTATAAAAAATGACTAACTTTCTGTCTGACTTAGTGTACATAGTGCAGAAAATATTTGCATTATATTTTATTTGAACTTCAAAGTTTGATTTGTTAAAATGGTAACAACTGCAGAAAATGTTAAAATAAACATTTAAAACTAGCTTGAAATAAAATCGTTTATATTCTATGCATAATAAAATCTCACAGCATTTCACTTTTCAAAGGATTTATTGGAAGCACCATAAAACCTCAGTGGATCAGACTATGGAGATATTCAGGTTTTTTATTTTTAATTCCAATTGTCACGGCCTAGTCTGCATCACCACTAAGATGACATAACGTTGGGGGAGGTATTGGTGGTAGCAGACAAAATCCTAATTGTGGTCTGTTGGCAAGCAACATCTTGTGTCTAATCGAGCCTCTCACTCTGGATCCCATGTTGTCTATGAGTGCTGGCACCACCCACACTTCTGCATGTCTCTGTCTGGTCAAGCATTCCATAGCCTCTTGCAGGATGGCACCCCATGGTGTCTGAAACAACCCTATTGACAAAAATATAGAATTTGGTGAGATATTTTAGAGTTCTCACTATTCTTGACACTTAATTAATTTTCCAAAAGGAATTTCTAAAATTAGAAGTTTTAGAAGCAAAATTTAGAAGTTTCTAAAGGTTCGCACACAAGGCGACACTTGTGTCTAGAGTAGTGTCTTTACTGTCTACACCTACTGCAATTTTTGAGGCTAGAGCAGTGTCTTACACTCATGTCTAGATCAAGTGTCAACAAAAAGTGTCGCATCTGTCTACATGTATTTAGGTTTCAGCTAGAGTGCAGCAGCTAGATTGAGGTTGTGAATCAATTTATTTGGACTAAGGTACGAGCCCCCTGCTATTCTAGCGGCCATTGTAGCTGCTTGTGTAATAATTAAAAAAAATGTTTACAACGAAATAAAAAAGTTGTGTGGACAAAATGTTTTATTTTTATTAAAAACTTTCACTGCATAAATTCTAATTTCAAATAATTTCATCGTGGTATTTTTGAATTTGAGTAAAAGTAATTTTCATTAATAAAATTATAATACTTGTGAGCTTTATGGCTACCTGTTGACTTTTGAGCAATTCATTATGCTCTCTTGTCTGTAACTCGTCTTTTACCTTGAACGTGTGGTGACCACACTGAGAAGATTCTAGCTACAGAAGTCAGATGGTGATGGATTGTAGTCATCCTTATGCGTAGGGGTCTTGTCTAGAGAAGGATTAGTTTCATAACAGAAGACAACGTAGTTTCATGTTGTAAACACTTTATTCATTCTTGCATTGAAACACAAACGTTACAAGAATGAATGTTTATTATTAAAGGTGCGTCCACGGGCCATTATGTGATACGGATATAAGAATCGGCATAGTACAAAAGTTGAGCAAAAGAGTGGATGAAGAACAAAGAGGAGCATGGTCTTTTTATACCTTGGACCTGTGTACACCTACAAGGTGTAACCAGATTCAAGTGACCATGGTCCCAGGAGTATCAATCTGCCACTTACATATTAATTAGAGAGGGAGGGACAGAGATGAGTCGCACACCCCCAGGCTATTGTTTTGGTGGGATCATGAATTGTATTCACTTGCTCTAGACACAAGTGTCATCGTGTGACAGGTAATAATTTGAAAGTAATTCTCTGAAATTATTTAAATATTAGAAATTGGTTAAAAAAATGGAAGTGTTTTGGAACCAGGGTCAATTGTTGGTCAATTTAACCTGTGATTGAGCCCTGGTTGACAGTGGCTCCTCCCATGGGCTAAAATAATAAAACTACATGCTCAGGGCAGGCTCATGGCACTTTAACACAGTTTTGTTGCACTTGAACACTTTGACAACGTTTTGATGTTTTTGTCACTTTGTGTCTTTGAGTGCTACTGTAACAACATGTAATCAATTCGGATATAAAAGTTTTATTTTGGAACTGTGCATGTCAAGTTATTTCTAAGAGGAGAAAAGCATCATAATTGTTGCTTTAAATAGGAATTCCAATCCATAGCCTGGGTTTCTACTGGAGGTCAACTAAAGCACCAATTGGGCTGTGGCCACTCAGGCTAAATCAAACAGAACAAACAATAATTGCCTGGATTTTCTAAACAAGGTCAAGGTATATTACAAGTGGGAGGTTTAGTTCACTCTCCTTTTTCTCTTTCTCTTTGTTCGCTTCAGTGATGTTGGGAGCTGTGGGTCCTCTGGCTTGTCTATTTTTTGCATCTTTGTGATACAGGACTATTAGTCAGAGCCAGAGGGCTCCCCCAACCTTATGGGGCAGTCTGTGGATGCTGATGTCATCAGCGGTTGGCAGAGGCTGCCATTGTGTCTCATTCGACCTAGTTGACTATGAGGCATGTCTCTGGTGCCGTCCAGAGGTTTGCTATCAGACACCGTTCATTCATTGGTTGCAAGATCTTGTGGAACTAGTTCTGAAGGAAGCGAGTTTGGCCATTGAGACGGTAGCCACTGGTGTGGTAGCCACTGAATCATGGGAACGCAACATGCCATCCATTGGACACCACCTAGATTTGGCTAGTGCAGTGGAAGATGGCAGGTAGGACTTTTTGGAAGTCTCATGGGTCATAGATCAGAAGATGAATTTACAAAAACACCAGTGACTGCGGTGATACATCACAGCAGTGGTAAAGTCAATGCATTCTTCAGAGGGCTATGTGGAGTCTGACAAGAGCAGTATGGCTTTAATAGTGACTCAGTCGATAACTGGTTCCTGTGAAGGAACTGCTGGTCAAGGAGAGGCTATGGAGGCAGCACCTGAGGGCACAGCCGATGAAGAGGCTCGACTTAACTGCATAGATGAGGCTCACAAGGTCATGGTGCAGTCGGACAGTGTTTATTTCTGGCTGGCAAGTCGACATTGGGGAGTTCTCTTCAGAGCAGTACCCTAAATATGGTAAGAAATGGAAAAAAATCCAGAGCTGCTTGGTACACTGTTGGAGTGAAGTCCCTGTCAGAAAGGAAGGAATGGCTGAAGGCCCGTGATATTGACATGAGTAAGTTTACTCTAGCAGTTGGCCTTTGCCTGAATCCTGGCTTGTCTGGTGGTGGATCCAGGTGCTTCTTGTTTGAAGATAGGTTATCCACTTCAGGTTCGCCTGCAGTGGTGGCCGACACCTCGGAATGAAAGTCTGGTAACTCTAAATGGGACCGTTGCATAAGAAAGAAGGCCTTGTGCAATTTACCTCCATGGCTGGTAAAAAGGGTGACTGAGTGGTGGTGGTGGTGGTGGCAAAGGACAAAAGCTTCCATTCTTTCACACCCTACCAGTGGCAACATGCTCAAAGGGCAAGAAGGCCAAGACCTCTGGTGGAGCAAAGGCCTCCTTGCTCAGGAAACCCAGTTGTGATGACCCGGTTTGGCACTCACCACAAATTCTCAGTGGTGCCTCCCCATTTTCTTGGTTAGCAAATGGTGGAGCTGCCGTAATGTGTCCAGTTCAGGCCTCTCCCTTTGCTGTTGAGTTATAGCAAAGGTGAAAGTTGTTTTAGTTTACGGTTGTTCCTCGAAGTGGCATATAAGTCTGTACTCAGGTGGTTTCTTGGCAGTTGATTATACCCTGGCGAGCGTGACAGCCTGAGGCTCTGCTCTGGCCATTTCATCAAGTCTTTGTCAATTTGGTCATCTTGGCTACTATTAGTTTTATGGTATAATTTGCTTTTTACTTTGCTTTATTCATTGTTTGTTTTTGAATAAATTAACTTTTATTTGTTGTAACAGTGAGTCCTTAGGTCTTTACTTGCTGGTTATTGTTGTGGTGGGGAATCTCTCTGCATTCGCGCCATGCACCACTCCCTGGGTGGTTTGGTCCGGTCTCCTTTGAATTACATTGTGTAGATCTATCATCTTCCAATAGTGGATTACAATGTGAGACTATCAACATACCATACTATTGCCAACAGTGTTCACTGCCAGACATTTCGTGATTCATTCCTGCCCTGAAGAGGAGTCAGGTAAGCATTGGGGTGTTTGCTTACAAAGCATTATAGCAATCAGGTGGCTTTTTACACAGTAAAGAGGAGGAACTACAAATCCTTCAGATCAGAGCAGCATGTTTGCTGATTCAAATTAAAATAGCTCTGAGGAAGGACAGTTCACACACTCAGTACAGGTTAACCTCCTGTTGGTCATGGGGTTGCTCCTATTGCTAGTGCTGCCACCATTGCTGGGCAGCAGTAAGTTGCCAAGAGGCACATAACACAGTGGCAGACAAAAGTGATGCCGGCAAATGTCAGCTGACTCCTGCCACAAAGGAGAAGAAACACCTCTGGGACTTCTATGGCCAGTTTGTTGGCAAACAGGCCCAGGGAATCATGTCAGCTTCAGATAACTCGAAGGTGAAAATGGCAGTGGCTGGGAAACTTTCGGGTAGCTAGTCTGAGAGGACTATGGAGGCTAACCAACCACTGCAAATTGACAGGCCCGGCAAGTTTTCGAGCGTGGAAGGGGCCATTTTGAAGCATGATAAACCTTCCTCTCACAGAAAGAAAAAGAATGATAGGAAAAAAATCATGAGGAAAAGTGATCTGACACCTGCTAGTAAGTAATAAGGGACTGAATGCATGAGTGCCGAACTCACTAAAGCAGAGTCCCGGCATGCAAGTCATGGTGTGCTGGCTGAGAACCAACCCGATGGATTGTAGGGCAATGCATGACAGTGTGGTCCGCATCCCTGCATTTTTCCTGACGGTAGATGCGGTATCGAACCTGCTGGTTTGATGGGTAGAAACCCTCCATTGAGTAATTTTGCCTGTACCTCAGGGAGAGGGCACTTTGATGGGATTAATTAGTGTTCCTCTAACTCATGGTTCGTGACTCAGTGTGAGTACACCCTTTCCGGATTCTAGCAAGGGGGGTCTTTTTGGCCCTAGGTTCCAAAGTTCAATCCATCTCCCCAAGCCTGTTGCTGAGGGAAAGCATATTTGTGCATTGTCTCTTTAATCCCAGTGCAACAGGTGTTTGCAGTTCTGGATGTGATGGGACTATATGCTGGGATAGTACCCTACTACCCCTATCTTGATGTGCAGCCCAATTTGTCCAACACATGTAGGGATCAGACCTAGGAAGAATGGCTGGTGAATGTATTACCATGCCTTTGCCAGGGTGTAAGACCATTCCTGCAGTCGCCCTGGTGGACCTTCTAACAAGTCGGGCTCTTCATGTGAGACTGCAACTCCAGCAAATTCTTTTTGAGGAGTTTGGTATGCTGAAGCTGAACCGCCTCAGAGGGACAGTCTTTAGTTTTGGATTTGAGTGGCAGAACACTCATGTAAGCCTGTTGGGGGCTCATCGTTGGGCAGCAGAGTAGATGGGCTCCACTTCTTCTCCACCACCAAGGAAGTTGTCAAATAGCTGAGCTGTTAGGTTAACAGTTGCAATTCATGCTGGTTCAATCAACCTGTTCCTGGCTACATATAGTAGGCAGACAGACAGATGCTATATTGGTGCCAGCATGCCTCTCTCCATTGGATGCAATGTCTCCTCTGGCCAGGGTGGCCATTATTCTGGGCAGTTGGTCCAAGTTTTGTTACTGGACATCATTCATGCTGGAGGCTAAGGTAGCCTCCAGGTTTGACCATGTGTTTGTGTTATTTTGGCTTTTGCCATAGTTTTGTATAACATTATTTTGGCTGGCCAAATGGTCCAGCCCACCTGTATTTGTTTATTTTGTACATCAATTGTACATTAAACTTCAACTTTAACCTTCAACCTGCATTGTTGTGTTGTTTATTGGGGAAGGTTTTTCGTGGGAATGGAAATTACTGTGGGTAATAGCCATCCTTTACCATGATTTTGGCTGGCAACATGCATCGGTGAGTGGGGAAACCAAGGTTTTCCTCGTGTTTCCCCATCGACACACCACCCTTCAATCATCGTCTCCAGCGAGAAAGGCTGTGTCATGGTCGACACTTTTGTACAAGTATTCAGGGCCACTATTGTAACGACCCGACCGGTCCGTTACAATACCTGAGTGAGAATTGGACCAAACTCACCCTTCTTTCGGGTGGTGCCAGTCACACCAAGTCCTCTCTTGCAGCAAGTTGATGGTCGTAAGCCCAATGAACACGGCGAGAAACCTACGGTGAAATCCTATGGAGGGTTTCACAGTTAAACCAGCACGAAGAATTGGCTGACAAGATGAACGCAAGACGGAGAAGGACGGAGGTGTTTCCCCTCAAAACCCCACCATCCCCACTGTTACTTTCCCAAGAATAAAATACACAGACACAGAGTGTAGAATTAATAAAAAGGTGTTTAATACACACTTATTCAAAACAAATACAGTGTATATACAGGAAAATTGTTATAAATTATAATCAACAAAATCAAATGAATATTAAATGACAAACGAGGCTATTAAATGGAGGCCACCTTGGCCTGATCAGTTGAAGCTCCACTACACACTGTCCAGGATCAATGGCCACCTTGCTATTAAAAACAGGCAATTAGAAAACGGGATGAACAGAATTTGGCTCCTCCATTTTTATGATGAAAGCAACTTCTAATTGGTTGGTTATGTAGTCTGACATCACATGCTCTACCCTTTTCAATGTCAAACCTACAATGAACCAATCAGAAGTTGCCATTCATCATAAAAAGGGCGGAGCCAACTTTTGTTTATCCCATTTTCTAAATGTCTGTCCATTAAATCCCCCAGGTAACTCCACCTGGGGGTGGACAGTGCAACATCTGACCTCTCACCTATTGAATATAATAGGAAGGGGCCTGCTGGTTCCAATATGGAAGTCTGCCTGGCTGCCTACTCAATGCAGCCTAGCAGACAACAATCAGGATTTCGTCTGCTCCTTCCAATTAAGGGAGACAGACAGGGTCATCACAACCCTCTCAACTTTCCTGTTCTGCCCCAGGAACAGGTTGGTTGAGCAAGCCAGGGTTGCTCCTTTTGCCAGAGGTGGAACAGGAGGGGAGGTCATCCACTCTGCCATTCACCGACATACCCACCACAGGCTCATCTGGGCGTTTTTCCACCCGAGTCTGGCATCAAAAACCATCTTTCTGAGCATATTTTTCACTTGGCGTCAAAACACATCAATGTCTAGATTAGAGAGCTGCGGACTCATGCACAGGGTCCGACTTGCTAAGAGGTCTTCCAGGGTGGCTGCGGGATCAGACTAGCAACCCTGGTAGAGGCTAGGTTACATACTCCCCACTCATGCCTCTTAAGTCGCATCTAAGGATATGCTTGATGTATGAGTCTGCAAGGCGGGTATGATGCATTATGCTGTCTCCTAGTCTCATCACATCCAAAGCAGCAAAACATTTTCTTACCGGGTTGACGACCAACGACACTGGATAATTTCTACTGCTAAAAGCAAGCACATACAGCATGCTGAATAACGGCAATGATGCAACATACATTTGCATGAACATGACATTTCATGCATGGGAGTTTTGGGCGTTTTTGGTCTCTCAGTTTTTGGCATTTTCGGTGGTTTTCTTTTTCGGTGTTTAAATGTACACTAACTATTTTCGAAGGTTTTTGCCTGGTTGTGGCAACCTGGTCTGCTCCAATTTTAATTTTGATGGAGCAGACGAATTTCCCTATGGTGGTCTGCCTGACAGCTACAGTAGGCTGTTAGGACGGACGCCATTTTGGTGCCAGCAGACCTCTCACCATAAAGTCTATGGGTGAGAGGTCAGATGTGACCTCTGTCCCCTCCAGGTGGAGTTGCCTGGAGGTTTCCTGTGGTTGACTAGGCCACAGTTGGTTGTAGGCTTGGATTATGACTAGACCTGTGGGTGGAGGTCTGATTGACCTCCACTGTCCAGCATCTATTGCATCTTCTTTGTTTTGCCTTGGCCTTTAGGCCCTTGGTTGTGAATATCATTCTTGGCTGGAGGGAATTTCCCAGCCAAGTATTTGTATATAATCACCATTGCCATCAATCATCGTAAGTGTTAATTAAACACTGTTTTCGTCACTTACTTTGTGTCCGTGTCACTTTCTTGGGGAGTACCGCGAGGGGGGTGGGATTGCCGGTTGGGGAAATCACCACCGTCCTGTTACCGTCCTTTTTCGGCCGGAACTCGTGTCGGCTTGTGGTAGAACCAGTGTTCTACCGCGATATTCTCGGCGTGGCGGCGTGGTCTTTCGTCGTGTCCGTCGTGGGTGGCTCCGTGGAGCCGACACATCCCAAGGGGAACACCGTGTGGGAGACGGCTACGGGAACGGTCCCGTCCCCGTGAGGAGCCGGTAACGGTAAGTTTTACGCTGAGTTTGGGGTTTAATTTACCGGGGTATTGTAACGGTCCGGCGGGACGTTACAATTGGTGGAGGCGCCGGGTACCTGTACCCCGCCTCTCGCATGGTGATTTACCGTGTATTCGACCGTTTAGTCGGTCGAATCACCGTGCGGTGCAAGTACGCCACTGGGCGCGGACTTTGGTCCGTGGGACAGCGGCGGAAACCACCGGTTCACCGTCGATTTACCGTTGCTTACCGTGGGGAACGGACTCCGGTCCGTTGTACCGTGGTTAATGGTAAATTTGCCGCAGTTCACCGTATTTTTACCGTTGATATACCGTGGGGAACGGACTCCGGTCCGTTGCACCGCGGTTAACGGTAAATTTACCGTCGAATTACCGTGGGGCACGGACTACGGTCCGTGGTACCGTGGTTATCGGTGGTGTACGGTATTTTACCGCGAGTACACCGTGGTGTATGGACTTTTGTTCGTTGATCCGCGGTAGAAAGTGGTAAAAGGTAAAGTTAAACTCTGACCGTTCTTGACCGCGGGACACGGACTTTTGTCAGTGATACCGCGGTTTTGCACGGTTCCATCCGTTAGTGACGGTAATTTGCGGACTTTTGTCCGTGAGTTTACCGCTCCCGACGGTGGAAACCCGATATCTGGAGGCTTTGTCCAGATTTTACCGTTCGTTTACGGTGAAAAATGGAGTCAGCCCCAAAAGTACCGACGGGAGGTCGGGAACTTGGTGCAGATGCGGGTTTGGAGTTACGCGGCTGCGTAGTCGACCGTCCCCTTCGGGGCGGAAGGCGGGGATCCTCTGGAAACAGAGGGACCCAGCGGTAGCGTAGACGGGGATCTCCCGGAGGAATGGGTCACGGTGCGGAAATGCCGCCGTGACATCCGCCCGGGAGAATACCCGTTAGAAGACAGTGGGTCCGATGGTGATCTCCCCGGGGAGGACGAGCGGCCACGGCCGCTTGTCCAAGTTACCACCGTTGCCCGTCCGTTTGGACGTGGCGATCAGCCCCGTAGGGACATGGTGGAAATCCCGGATGAGACTGCACGTGAGGGCCGGGCCTTTTTGGCCGGGCTATCCGAGCAGCAACTCGTTGAGATTGCCTACGGGATAGATGTCCTTCGCTTGGAAGGGCGACTGTCCTGGTCAACAGTTGAGCCGAGGGTGGCACCTCCGTTTTCACTGTCGCCCGTGCGGGAAGGCGCACGGGGAGAGGAACCACCGGTACTTCCCCGGTTGGTACCTCCGCGGGTAGCACCCAGGCCATTTCCTCGGGGACTTTGCCGGGGAGCTCCTGCTGTGCCCGGTGTAACGTCCCGCCGGACCGTTACAATACCCGGTAAACGAATTCTAAAAACGCTCGCACTTACCGGTACCAGAGCTCCGACGACGGGGACGGGACCGTACCCATAGCCGCCTCTCCACACGGTGCACCCCTTGGGTGGTGCCGACGCGGAGCTCTCCCGACGGTGAAACACGACGCAAGACCGCTGCCTCGCCGAGAATATCGCGGTAGAACTCCAGTTCTACCACGAGCCGACACGAGTACCGGCCGAAACAAGTCGGTAGCAGGACGGTGGTGATTCCCCAACCGGCAATCCCACCCCCCCACGCGGTACTCCCCAAAGAAACAGACACAGACACACGCAAGTGATGATTAAAGTGTATTTAATGGACACTTACGACATATAAGATGAATAAAACGTTGGCAGTATTAATATTTACACATTGGCTGGACCCCTTGTCCAGCCAACACCCATAAATATACAAAACAAAGGCCAATAAGCCAACAGGCCAAGGCACAAAAAAGAAGAATAGGCACTGGCCAGTGGAGGTCCTCTTGACCTCCACCCACAGGTCTAGTCTTGAGTATAGCCTACAACCAACTGCCCCGATCCTGTGGTTGACTAGGCCACAGGAAACCTCCAGGCAACTCCACCTGGAGGGGACAGAGGTCACATCTGACCTCTCACCCATAGACTTTATGGTGAGAGGTCTGCTGGCACCAAAATGGCGTCCGTCCCAACAGCCTACTGTAGCTGTCAGGCCATAGGGAAATTCGTCTGCTCCATCAAAATTAAAATTGGAGCAGACCAGGTTGCCACAATCCTCTCAACTTCCCTGTTCCGTCTTGGGAACAGGTCAGTCAAGCCAGCCAGGATTGCTCCCCGAACCTGACCTTAGGTACCGGATGGCTTCTCTGGCGGTGTCGCGAAAGTGGAGCCCATCCACTCCGCAGCCTACCGACGTGCCCACCACAGACACATCTGGGTGTTCCGCCACCCAAAACCAGTATCGAAGACCGTCCCCCTAAGACGGCTTTCCTCCAGGGCTCGGAATTCCTCGAAAGGAATATCCTTGAGTTGCGGACGCGTGTGGAGCGTCCGACTTGTTAGGAGGTCCACCAGGGCAACCGCGGGCTCGGTCCCGCACCCTGGTAGAGGCTCAGTAATAAACTGTCCAGCCATACCTCCTAAGTCGCATCCCAGCAAAAGTTGGATGAATGGGGCTGCACGCCGGGCTAGACGAACTATCCCGGCATCTAGTCCCAACACATCCAAAATAGCAAATGTTTGCTGGACCGGATTTACGACCATCACAACCGGAAAACCTCTACAACCAAACGCCACCACATGGCGCATGTTGTACGGCGGTAGCTTTGCTACCCACGGCTCTGGAAGTGGCTTATCCAGACGGTAGTAGCCGTGGTATTGGCAACCCTCCATTCCCGGCTGGTCCTGCCAGAGACCAAGCCGGTTATTCAGATACACCTCTGCATCTGAACACGGGGCAAAGCACCAATACGCCGTCCCTCGGCCTCAGGCCTAGGGGAGGTCGACGTTTCAGGTCCTAGGGTATCAAATACCCCGCCACCATGGACCGGAGAGAAGGGTGTACCCCCACTGGGGGTCACGGGGTCACGTCTTGTGGGGACACTGACTCCTGCAACCGAGGTTCCTTCGCCCCTAGGTGAGGGCAAAGTCACACGGTGCAGGGTTTTCACTGCTCGAGCCCGCAGGCTCGAGACCGCATCCACCTTGGGGGAGGATGGAGGCGTGCCGACCAAAACGTCGCGCATCGACCTACCATCCATTCGCGCCGCCTCAACGGGACGAATATGGACCGGTTGACTCCCGGCCGGCGTGCTTGCCTGAGCACGCCGGGACTCCTCCTTTTCCGCCACGATGCCTCCAGTTTCGGCTCCCTGGCGCCTACTACTGGAGGGTGTCGGACTTCCCTTCCTCTCACACTTGGACTTTTTACGGTCCTTCTTCTTTTTCTTTTTCTTCCCGTGAGAGGAAGGTTGACCATGCGTCGGGTCAGACTTAACTGACCCCGACGACTTACTGGGCCGATCAGGCTTAGGCGGGTGGTTAGCCCCCTTCGCCTTCTCGGACTCCTTCTTCGAAGGTTTTCCGGCCGGAGCCGTACTCTTCTTCGTAGAAGTGCCCTTAGCCGAAGCGACAGCCGAGGATGATTGTCCGGAGACAAATCTCCCTCGACCATCCTGAAGGAGAGACTTCTCCTTCGGTGCAAGAGTCGGCTGACTCTTGCCACCAGTCGCTTTGGCTTCCGCACCATGGGCTGGTGCACTGGAAGCCTGCATCGCCTCCCTCTCGGCGATTCGCTTCTGGCCAGCGATGGTCGTGGCACTCGCAATCGGCGGGACGCCACGACCGACAGGAGGTTCCCCTGTTTTGAGCGGGCTCCGGGCGGGCATTCCCTGCAGGGGAGGGAACTCCGCAGCCCGGCGCTCAAACTCCTGCCGCTCACCTGCACCGACCGCACGAGCGATCTGTCGGTGCAAGCTCGCTGCTTGAGCCTGAAGCCGTTTGAGCTTGTCCTCCAAGCTTTCTGGCTTCCGAGGTTCGGAGGCCTTTCCTTGACCTGAGGACCTGGCCTTCTTGCCTCGCGAGCGTTCAGCATGTCCCGTCTAGCTTCGTCCAACCGATCCAAGCGGCCTTCTTCTTCGGCCAAGGACACAGCCACGGCCTCCAAAGACATTGGATCGGCGGGAAGAACTCCGGGGGATCCCGTCCCAGACGGTTTACCCTCGGAGGCCGAACTACTCCCGTCAGACTCCGAAGAGCCCTCTGAAGAGGCGTTACGACTCCGCCACTGCCTTGAGACGTCAACCACCGAATCAACGGTGGTTTCGACCTCCATCTCCGTGTCAATGACCAAGGACGCTCCCAAGGAGACGTCCTCACTGTCCTCGACCACACTAGACCAATCTAGGAGGTCTCGAACAGACGGAGACCCGGGTTCCGGGGTACTAGCGGTTACCACATCGGTAGCCGCTTTCCCACCATCAACACCCGCTTCTGCAGCCTCTCCAACCGGAGAAACTACCGCCGCCACCGACTGAACGGTGGTAGCAGCCGTATCTCTGGAGGGAGACTGCAGGTATCTGCCCCAGAAGGCTCCGACACTGGTCGGAGTCGACTGGGCAGACTTCGGACCCTCCACGGCCTCTGCTGCCGGGGAATCAACCGATTCCACGGTAGCGTCAGCCGTTTCCGGTCCGCTTGATGATGGGGAGCCCTCCAATCCCGACTCCAACAGCCTTGCATCCCCAGGATGCAGCGGGCTGAGGGAGGGGGACCGTTGGCCACTCCTGTCGCCTTCCTCCTTCTCCTTCTCCGTGGTGAGCCTATGAATAAGGGAAGAGACCGTTAAAAACAAGTTTTTACCGCGGAAAAGTGAACTCCACGGGCTTTCACCGTGAGAATTCTCGTTTTCACCGTTCAAAGTCGGTAATCCACGGTCACAACCGTGTTTTTCCGCCTTCATACGGTGAAAACCACTTTTCCCCCTTTCGGAACCGGTAGAAAGGGTATTCCACGGGATTTCACCGTGCGAATCGCAGTTTCCACCGTCCAAAGTCAGTAAACCACGGTAAAAACCATGGCTAACCCCCTTCGGACGGTGAAAACACCCTTTCACCGAGTGCCGACAGTTGGAAAGGGCATTGCACGGACTTCTACCGTGCAAAATGCTGTTATCACCGTCCAAAGTCAGCAATTCACGGTCAAAACCGTGTCTTACCGCCTTCGGACGGCGAAAACCACTCCCTGGCAGGCTTCTACCGTCCAAACACCGTCGCACTTGGGCCTTCCCAAGCGAAACGGCGCTCGGACGGGCTGAACCCGCCTGAAAAGTGCTTTCCGTAGTGGTTGAACCACCATGACAACAGTCATGGCGGCGAAACCACACCCACCACGTGTGTATACGGTCATTGACCGTAAAACACACCGTTAACAAATAAAAAAGAACTGCCAACAGGCAGGAGAAGGAAATTTCCTTAGAGGGACGTACTTTTTTAAATTTTTCTTCTTTTTCCAGTCTTGGCAAGTTGCACTGACGGTGAAAACGTGTAATTTTTGACACACGTGGTGCCGGCGTCCTGTGTTTGAAAGTTCTACAAACAATATGGCGCCTAGCCTCCAAATTCACCGTCTTAGCGGCTAATGGCCGTGCAGTAGCGGCTAAAACACCATCAGCCGCCTCATGCATGGTCACCATGGAGATTTCACCGTCGTCTGCCTTTTTAGGGACACATGGTGAATTCTCCTACCCCAAGACTGGAACTGCTGGGTAGAGACATTTACCGTCAATTCTTTTATATTGACGGTAATTGGAGACTTCATGGAGGTTTTCACGGACGGATTTCTCCGTCCACGGACCGATTTTGTCGGACCTTGGACTGGACACCTTGGGATGGGCCACCCTGGGTTTCTACCAAAACCGTAGCGGGCCCCAAACACCGCAATGTCTGGCCGCCTTCTCTCCCCTTCTCTCCCTTCTCTCCCTTCTCTCCGCCCATAGCAGCGGACTGCCGGCTCTACCCTACCACGGTAGGGGCACCCACAGGGTACCCCACAACGTGATGCTCCGAACCCACTCACTTCGAACACCCTCGGTCTCCGCGGACGGAGATTATACCGAGGAGGAGGGGGGTCATCTCCCTCGGAATCGGTAGACTCCTGCGAAGAAACGGAAGGTGGCTTTAGCGCCGGAGTCACTCCACTCCGCGCCGAAGCCTCCGTGGCATCGCTGTCTGTACCGGAGGAGGTGTCAGAGACTCCTAGTCCATCTTCCTCCCTCACAGTACAGGTGGGTATATACGGCTTCAGGTTATCAACATGAAACCGGTCGCGCACCTTCCGACCATACCCGTCTACGAATTCTATCTCGTAGACTAGGTCAGAATACCGCGCGACCACCGTACCCCTCTCAGCTTTATAAGCCAAGCTCCATTTCTTCGCCTGACCGAGCTTCCCAGCCTGATCCCTTATCCACACCGGATCTCCCGGCTGGTAAAGAGGAGGCTGCACACGGCCAGCGTCATACCGCTCCTTCTGCTTCTTCTGAGCAGCCGTCAACATTGACGAGCCTGCTCCTCCACGACTTGCTGGTCAGGCAAATCGCGGACTGGACCATTCGGAAGGAGGTTATCAATCCCCAACCGAGGCTCACGACCAAACAACAACTGATACGGAGAGACCTGTGTACTCTCCTGGACAGCTGTGTTATAAGCCCACACGGCGGGCTGTAATTTATCCCACCAGTCACGCTGTTCCTTGAGGGGATCAAGGTACTGCTTGATGGTTTCCATTACGGTCTTATTCGTACGCTTCGTAAGCCCATTAGCTTGCGGATGGTACGCCGTCGTGAAGTGATGCGCTATGTTATAGTGCTCCCGGAATTTCAGCAGGACTTTGCTGGATAACTGGGACCCACGATCCGAGACAAGAGCTTTCGGTGTGCCATACACCGAAAGGATCTCGTCCTTCAGGAATTTTATAAAACAGGCGGCCGTGGCTCTTCGTACCGCCCTTGCCACACCGTAACGGGTGAAATAGTCAGCCATGATAAGCACATAGGTGACTCCACCAATGGAGGCAGGAAACGGTCCAACGAAGTCCATTCCCCAGGTATCAACTGGGTACTCCGGCACAATCGGTTGGAGAAATCCCTGACTTCGAGCGAACTGTCGCGCTCTTTGACACACCAAACATGACTTAACATATTTGGCCATGTCCCGCTTCATACCGATCCAGTAGAAGCGTGAGCGCAGTCTCTGGTAGGTCTTAAACATCCCGAAGTTTGGGAACGTCATGTAGCTTCCTTAGACAGAAAGCCCTGCACGACTTCGGAACTACCAGTACAGTTCTCAACCGATCCTGGATGGATCTGATGGCAAACAACAAGTCATCTGCAACCACAAACTTGAACCTGATTTTCGAGTTGGGGTCACGGAAAATTTCACGCTTCACCTTGGAGCACCAGCCATCGGCCTCTTGCTCCTTGACCCAATCCACCTCGGAACGGATATGGTAAATTACCTCACCTACGTCGGCTTCGACGAATTCAGGTAAGGAAATGTCCGCCGCATCACGAACAAGATACCGACTCAAAGCGTAGGCATCCACTTGCAGTGTTCCCTTCCTATACTGAACCTTAAACCGGTACTCTTGTAGTTGCATCTGCCAACGCCCCAACCTGCCTTGAAGGTTTTTGGCTGTCTGCAGATAGCAAAGAGCGTGGTGATCAGTTATGATCACGAACTCCCGGTTAAAGAGGTAAGGAAGAAATTTACCCACGGCAAACATGACCGCCAAGCACTCCTGCTCGGTGACCGAATACCGTGTTTCCGCTCCTTTCATGAGCCGGCTTGCGTAGGACAGAACCCGGGGAACACTGTCCGGTAACTTCTGGTAGACTACTACTCCCAAGCTGTACCCACTAGCGTCGGTATGTATCATTATCTTACCACGAGTATCGTACATGGTGAGTACCGGCTCTTCGGTTAAAAATGCCTTTAACCGAGCAAATGCTAGTTTGTACTGATCCGACCACTCGAAGGACGGATCCTTCTTCGTCAGATCATGCAAAGGCCTTACCACCTTGGCGAAGTTCTTGATGAACCTTCGATAGTAACCGGCAACTCCGAGAAAACTACGGATGCCTGTCACCGTCGTCGGGACATCAAACTCCTGAACTGCCCGCAGGAGATCCGGGTCCGGGATAACACACTTTGTTAAAGCCAAAGAAACACTTCTTCGGCTGGAGTTTTAGCTCCGCCCCTCATAACAGTCCAAAGATAGTGGAGTCTCTCGAGAAACTGCTCGAAAGTGTTCCCAAAGACGATAATATCGTCCAGGTACACCAGACAAGTCTCCCACTTATGTCCTGCCAATAAGAGGTCTAGCGCTCTCTGCATGGTGGCTGGAGCATTACAGAGTCCGAAAGGCATTTTCCGGAACTCAAACAGACCTTGAGAGCAAATAAATGCCGTTTTCTCAACGTCTGGCTCAGCCATCCGAACCTGCCAGTAACCACTAGCCAGGTCCAAGGTAGCGAAGAACTCCGCACCGGCCAGCGAATCGAGTGCATCATCGATGCGAGGCAATGGATACTGATCCAGCTTCGTCTGGGCATTCAGTTTCCGGTAGTCCACAAAAACGAAAGCCACCATCCTTCTTGCGAACAAGCAAAATAGGGCTCGCGTAGGGACTGCGCAAAGGTTGGATTACCCCTGCATCCAACATCTTCGCCACCTCTTCTTTCTCGACTGCCATGGCCGCTGGAGCGGTTCGACGCAATCCTTCTCGCACTGGAGGTTGCCCACCGGTATCAATTGTATGTTCAACCAGAGAGGTTGCACCCAACTCTGTAAAGTCGAACGCGAAATGATCCCGGCGTGCCAGCAGGAACTCCCGAAGCTGTCTCGCCTCTTCAGGCTTCAGATTGGGCCCAATCTTAAGACACTCTTCGAGAGTTGGAGCCGTCATCACATTGAGCACTTGGCATCCGTTTCCGGACGCCCCTCTCAACTTAGACGAGGCCTCCCCTGGTCAAACCGTCGCCTGAGTGGGGTCTCCCCTCTCAACTTAGATGGCTCTTTCAGCCCTACCACAAGGGCAGCCTCCACAGCTTGAGCCGTGGCTACACCCTCTCCTGTTTCCTGGGCAATAGGTGCATTCCCCACGTTCTCAAGCCAGATATCGTACGTGCCAAGCTGGTTAGCTGTGGCGATACCTGCCACTGCTAACACACCACGTCCACCCAAGGCTTTCCGATGTGGCTCCACGAGAAGCAGCTGGCCAGGGCCGGCATGCTCTACCAACGTCACAGATATGACATCCTACGTGGGCTGGCAGCCAGACATTCTTTCTCAGTCACAGAGAACAAACTTCTCCGCACCCAATAGAGGTTCTGGTCTCGGGCAGCTCTGGTGAAACAATGTTCACCCACCCGTCAACCTTCTCGAGTGCAGGCGGAACCACTGGGAGTTGCCGTCCCGGAGGCAAAGCCCCTGGTATCGGCAGTGGAGTTGCTTCTACCTCCCTAGGTTCCTCAAGCGCTCGGTCGGTGAATGCAGCATGGAGGGCGTCTGGATGTGCTGTCCAGACATCCTCCCGGAAGTAGACCTTCCGGTGCACGATATTTATTATCAAGCCGAAGCGTGAGGCGTGATCAACGCCCAACAACGCTTCGCCCTCTCCTTTCACAAAAAGGAGAGGCACCTTGATGGTTTTCTTGTGGATGGTCAATTCCACATTTGTGACCCCTACTAGCTCGATGGAGTGCCCACCCATTCCCAGAAGGAATGAAGGAACCGCCAGTTCCTCTATAGGCAACTCCATCACTCGTGCCACCGCAATGCTTAGGACTGACACGTCGGCCCCGGTGTCTACGATCATCTCCAAGAGACGATCGCCTATCGACACCCATACCCGTGGTGAACCTATGTCGTAGGCCCGGCTCTGAAGCTCAGGAATGGGAACCCGTGGGTTCCCACCATCGTCCTTCTGCGTCCCGTCCACATTACCGTCCACACCGGACGTAATCCCAGATGTGCAGAAGGCTGGGACACTGTCTCAGAAACCAGAGACTTCCCAGGCACAGCAGGAGATATGGGCACACCAACTCCTCTCGCCTACTCGATGAGCGCATGATTCAGCACCTCACCACTAGGCATATAGGGTGAGGATGCAAACCAGTGGATCCAGCTGGCTGCACACGGCCTCCAATGTGAAGCATGGCGATGGAAATACCCTCTGGTTAATTTACGGGTCTGCAGACCTCGCCAGCGCTGAGCTCTGGCTTTCGCTTCGAACTTACGGAGAAAAGGTGCCAAGTCCTCTCTGACGTCGTAATGAGCAAATGAGTGGACCGGGTTAAAGAACCCGACGCCTGAACCTCCGCAGGAACCGCTGGAGTGGGCGTCCAAGCAGCGGCGCTAACCCTGCGAGGCAGCCTGCTCCGGTTCCCCGAAACGTCAGACCCGGACTCAGCTTCCGAAGGTATCACCATGTGATCCCTCGGCTGCTGTCCGGGTGTTGGAGGAACTCCCCGGCCCATCCCCCTAGGAGATGGCTTGGGTGCTTCCCGCGGAGGTACCTGGCTTGCACCAGTGTTTCCTCCCTCCGTGCGCCTTTACGCACAGGCCACAGTGAAAACCGAGAATCCACCCTCGGCTCAATCGTCGACCGGGACAGCCGTCCTTCCAAACGAAGGACATCTATCCTGTAGGCAATCTCTATGAGTTGCTGCTCGGATATCCCGGCCAAAAAGGCCCTGCCCTCACGTGCAGTCTCATGCGGAATTTCCACCGTGTCCCGAAGGAGTTGACTGCCACGTCCAACTGGACGGGTTGCGGTGGAAACGTGGACATTCGGCCAGGGCCGATCGTCCTCCCCGATGAGATCACCATCGGATCCACTGTCTTCTAACGGGTATTCTCCCGAGAGAATGTCATTGTGGCATTTCCACACCGTGATCCATTCATCCGGGAAATCTCCGTCCACGCTACCGCCTTGTCCGCCTGTCTCCAGGGGGACTCCGCCTTCCGCCCCAAGGGGACGGTCGACTACACGGCTGTGTAACTCCAAGCCCGCATCTGCACCAATTTCCCGACCTTCCGTCGGTACTTTTGGGGCTGGCTCCATTTTCCACCGTAAATAAACGGCAAAATCTGGACAAAGCCACTAGATAGCGGGTTTCCACTGTCGAAAACGGTAAATTCATGGACAAAAGTTTGTAAAATACCGCAACGAACAGATGGAACCGTGCGAAACCGCGGTTTCACGAACAAAAGTCCGTGTCCCACGGTGAGGAACGGTCAGAGTTTAACCCTACCGGTTTCTACTGCGGTATAACGAACGAAAGTCCGTTTCCCACGGTGTACTTCTCGGTAAGAGACCTTTCTACCACTTTCGACCGCGTTTCCACGAACAACATCCGAAACCCCACATGGTGCGCACGGTAAAACACCGTACACCACCGAAAACCACAGTACCACGGACCGTAGTCTGTGCCCCACGGTAGTTTGACGGTAAATTTACCGTTAACCACGGTACAACGGACCGAAGTCCGTTCCCCATTGTAAATCACGGTAAAAATACGGTAAACTTTACCGTTAACTGTGATACAACGGACCGAAGTCCGCCTCACGGTAACCCAACGGTAGAGTGCGGTAAACAGTGGTTTCCGCCGCCATTCCACGGACCAAAGTCCGTGTCGCACGGTTAAATACCGTGTGTTCGACCGTCTAGTCGGTCGACCATCTAGTTGGTCGAACCCACAGTATTTAACCGTGGGAGAGGCGGGGTACAGGTACCCGGTGCCTCCACCAATTGTAACGTCCCGCCGGACCACTACAATGCGCGGCAAATGAAAACTTTAAAACGCTCTCACTTACCGGTGACAGAGCTCAGACGACAGGGACGGGACCGTACCCGCAGCCACCTCTCCCACGGTGCACCTCTCGGGTGGTGTCGGTGCGGAGCTTCTCTCGACGGTGACATGACGGTGACACGACAGTGACACGCCCCCTCGTCGAGAATATCGGCCGACGGCCGACACAATCTACCGGCCGAAAGAGGTCGGAAATGGACGGTGGAGTTTTCCCAAATTGAAAACCCACCCTCCCGTGGTAAGCCCCCAAGAAAAACACGACACAGCAAGTGATGAATAAAGTGTTTAATTGACACTTACGGTGAATAAGATGGTGGCAGTAGATAATTGCAGAACTTGGCTGGGCAACTTCACCCAGCCAAGGAAGTTATATAAATATATAAAACAAAAGGCCCACTAGCCAAAAGGCCAGTGGAGGTCACCCTGATGGCCAGTGGAGGTCACCCCTGCCCAGATCCTGTGGCTGACCAGGCAACAGGAAACCTCCAGGCAACTCCACCTGGAGGGGACAGAGGTCACATCTGACCTCTCACCCATAGACTTCATGGTGAGAGGTCTGCTGGCACCAAAATGGCGTTCGTCCCAACAGCTTGCTGTAGCTGTTAGGCAGACCACCATAGAGAATTCGTCTGCTCAATCAAAAAATTAAAATTGAGCAGACCAGGTTGCCACAATCGCTTTGTGAATGTCTGTGGTCACACTATTGTGTTTTTACAGTCATGTTACATCAGCGAGTGATGGATGTGGTGATACAAACAAAACTTTTTTAGAGGTGTTCATGAGTGGGTTGATGAGTGGTTTGCAGTTGGTATGATTGCTATTGTGAGGTTGTTTTGGTTTGATTTGGATTTTGTTCACTGTGCCCTGAATCATTCTTCCAAATATGTCTTCCTGTTTCAGCTCGAGTACCGTGTCACTGATTATCCTGGTGACACTCTCTTGGTATGTGTAGCATAACTTCTTTGTCTCATCGGGCACAGTATGGTAGTCTCGAACAAGTAATGAATCTCCGACTTTGTACAGGTATGGTGACTTTTGTCTGGCATCGTTATATTTCTTTTGTTGCAAATGAGCCTCATGTAGGTCGGCTTTTGCAATCTTGACCTCTTCTGTTGCAACCACAGAAGGTTCTGCAGGTGGGACTTTCTTGTCCCCACTTTCTTTTTGTTCCTTGTTCTCTCATTGTGTTTCCCTTGGGGCCCTCTATGTCCCAAGTCATCATCTTCAGTTTCTTTATCATCATCACCTCAATGGAGCCTCATATGAACTTTCTCCATTGGACAGCATCAAAGCCTGGCCGCCATTTTGGATCGACCGGACACTCTTCAAAAAGCACCAACGGAGCGGTTTTTTGCTCCATGTGAGCTCATTGTTGTAACTTCTCTCATCTTTTTGTGTTCTCTTCTTTTCTCTTCTCTTCCAGAGGGTTGCACTTATGCGCCCCTGGTGGAGTTGCTCTTGTCAGAGAAAACCTCTCTTTCTCTTTGAATTTTTTCTCTTTTCGTGTTCTTCCTGCTGGCCACCATAAAAACGTGCCCCAGAGGAATTCTTTAAGTCATCATTTTTGGACATTGCAATAAGCTGAACCGGAAGTGGCCACACCAGCGCCACCTACGGACCTCTTCACTCTACTCAACATAGTCCCTCACTGGGCACTGACTTTGTCTTTCTATCCAGAGCCATCCAGCAGTGAGGACACAAAATTTCAACAGTCTGAACATTTCTTCTGGTTCACCAAGCACTTAGCTTGTTGAACAATCTTCCATTTCTGCACTGATTTACTTTTTTTTAATAAATCTGAATTAAAACTTTTGATGTGCTGTAGCCGCACCTAAATTTTATACTTTTTAAGTAAATCAGCTTTCTTCTCTTGCTTTCAGAAAAGTTCAGCCATTTTGAACTTTTCTTTTGTTTGTTCCTCTTCTGGAAGTTCAGCCATCTTGAACTTTCGTTTCTTTGTGTGTTCTCTACACACACATTCTTAATTCTTGCTTCCAAGTGCGGGCACCGCGCTCTAGCTTTACTCTTCAAACTGTTTGTCTCTTTTTAGGCAACTGCAGTTCTCTTTCATTTCCAATTCACTTCCAGCAGTGCAAAAACTCTATTGGGTGGTGTACCACACTCGAAATTGCATTGGACATCTGCTGTTTCTTTTTTGAGACTTTTGGAATTCTCATAACCTCCACGTGGTCACCATATACCACGCGTTGAGAGAGATCCTTCTAAAATCTGACACTCAATCAATAACTCACGACACTACATCAGTTGGGAACCAAAAATCACCACACGCCCAACTGAGGACACAACCAACACGATACAACCATCACCACACCAACGAAGTGAACAGCCACTTCGTTACACACGTCACAAGCGTAGGTAAACTATCGTTACTCAGTATATAAGGGTACGATAGTGTCGGTTACTGACAAAAGCACCAAATTATCGACACACAGTGACGTCTCCAACCTACAACTCCACGAACTGAACAAGTCCCATCATACTGGAACCGAAAAGTATAGCTCAGAGTGTACTCGAGAATTCTCGGAGCTGCACACACCAACTTGGACTTCGTCGGACTCGTTCGTCACCGAACAGTCACATTACACAAGCCGCATCATCACTCATGGCTGCCTCACACGACCCTATGGAGTTCCTGCCTGATCACCAGGGTTCACACGAGGATCCGTTGGAAGCACCCATCACCACTGCCGCGACTGACTGGGGCTGAGTTTGATAACCTGTCACAACAAGTGGCTGCACTATCAACTCGAATGTCCCAGCTCATAGACGACCGATTCACGCCGAATCGACCAACTACACCACGGCAGACAACACGCACATACCGACGTCATGACGATGACTGATACCTCTTCAGTCCCCTATGTTGGCTACAGAGAGCATCACGATCGTTACGACAGACACTACACACTGCACCCACATCATCTACCGTGTCACCCTGACTGACAACAAGCTATAGAACGCCAATAGCAGTCAGATAATCCGCATCACAGAGACGAATGTGCGGGAATACCGATTATGATACGTGCTGACTCTCCTCACTCGCTTGTCCGGGTTGCACCACAATCTATCTCCATCCAACTCTCTCTGCAACTTGAATCTTCTCCGTGCGGGCACCGCGTGATGCAGAGAAGCAAAGAGTCACAGAAAATGTCATCTACAGGTTGGTAAAACAAAATGGTCGATGTCAAAAGCTCACACCAACAACCAACAAAAAAAAGAGAAGACTTTCATTTGTCTTTATAGTTGTCTCCTCAAAAGGTTTAGGCCGCTTTCACACCAATGTATTATACATACTGTACACCAATGGAAGAATTCATGTATCGCCATATGAACTATTTGTTTACATGTAAAATTTGTAAATTCAGTGTATCATACATGTATCGTCATACAAATATCCTCACGTGAAAAACGGCCTTATTGCCAAACTTGTAAAGATGGGGAGGAATAGGTGGAGGGGTTTTACCATTTTTTCTCTCCTACTTCTTTATTTGTGGATTATAAACAAGAATTGACCCTCACTTTGAAGAAAAGAGAAAAAAATACTTTAAAGAAAAGTGCCCCTCACAGTTCTATCTAACCACAAACATATAAACAAACTGAAGAAACAAAAAAGGGAAAAATTCTCTTCAACTTCAAGAAAAGTTTCTTGAAGTTAAAAAAAATTCTCTCTTTCTTGACTCATGAGTTTAAAAAAGGACAACATTATAAAAAAATGCCTCATCCATCTATTTTTGTCTTTCCTTATTAAAAGGGGCAATAGATTAATACAAGTAAAGTGGAGAAGGAGAGTCTTACTTGTTGGTTAGGGGCAGTTCACTACCCACCCCCCTTAATGACACAAAAGTGACAAGAAACTATAAGGAAAGACGTAAGTTTAAAATGGAAATGTCTAAAACTCATGATTATTCTGTGCTTCAGGTGCAAAATAAAGAGAAGATGTAATAATATTCAGGGACCTCTGATAACTTTCATGTTATAAGAGGACCTCTGATAATGCATGGTATTCAAGGACGTCTGATAATGCACACGTTATTCCAATGTTATTAGGTTTTTGTTTATGAATACATTTTATAGTTTATCAAATTTCATTTACTTCAACAGAGAGGTTTAGTTTTTAGGATATATTTCGTGTTTCATATTATATGTTAAGTGATTGTTGAGCTTGAGGAGCAAGATAAAAATCTTACACCTGAAATATGCTCCTAAATATTTAAAAACTAGAAGATACATGAAAATTTTCTTTTAAGGTTTATGTTTATAAATGTGTTTTCTAGTTTCTTATCAGCCTCCATTCATTTCTTAAAGCTGTTTCACTTTTAGAAAATGCATTTCGATTTTATAAAAATATGTTAAGAAAACGAAAGTCTGAGAAGCTCGAATTTTAATTTATTATTTAAAAAACTGAGAAGGTACACGTAAATTACCTTTTAGGTTTTGTTTATATGTGTTTTCTAGTTTCTAATAAAATAACGGAATTTTAGAGTTTTTAGAAAATATTGTGGTACTGCCACGTGATGTGAATGTTAAGTAATAGGATGAGGAGCTCGTGTTCTAATTTACTATTTAAAAACAGAAGGTACTCTACACGGAAATTTAATTTTAGGTTTATGTTAACAGATGTGTTTTCTAGTTTTTTATAAAATTTTATTCATTTGTAGTTAGCTGTTTAGTTTTAGAAAACATTTTGTGAGTTGATCTTTTAGGCCTACTGTTAAATGATTGAGTTGCCTTTCTAGTTTCAAACACTTTCAATTTCACTTTAAACTAAAATGGTTAGCTGAGTCACTTATTGTTATTGTCATGTTGAAATCTTTTAAAATAAAATTCTTATACACGAAAAAGTAAAAACTATTTTCAGCTTAAATAAAGTTGGGTTAGTTTTAACCCAACATAAAAGGCTTATTTTGAAAGATACCCTATCAAACTTTAAGGTGGTTTTAAAGTGTTAACTCGTCCCCAGTTGCAATATTAAAAGAAACTGGAAAGTTTTAAAAACTAGAAGAGTAGCTCAATCACTTATAGGCATTTTCATTTTGATATCATTCAAAATACGTTTTTTTTTTTCAACAAACAACCACAACTTTAAGCGGAATATATATTATCAAATATTTCAGCTACTCTTCTAGTTTCTAAAACACTTTCTTATTATGTTGCTTGTGAAGGACAGAATACAAGAATTCAAGACTTGTTTATACTGTGCTTTAAACCAGATTAAGTGATTCATTTACTCTTGTAGTTTCTAAAGCACTTTCTAGGTTCTAAAGCATGTTCTGATTTCTAAAGCACCTCTTAGTTTCCATTATTAATTTAGAAGGGTAGTTCAATCACTTAAGGGTATTATCATCTTTCAAAATAAGCTTTTTATGTCATTTTTTGCAGACTCAACCCCAAATGAACAAACCCAACTTTAAAAAGTTTTTTTTTGAAAGTTATCATTATCAACACAAAAATACATTTAAGTAATTTAGCGACTATAATTTCTGTTTAGTCCTGTAGAATAGCTTAGAAATTCACTCCTTTAACATGAAAAAAAATATTCTAGTCTTGTTAGGTGTTGAAAAAATAAGTAAAGCAACACCTAACAATAATTTGAGAGAGGGGCAGAAATTAGTAAAAGAGAAAATTAAAATAAAGTTAAAAAGAGAAAGAGGCGGAGCTAGAAAGAAAAACACTGAAAGAGAAGTGAAAAAGAGAAGAAAAAATGAGGAAGTAAAAAAACGGCGGGAAAGTAGTAGTAAAAGAGGGGGTGGATAAAGTATGAATGAATCACACCCACACACACACACACATAGTAAACAGAGGCAAAAAGGGGAGAGGCTGAAAAAAGTAAAAGAAACCCACCCACCCATAAGAGAATGACGAAGCAAGAAGAAAGTCAAAGAAGGGGGGAAACGAAAAAGAAACCCACCCACTTATGTAAAAAGTAATAAAAAGTTTTAAAGAAAACAAGAGAGGGGGAAATAGAAAGACAAAACCCACCCACACACACTTTAGAAGGGTGAGCCCAAATAAGTGTACCATGTTAAATAAAAACTTTTTTACAAGATTAAATGTAATTAAAAAATGAAAAGAGTGGGAAACATACTATGAAGTGTAATAGATAGATAAATGATGTGGTTAATTAACCTGAGACAACCTGATTACCTAGTGGAGTGTAAAGTAAGAGAAAAGTAAGTTGAACAATGAAAAGGTTTGAAATGTGACTCTTAAAGGAGAAAAACATATGGTTTATACTTCATACTCACACGGTAGAAGACCACCTGTTTTACAAATAATTATGACGTCATTATAGGAAAAAATAAAAAGAAGAAATGGATGAAAAAAGTGTAACAAGATACTTTTTCCCTGCACTCTCTTCAATATGCAAAATAGCAAAGTAATAAAAAGTTTAAAGAAAAAGTAAAGCACATAACAGGTTCTCAACACATTGAGAAAAGGGCCGTTAATAATATATAGAGTATATTGAAGACTATAGAGAGGAAACTTATGAATGAGTATAATGAAATTAATGGAACAATATGTGAAGTCAAACATAACCCAAAAGAGGTACCGACAAGTAGCGAAAGAGTTGTATGATGTTAGGGTTCTCAACAGAGTAGGGGTAAAAGGGCCAAAGTCGTATTTAAATAGAAATACATTTCAGAGGGCCTAGAAAACCAAATAAAGGAACATTGGGAATGTTAGTCATTCAAATGAAATGTTGAGTTGCCGAAAACTAAAACTTTCGATGAAAAGTTAAAAGGTTAACTATACTAATTCATAGAAAATGACGGTTAGTGGAAATAACAGTATGTATCGACGATCGTAAAAAAATTATAAAAAAGCCAAATTGTAATTTTACGACCGGATGCATATAAGGCAGATGTTCGTAGAAGAAGATCAAAAGCCGGTTGACCGATTGGTTATTTTAATTTTAGAAAATTAAGTCTAACCAATCAAAACACTTAAAATTCATTTCTGGCTAAACAAGATGCGATGAACATTGTATTCTTGAGAGAGTCTGAGATTGGAGTTCTAGGAGAGAAGACATATGTTAGAGATTTAGTGAAAAGAAAGAAGAAAGGACTTAGAGTTATTTTGAATTGAGTTTGTGAAGTCATTTGGACTTAAGAGTTATTTTTGAATTGAGTTTGTGAAGTCATTTTGAGAAATAAACATAGGAGTTTAATTTTTCATGTAATTTAAATTTTGAATCTAACTGTGGTGTTTAACTGGTTGGACATAAACTGTGATTGACCCTTTTAACATTACCCTCGAAGGACCAGGAAAATATTTTCAAGAAGCTACAATTCTCCGAAGACAACAAGAAGCCATCCAAGGTAAGGTTAACAACTCTGTTATCTTTACTAGGCCCAGTCCAAGAAAATTAAATTTTACTACCACTCACTGATAAACTACAAAACCCATTCCCTACATAAGCCTTCATTGGCTGGGAGGGTCGAACCCTAAACCCAATAGGTACTATTTGGCTGAAAGGGGAATCACAGAACTTCACTGTGATAGCCGTGAAAACGGAAACTTACAGTCTTTTCAATTTCAATGTCGATTTTTCTTCTTCACAAATTTAAAAAAAATCGTTCAAAAATTTACTCTTCTAGTTTCTAAAACACCTTGAAGTGTTTCTTAAAACTTGCTTTCAAAGCACATTTATAATATCCAAAGTATCCTATTTTAAAACGGAAAATCTTTACAGGAACAATTGTGTAAAAACCGTTGAAGTTCAGGGGTGTCCACAGTTTTCAGTAACGTTTTTCCTGAGTCAGTTCTGCAGAATCTATCGAAATATTATGCGAACACTTTTTCTGGTACCAAAATTGAAAAACTGTGTAAGTCACTTATAGTTTTTTTTGTCTTTGCACAGTTCACATAATTGCGCAGTTTTCCGGTCCACGTGCAACATCTTGAACTGCACAGAAAAAACGTTGCATGTGGACCGGCTTTAAGCCTTTAAACTTTAAACTTGAACTCTTAGAGCACGGTTTTTAAAGAGAAAAAGAGAAGCAAAACTTTTTTGTGTTAAGAACCCTGTCTTAGAGAGATGAAGTTGAAGTTCAAGTAAGAAATTTGCCTGGTAAAAATTGAGATCGATAACTGCCTAAAGAAAGAAGTGACATGGCGGAATTACCATTTTGCCGCCCCTAGGCAGCAATCGTGGTGCTGCCCCCAAGAAAGCGAGCAAAAAAAGTACTTTAAAAATATTTCAATGGTCTAATTTTTTTATTTGGCTACATTTCTGGCTACACATACACAACATTTTGTAGTATGTTTTGCCTGCGCATTTCGAGATGTTGTGGACAAGAAACTGCAGTTTTGTGAACTGCGTGGAGACGGCACACAGAGGCAGAAAACCGAGGCCGAGGGGTCAATTATCTGCAAACTGCACAGTTATCTTTTGATTTTGGTGCCGGGACAGTGATCGCAGAGTACGATTTCGATATGCATAAATGAGTGGAAAGAACTGTGGTAAAACTGTGTGTACATCAATGAACTACAATGTTTTTTTACAGTTTTGCCTGTGTAGAAAAAACTGCATAAAATAAAACTTTGCAGTTTAGGGGTGTCAACACGCATGGTTTTCACAATGGTCTTTCCACTCAGTTCCATTGAATCCTTCGAAATCCTTCATCGCGAACAAAAAAATCGTGCTGTTCACAAATAACTGAGCTCTCTGCATGTTTTTGTGTCTGTATACTGACCACGCAGTTCACAAAATGACAGTTATCCTGTTCACACAACGTTGTGCCTACAATGTCTTGAACTACACAAGCAAACCTAACAAAATGCATATAAAATATAAAGTGCGTGTGGACTGCACTTCATACTTAAATTACTGAAATAAATATTATTTTTAAAAATACTTTCAGCTTCAGGAGGTTCTGAATGACCCCCTTCTCATGAGGGTCATGGTTCCTGATAACCACTTTGGATACCCAAGAATAGCCTAATCTATATCACCCTCCCTAATTGGTACTTCTGCCCTACCAAGATATAGTATGCAAACTATTGTTTTCTGATACTTTTTTGTATCCAAAACGAATTTGAAAAAAAAAATGTCAAAAAATTGAACAAGACATTTTTTTAAAATTTGCCACCCAAACAAAAATTTTCTGGGCAGCTGCCTACTTTGCATATTGGGAATATTGGAGGAATGTCAAAAACTACTGCCAGAATAAAATTAGTAGTAAAGAAGCCCTAATGTGAAATGGCACATATAATGTAGATATACATTGATATGAACTTTATTTCATTAAAATCATGTAATTGACACAGAATGTATACTAAATGTATAAATTATTGTATATTATTATTATTGTATATTTTCTATGACTTTGCAGTGATGATATTTTCTAATTGATTTGGTGTATTTCAATTTTATCGGGGAGGGGAAAGGGGGCACCACAAAACTACCCGCACGGGGCAAAAAAAAAATTTACAAAGTTAAGGGTGGAGCTAGTTATGGGATACATAGCATTGGGGACAAGTTTTGTAGACAAGCTAAAGTGGTACTTAAGTTGAGTCATTTTCAAACTCACCTTAATTGTTTATTTTGAAAAGATAACAACATGAAAATACCATTATGGCATTGATATATTCTAGTTTCTAAAATACTTTAAAAATCTTCTTAATTTTTTTCCTCAAACAAAGAATAATCAGAGTTTGAAGGGAGTTAAGAATCTAAAGCAACCTTAACTAGTTTCTAAAAAATATAATTATTCAAAGGCAACCCAATAAGCCTATTTTAAATGGAAATTGAACACCTTTCTGATTTTACATGGAGGAAAAATAAAAACTTGTTTTTCGAAAATTAGAAATTTAAAAATTACTGTAAAAAAATTTACAATTCTCCCATAAAATGTAGAATATTTTTTTCAAATATTTTTAGCTTGGAATTTTTTTTTCAATTTTTGTCTTCAGAAATTTACAATTTCTGTTTATAAATTCAGAATATTTTTTTCAAAAAAATGCAGATTATTTTTCAAAAAATTGTGACGTGGCTGGCCCACCTCTCGTACCTTTGGCTCCATTACCGACGATGCGTGAGGAACTTCGTCCTCGTTGACGACGATGTTCCCTCTGCTGAATCGGTGGTGCCGGGGTCGACTCTGTTGTCGACTGCTGCGGACCAGCTTCTATTGCTGTTGAACCTCTGGGGGTTGGGTTCACCGGGCGCGACATTTACTTGCCTCGCCTGGCACGGCCCACAAAAAGACCATCTTTCCTAGGGATCTTTGTATATAGGCGTGACGATGCCGAAGAAACTGTAGTCCTTTTTGTTGAGTCGCTGGAGGCTCCAGGCAGAGGGACTCAGGCTGTGTCTGAGTACCTTCTGCTGGATACTCCTCTATTTTAGGAGTACAGAAACCCAATACAATCCAAAATACACAATTATGACACTGGTTTATGTATTTTGGATATAACTCTTTACTTGCTCTTGATTACATAATTGTTATTACTTTTATATAACATTATTCTCTAAGTCAGATCTTTACTCTCTTCTAGAACTACTGTCTAGAACAAGACTTACTTGTCTTTTTCTCTAAAACTCTGTTACAAGTTCACCCTTGGAACTCTGAAGACTGACTGTCCTCACACTCAAGTCTCAGGCTCACTTGTCCGGTCTCCTGGGAGTGGCAACTGTCACCTCAGGGCTTAATGATTGACCAACTGGGCCAATCATTGCCCTGGGCCGGGGATATTAAATCATAATCAGAAATATTCTTGGAACTTATTTCCAATTTTCTCACGGTCGGACTTGGTTCCACGAATTCTCTAGAATTCGGGCCACCCATGTCCGAACATCTGTGCACCAAGGGGTGCCTTACTGTCAAAACTGAATTTTTGACTTAAGTGTTTCACCTTCTGTTTCTACAGGGTGTCACAAAATTCAGAGAAATTTCATTTGTTGTTTTACGCAGGCAGTGCTCCTTGCACTCTGAAATCTCAGAGATAATAACCATAATCAATCGCAAGCTCTTGGCATTAATTTCCTGGAAAGAATCAATTTCTCAAATTATACATTGTGCTCAAACCCCATGATAACATGCAAAAGTAAAAGACATAAAAATACAAAAATCAAATTTTATTAAAAATAGAAAAATAAAAATGATTTAAAATGATGTAACACATTTTTCCCAAATTCGAAATTTCAATTTTAAAACAACTCAAAATGCAAAAAGAATGCTCAGATCAATAACAAGATAAATGTATCAAAATCAAAAACGACCATTATTCTTTATCGTTAAACAATTCAAACGCAATTGAAACGAAATTTGAAATTGAATGAATCAAAACATAAATTTCTAAGCTAGAAAAATGTATTTTTGCATAATATGAAACGAACCCAAAATGAGAGGAGTATGGCCGGTTCTTCCACGAAAGATTCTGGCCTTAGTCTTCCTCTTCTTAGCACGGTCTGCTCATCTTTTGTAATTGTTTCCATTTCGGTGGCTCTTTTGTCCCAGCGCTGTAGTTACAATTTCTAGGTGTCTTCGTCTTCTTGCTCTTCAATATGCTGTTTAATGGTGGTGGGTCTGTACAAGCGCCGTAGTGTTGTTCTTTCAGTATCCGTTCTGTCATCTGCCTGTTTCTTGAAATAAAAAATAAACCTAATTTAGAATGTATATTCAAATAAAAAATACACCTATTTTAGAATATCTTTATGTAAAAATTGTCCTTCATGTCGTAATAAACCTTATTTTCGTATTTTTTTATTTTTGAAATTGAAATTGATAAAACAAAGTATTGTATGTAAAAGTGGCAAATGCATGGGGAGTATAATAATTAATGATTGAACAGGCCTGCATCCATATAAGGAGGCTATGCACCAACAGACAATTGGCAACACATTTTCTGACTGTTTGGAAGCGATATCCAGAAAGCAACTTTCGATATTCCAAATTGTGCTGCTATCTGGCTGCCGCTTTTGAAAACACTAGGAGAGTAATTACCATCTTCGTAGGATTTCTATTGTAAAAGAAGACAGTCTCTTAAAAAGTAGTGCTTGAAAAGCCACCACCAGATGTCAGGATGTGTGTTGATATCCAGAATTCAACCCTCGATATCCGAAATTGAATTAGTGACACACAAGTCTCATCATTCTCAGAAATTCAGGAATAAAAAGTAAAACGGCACCGATATCTAAAATTCAAGTTTCGATATCCAGAATTGAAACCGATAGTCGATATCAAAAATTCAAAAATAAAAAGTAAAAAGACGCTGATATCCAAAATTCAAGTTTCGATATCGAGAATTCATGTTTCGATATCCCAAATTGTGCTGCTATCTGGCCACCAATTTTGGAAACTCTAGGAGAGTAATTTCCATCTTCATAGAATTTCTATATTAAAAAAGACACTCTTAAAAAGTGGTGCTCAAAAAGCCACCACCAGATGTCAGGACGTGTGTTGATATCCAGAATTCAACCCTCAATATCCAAAATTGAGTTAGTGACACACAAGTCTCATCATTCTCATAAATTCAGGAATAAAAAGTAAAACGGCGCCGATATCTAAAATTCAAGTTTCGATATCCAGAATTGAAACCGATAGTCGATATCAAAAATTCAAAAATAAAAAGTAAAAAGGTGCTGATATCGAGAATTCAAGTTTCGATATCCAGAATTCATGTTTCGATATCCAAAATTCAGTTTGTTCATCAGTCTTCAAAATTCAAAGATAAAAACTAAAATGGCGCACAAATTCATTCAATTTCGATATCGAAAATTGAATTTTCGTTATCCAGAATTCATGTTTCAATATCCCAAATTGTGCTGCTATCTGGCCACCGCTTTTGAAAACACTGGCAGAGTAATTTCCATCTTCATAGGACTTCTATTGTAAAAGAAGACAGTCTCTTAAAAAGTGGTGCTCGAAAAGCCACCACCAGATGTCAGGACGTGTGTCGATATCCAGAATTCAAGTTTCGATATCCAGAATTGAATTAGCAACACACAAGTCTCATCATTCTCCGAAATTCAGTAATAAAAAGTAAAACAGCTTGCCATAGTAAACCCATTTAGGTGATAATGTTGAGTTGGAAGAAATGACTTGGGATGCAGGTGGCCCAAGAGAAAACAAAGTTGTAGACAAAGGAAGGGTGGGACATTGAATTCCCTCGTGGTGAACGAAGTGTTGATTGAAGAAAAGAAATGAGAGACACATCTCTCAAATAATAAAAAGGTGTAGGTGAAAACTTGATTGTTCAAGAGTTTGATGAAATACGTGCCTTAATGAATGGAGAAAAGTGGAAGAATACAGGTTATGATGGTGATAACACAAAACATAATGCAAAAACAAAGACGGAAGCACATGTGTCAAAACCGTCGCCTCCACCTTTTCCCAAGTCCTAAGTGAATGGCGAACAAAAGATTTTTCAACACGTGCCTTTTACGGCAAAGGGAGGTTTCTATCCAGCAAACTGTTTTTCCGTTTTAGTGGCCTCTACTTAGATGTAGACAGGACAAAGAAAATCCATGTCGGCTGACCATTTCTCCATGCACTGGAGAATTATTGGTAGGAACCATGCAGTCAGCTTTTCGGAGTAGCATAGAGCCTCTTTCAACACATCGTTCCAACATAAAACAAAAAACGGGCAGACGAAGACTCATGAGGCACAATCCTGATGTTTAGGACAATGGACGTCTTCTGTGAACTGATCGGAAAAAGCAAAATGAGGAGAAACCCCACACCTCCACCAAATGTGAGCAGTGACAATTTTTGACTATTTCTGTAGCTCGTTTCTTTCTCGAAGGAAGATTAAAGCAACGATAATAGGCGGATGGCAATGGATGGTAGTCGTCCTCCTGAGTAGGGCTGAAATCTCTCAGAATAATGCATTATATTAAATACATATTTTATAATGTATGTGCATTTTATGCAAAGCCAATACACAATGTTGTCATTTTCAAAGTATTACGAAGTTTATTTATGAGTTAACATTATGAAAATCTTTTACAATTTTTAAAATACATGTTGAAAATCTTCGACAAGATTTTATACAAAAAATACGTTTTGTAATTATTTTTCCTTTGTTGCCATGTGTGGAGGAGATTGAAAGAAAAATTATCATATTTGCCTTTTTAAGCTTATATTGTGCAAAATCATGAGAAACTTGAAAGTAGTTTAGAAACAAGAGATATTTCACGTTTAAACTTTTCAAAATAAACATTTTACATGGAAAAATTTAATCTGCTTAAATTAAAGTTGGGTCATTTTCAAAGTAGAAAAAAATCCTAATCTTTATTTAAAAAAATAAATAAAAATGGGATTGTTTTTATTTAAACCACAACTTAGAAAAAGCAGTACTTTTCATTAAATGGGCTTGAATTGTGCTATATATTGTTTATTAAGTTTCTAATTAAAATTAGTAATTAAAATTTTATAGAAAAAAGTTTTCATTTTCAAATTTATGATCAGTTTTTACTGCTCAAGTAAGGAGTGAGTATCTTACTTTCTTGCTGATAACATTGAAGGCTTTTGACATCTAATATTATTTTACCAACTTGTAGATGTTGTTTTCTATAGCTCGTTTTTTATCTGCATCGTGCGGTGCCTGCACGGAGAAGATTCCAGCTACAGAAAGAGTCGGATGGAGATCGATTGCAATCAGCCTTCTGCATGGGGGTGAAATTTGTGCGGAAAGATGGTGGCCATCTTTCCTTGTCGATGCTGATATGCATCTTCCTCTGATGTTTACCCAGATGAAGATGCTGTAGCTGTTTCAGGATTGTATGTCTCCTTGCCCTATGGTGTCTCCAGAATCTGTATAGAAGTGTTAGTTTCCAAACATAGAGACAACACTGTTTTCCATTATAAACACTTTATTCATCCTCGCATGAAAACACTTAGTTTACAAGGATGAATTGTTTCATTTAAGGTGCATCCTCGTGCCCATGATGTGGTATGGATATAAATCTATGTAATACAAGTTGAACAAAAGTAAGGACGATGAACAAAGAGGAACATGGTTCTTTTATACCTTGGACCTGCATTCACCTACGAGGTGCAACCAGGTCCAAGTGACCATGGTCCTAAGTGTTTCAATCCGACACTTCAATATGACTCAGAAGTATGAGTCAGAGAGGAGGGAGGGACAAGCGGGAGTTGTTTACCTATGTATGGCTATGGATTTGGTGGGAACGGGAGTTAGTGGGTGTTACATACCCCCAACTTTGCTTGGAGTACATCCTCGTATTCCAGCTATGTACTCCAGCCAAAGGTGGAAGGGTCAAGTTACACAAGCAAGAAGACATGGGTGAACGAGCATGCACCTTGTACAGAGGTATATTTAAAAGAGGGCACTGGTACAAAAGTGCCAGTGTTCTCCAACGTATAAGAGCTGAAAACATAATTCTGTAAACAACATGAATTGAAATTAAATTAAAAAAGTTCGCGAAGCGGCGAACACCTATTGGAATGCGGTACATTTTTGAAAAAAGAACATTTTTGTGTTTACAACATATTTTAATTTTTTTATAAATTTTTCAATTTTACCACCCATATGGGTGGTGGCCCCACGTGTACATGTGGCCAGCGCAGCTATCCCTGCTGCAGAGGGTGGGAAAGGTCCTGGATCCATGAATCCATAGTGACTGGACTCATCAGTAAGAGGCTGCAGCGGAGAGCCATTGACCCTGGTCGTCCAGTAGATCCCGGTGGAAGATGTTGTGGCTCTCATGGTCCCCGATAATCTTCCTAAAGGATTGCTTGTTGTGTAGGATGGCCCAGGCGGCATCCCATAGAATGGCGATCCTGTAGCGGGGATCCGGTTTCGGGATGTGAAGGCAACCAGTATGGAACATCTTTCCATCTGGGAGCCTGACGACGAAGTTAACAAAGGCCCCTAAGAGGGTGGACATGGCTGCATGGATGGCATCCCCTGTGAAGCTTAAGGTCTCGGTGATCCTCCGGTTCGGGAACACTATCGTGATGAGGATGCTCGCCTGGCGGGAGAGCCCCACGATATATTGCTCCTGCAGACGGAGGTCCAACCGAGGGAACCCTTCTTCCAGTGCGAAGCGTCCCACGTATAGGGTGTTGGCAGAGCATACTTTGTGCTGCCACGTAACCCACCGGTTGTTAAGGAACCTCTTGCCAGAGGTGGCTGTACGGAATGAACAATCCAGTGGTAACCGCCCCACAGTAGTCCCTGTATGGGGTACTACGAGCGGTGCGGCCGGTCGTGTTGGCTCTGGAGCTGCTGTGGGTGCAGGCCCCTTCTCACGCGATGTGCCCGCGATGGGCCTAGCATTGTACATTTGAATTTGAATTTGAATAAGTACTCTGCAAGCAGCTCAATTGGCCTGTGGCAGAGGGAGTTCATAGTCCAAATGTAGCATAAATAATGCATTGTCAATAATCCTAACCTGATTTTATGTAACACCCACCTAACTTTCCGAAACATATACTTCCCCATGCAGAACATCCTCTGGAAGCAAATTCCATTGTCGAATGACCCGTGGAACAAAAGACCAATAATATGAGTCTGTACGAGCAAAAATCTCCCTAATCTTCCTAGTGATCACCCCTACCCAAATAATTAGCCTTGCTTAAAGAACTCAACACAGGCTTAGGACAACACCCCAGTAACATTTTTTTCAACATATTAATGCTGAAGTCAGACCTTCTAACTGCTAACTGATCCCATCCCAGTTCTGCAAGAATACCAGTCACACTTGCTAGTGGATCATATTTTCCTGAAACAAACCTTGCTGCTCTGCAGTGTACCATCTCAATCGCATGAATTAGATTAGCAGTATGGGGACTCCACACAGTACTGCAGTACTCAAGATGTGGGTGCACCAATGATTTATAGGCTATACATTTTACGTTACTGGGACACCCTTTTAAAACCCTCTGACTGAAACGTAGCATCTGCATAGCTTTTGAAACTACCTGCCTAATGTGAGGTCTCCAAGATAACTTACTATTAACCATTATACCCAAATACTTATATGAATCCAAATAAAGAAGCAGATTATACCTGATACTGTATTGATAAACTAGTGGATCCCTGCTTCGAGAAAATCTTATAACACAGCACTTATCATTGTTAAGCTGTAGTTGCCATTTTTCACACCAGGAAACTACAGTTCTCAAATCGTTCTCAATGATATTACAGTCCTGATTGGAAGACACCTCTTTGTAGATTATAGTATCATCCAACAACTTTTGACAATAACCTACTGTGTGGAACCGTATCAAATGCCCTACAGAAATCAAGGAATACTAAGTCCACCTGATTACCCTTATCCAATATTTTTGGAGATCATCAACTAAAATAATTACCTGTGTCTCACATGAGCACCCTCTAATAATTCCATGTTGATTTTCTGAGAGTAGATTGTTCTCCATTAAAAATTCCACCAGATTTGAAAATTGGGGTAACATTTGCCATTTTCCATTCATTAAGGACCACACCCAAATCTAAGGACTGCTGGAATATTAGATGGAGGTATTGGGCAACCTCATTTGCTAGACTATTTAAAAAGATTGCTGGAATCCCATCAGGACCACAACTTTTATTGACATCTAAATTTTGCAGCTGCTTGACTATACCCTGGGAATTTATAACAATATTTTTCATAGACATTGAAGTTCTAGAGTACTTCGGTGACAACCCATTATCTAACCTAAAAACACTACTATATTGACAATTTAGTAACTTTGCTTTCCCTTGTGGATCTAAAGTAAGTTCACCTTTTTCATTAAGAAGAGATGGTATGGATTCCCTGCCCCGCCTAGCATGTTTGATGTATTTCTAGAAAAGTTTAGGATCTGTTTCTAACCATTCACTGAGCTTATTGGCCTTAAACGATTTATGTGCATTGTAAAGCTCATTCTTTGCAATAGATCGAGCTGTGCGATATTGTGCTGTTTTTAATATATTTGGATCACTTCATGGTAAGTGTTGACATCGACTCCCGGTACCAAAATGGTTCCGGGGCATCACAGACAGTGAGGACGGTGCATGTGATATGGCTGGCATCACAGGCATGGTACGTGAAGGTGGCGGTGTTGGTTGCTTGGCCTCTTGGAGATGGGCCTCAATCTGTTGGAGCTCCTCCTTCGGGAGTTGTCCTGTGCAAAGAAGACCCAGCTTGGCGAGTCAGGACCAAACTGCACGAAGCACTTTCCTTCCCCACGGACTTTGTCTTTTGCAGCCTGTCGGGCTTCAAGCGTTGGTGCTCCCATGCTGTTGCCCAGGCCTGGTGTTTCTCCTGGAGTGGAGACTGGAAGCCAGACCCCTGAGCATCCGGTACGACTGTACCTTGTGGATGGGAAGACAGATGAGACTCGGAGAAGCAATGTTGGGCAACGACGGTTGCCCATACCGGAATTGCAAAGCCGTACGTATTTGCGTGGGGCACCACATCTTCTGTTTTCGATGGATGGTCGGCTGATTGAGTTGATCGTCAACACCGGTGCCAAGGTTTCGGTAAGGAGCATGTCGGTGGCACAGGAGATGGGATTACCGGTGCAGGACGTTAACCTCTCCTCATGCCTGACGGGCACAGGCATGGGCATGGGGATAGAAGAAGTCATGTACAGGGACATGTCAATCCACAGGAGGTCCATGCAAACCCATCTTCTCCTCATTGAGGGTGAAGGAGAAGCCATAATAGGTGTAGACCTGGCTTCTCGGTTTGGGTTGATGTTGGACATCGTAAGCCGGAAAATCTATTTCTGGGAAGACATCTGGACCACACATCGAGATCCTCTTTATGCTGCACTGGCCGATCATGCTTTCATGGTACTTCGGTACACATTCCAAACTTGTTAGCGGAGGCATTGGCAAAGCTTCACGATTCTGTGGAGCCTCTGCTACTCCCACTTTTCGGGATACCGGAAGGGATGCCTGCGGATCCTGAAAAGGTGGATGGGTGGGTCGACATTGTGTCGCCTGAACTCGCAGAGATCAGTTCTCCAATTAGGAGCGGGGATGTTTGTTCCCTGTGACTCTTGGAGAATGTATGGCTACCAGCTCATGCGTGGAAGGTAGTTCCCGTGAGCTTGTCATGCCTAGTTCTCACAACCTTCTTGTAGCTCGGGCTAAAATAGCCTTGGCTAAACGAGTGTGTTCACATGTGAGCAGCTACACATGGGCTTTGTGACCTGCCTAAAAGGGGCACTCACTACAGCATATTTTTTATTTTTACAAATTTGGCACTGGCCATTATGTGTGGACATTGTGCTGTGTATAGCCTGCATAAAGTATACATAATTGGAGTGAAAATGGCTGATATTGTCCATACTAACAAAAGTGAATTGCATGAGCCTTCATTGAACACACTAAATGCAACATATTTTAATTGTAGTTAGGTTGATGATTTAGAGTTTATGGAAATAAGTAATTATTAAATAAAGATCAATTGATAATTTTAAATTATTTTAATAAATTAACAAATAGACTGAAACACCTAACAATGGAAATAGAAAATTAATGACGCAATTTTCTATTCAGATTTATGACCACCAGGTGGCATACGATCAAGTTAACTTTTTCTTGCATTCACACTAAATAATGTGTAGGCTACATATGGGTAACCAAGGCTACCTAACCCTAGCTAACATTTGACATTGACCACCATCTAGTGTGTATTCTCACAACCCGTATACATAGGCTAAGTCCTTAGCCTGAGCTACATGAAGGTTGTGAGAACTAGGCATTAGAGCATGCTGGCCCTGGACAGCTGCTTCTTGTAGAGCCCCATTGTAAAGCCTTAGGTGGTAGTGGTCTGTTGGCACTGGCAGGAATTGCCAATGCCACAGAACAAGGCACTTACGATATATGGCTTGAGAATGTCGCCGACATACCCATTGCCCTGGAAACAGGGGAGGATGTGGCAACAGCTCAAGCTGTGGAGGCAGCCCTGGTGGTGGGACTGGATGGTTCGTCTAAGTTGAGAGGGGGAGACCCCACTCATGGAGATGGCCGGCCATGGGGGCTTCCGCCTAAGTTGAGAGGAGGTAAAGACCGGTAAAGGTCGCCAGGTCCTCAACGTGGAAGTAAAACCCACTCTCGAAGAGTGTCTTAAAATCAGACTTAGTCTGAAGCCTGAAGAGGCGGCACAGCTTTGGGAGTTCTGGCTGGAACGCCGAGATCATTTCGCGTTCGATTATATTGAGCTGGGGAAACTGCGCTCGTCGAACATACGATTGATACCGGTGAACTACCTTCGGTGTGTGAAGGATTGCGAAGAACCGCTCCAGCTGCTCGCCCAATTGAGCGAGAAGAGGTAGCTAAAATGTTGGATATAGGGGTAATCCAACCTTCGCATAGTCCTTTCACAAGCCCTATCTTACTTGTTCGCAAGAAGGATGGTGGCTTTCATTTCTGTGTGGACTATCGGAGACTGAACGCCCAGACAAAGGCGGATCAATACCCGCTATCTCGCATCGATGATGCCCTCGATTCGCTAGCTGGAGCAAAATATTTTGCAACACTGTACCTTGCTAATGGTTACTGGCAGGTCAGGTTGGTGGAGCAAGACATTGAGAAGACAGCATTCATTTGCTCTCAAGGTCTGTTTGAGTTTCGAAAAATGCCTTTTGGACTCTGCAATGCTCCTGCCACAATGCAAAGAGCGTTAGACCTCTTGTTGGTGGGACAAAAGTGAGAGAGCTGCTTGGTGTACTTCGACAATATTATCGTTTTTGGGAGCACCTTTGAGCAGTTTCTCGAATGCTTAAGTACTGTCCTGAGACTATTACGAGGGGCGGAGCTGAAACTCCAGCCAAAGAAGTGTTTCTTCAGTTTTGACAATTTCAAATGTCTCGGTCACAATGTTAGTGCTGATAGAGTTGCTCCGGATCCAGGACTCATAAAAGCAGTCGACGAGTTCCATGTTTCTACAATGGTGACCGCTGTCCAAAGTTATCTTGGACTGGCCGGCTACTAGCATAGGTTCATTAAGGACTTCGCCAAGGTCGCAATACCACTGCATGATCTGACCAGGAAGGATGCGTCTTTTGACTGGTCGGAGCAGTGTGGTCTGGCATTCGAGCGGTTAAAGGCATTTTTAACCAAAGCACCAGTGCTCACCATGTATGATCCACGTGGTGTGGTGTTAATTCACACCGACGCAAGGGGTTGTAGTCTACCAGAAGGTACCTGAGGAGAAGGCTCCTCGGGTTCTGGCCTACGCTAGCCGTCACCGAGCAGGAATGCTTGCCGATTATGTTTGCCGTGGGTAAATTCCGACCTTACATCTTTAACCTTGACTTTGTGATCATAACTGATCACCATGCACTTTGTCATTTGCAGACTGCCAAAAACCTGCAAGGCAGGTTGGGGCATTGGCAAATGCAGTTGCAGGAGTACGAGTATAAAATTCAGTTCAAGAAGGGGAAACTTCATGAGGATGCCGAATGCTTGAGTCGGTATCTGGCAAATGAAGTTGACGATCCTTTTTTGCCTGAACACGTCGAGGCAGATGTGGGTGAGGTCATTTACCGGGTCCGGTTCAAGGTGGATTGGGTTATGGAGCAGGCCAATAATAATTGGTGCTCCAAGGTGAAGCGTGAGCTCTTCACCGACCTCCACTCGAACTTAAGGTTCAAATTTGTGGTGGCAAACAAGCTTCTGTATGCCATTACATCCATACAGGATCGCACTAGAACTGTTTTGGTTGTGCTAAGGTTGTGTCAAGCCTTCTGCTTGCAGAAGTTTCACAATAGCTCCAAAGCTGGTCACTTTGAAGTGTACAAGACCTACCAACGGTTACGTAGTCGTTTCTACTGGTTAGGGATGAAACATGACACGGTGGAGTATGTTAAGTCATGCTTGGTGTGTCAGAGAGTACTACAGTTCGCAAGAGCTCAAGGTTTCTTGCAACCAATACTTCCAGAGTACCCAGTTCATGTCCGGGGAATGGACTTTGTGGGGCCGTTTCCTGCATTCGTGAGCGGAGTCACCTATGTGTTGATCATGGTGGAATACTTCACCTGGTACAGTGTGGCGAAGGCAATACGAAGGGCTATGGCCACTTGTGTTGTCAAGTTCCTGAAAGATGAGATCTTGTCGGTGTATGGCACACCAACAACTCTCATCTCGGATTGTGGTTCCCAGTTCTGTAGCAAAGTTTTGCGAAAGTTCAGGGAGTGCTATAATATAGCACAGCACCACACGACGGTGTATCATCCGCAAGCTAATGGGCTTATGGAACACACGAATAAAACCATAATGGAGACCATTAAGAGTTACCTTGATCCCCTTAAGGACCAACGTGGCTGGTTCGAGAAGTTACGGCCCGCCGTGTGGGCTTACAACTCTGAGGTGCAGGAGAACATGGAAGTTTCGCCATACCAATTGTTGTTTGGCTGCGAACCAAGATTGGGGATTAATAATCTCCTTCCTAACAGTCCGGTAGGCAACTTGCCTGACCAGCAAACCATGGAGAAGCATGCTTGTCAGGATTTGGCGGTCGCTCAGAAAAAAACAGAAGAGCTGGTATGATTTTGGCTGGGTGAAGCCACCCCTGTACCAGCCTGGTATGAAGGTCTGGATGAGGGACTTGGCTGGTAAGCTCGGCCAAGCTAAGAAGTGGAACTTTGCGTACAAGGTTGAACTGGGTACGGTGGTCCGGCAGATTTCCAACCTGGTCTACGAGTTAGAATTCGTAGATGGGTATGGTCAGAAGGTGCGGGACCAGTTTCATGTTGATAACTTGAAGCCGTATGTTATCACATGTGGAGTTCGTGAGGAAGATGGCCTTGGTGGCTCTGAAACCTCCTCGGACTCCAGTGGGACCTGTGACGCTGAGTTCAAGACTGGTGGAAATGACAGGATGGACGATGTCCGTCCCAGAACTTCCAGTCAGCCCTTCTTGGCTAATGAGCCTAGCGACACTGAGGCAGAGGAAGCACCTCGGCCCCGGTACAACCTCCGTCCGAGGAAACCGAAGGCTTTTGAGGTGGTACAACCTTCCTCTGATGCACCAGTGGACACCATAATTTTACAGGGACTATATGAGTCTCTGCCCTGGTGGGAGTGAGCAGGCTGATCCCTGGAGTGGGATGACAGCCTGACTCGAAGAAATAAAAATTGGGTCCCCAGGGACCCCTGGACAAGACACCGCCTGTCTGTCACAAACAGATAGCGGTCACCCAGGGAGAAATGGGTGGAGAAAGCCATAATGCCCAACTACAGACTTAGTGTTAAGTCTGCAGAAGTTATTTCTGTTCATGATCTCTCTCCTGAGTCTTTCCATGGAGATTCATGCCGTGTATCTGCCCCTAAAAAGGCAGACGACAGTAGAATCTCCATGGTAACAGTATTTGACTTTGAATTAGAAAAATTACTCTGCAAGCAGCCATAAAAGCCTATGACAGAGGGACAAGAGTCCAAGTGCAGCATAGAAAATGCATTGTCTAAACCAGAAAATATAAAACCCCATTGATATAAACCCAACAACAATTTTAATATTTTTAAGGTAGCAAATATATGCATTATCAAAACAAAACATAATTATGACTTCCATAATTACGTTTTTCCTGCACAAAATTCCCAGCAAGCGAGTTTCATTGTCGAATTGCCCTAGGGACAAATGACCAGTAATAAGGATCTGTTCGTGCAAAAATCTCTCCAACTTTGTTAGAGTGGTCACCCCTACCCAAATATAATGCCCTGTAGGTTTAGGGCAAGAGCCCTCTAGCATTTGATTAAAGATATTAAGACTAAAATCTGAACGTCTTGCAAGTAAACTATTCCAACCAAGCTCTGAAAGCATTTTAGTTACCCTGTCGGCATATCCATATTTACCACAAACAAACCTAGCAGCCCTGTGTTGGACCATTTCTATGGAGTGAGCTAAGTCTGCAGTGTGGGGATTCCACACGGAGCTGCAGTATTCTAGATGGCGACGTACTAATGATTGATATGCTATACATTTTACCTCCCTGGGACACCTTCTTAGAATGTGTTGACTAAACAATAAGCATCTGCATAGACTTGGAATTAATCTGTTCGACATGCAGCTTCCAAGAAAGTTTAGCTGTAATCCCTACCCCCAAGTATTTATAAGAATCTACGTTATTAAGTGGAATGGCTCCTATTCTATATAGAAATATTATTGGATTCTTTCCCCTAGCTACCCTCATTACACAACGTTTTCATTATTAAGTTGAAGTTGCCATTTAGAACACCATGCCTCTATTGCTTTCAAGTCACTATCAATAATATGGCAATCATTGTCAGAGGCAACCTCAAGATAAATTATTGTATCATCTGCAAATAGCCGGCAATTGCTGCTAATTTGACTGCTGAGGTCATTGATATATAAAAGAAACAGAAGCGGACCTAACACACTACCCTGAGGAACCCCTGATGTAACCCCTATCCTGTCAGATTCAGACCCACCTTCAACAACCCTTTGTTTCCTATCACTCAAAAAAGAATGCACCCATTTATACGCCTGTTCACCCAATCCATACCCACTAATTTTTGTCATTAGTTTTGAGTGAGAAACTGTGTCAAATGCCTTGCAGAGATTAAGAAAAACCAAATCTATCTGACTGCCTTAGTCTAAAATTTTCTGAAGGTCATCAACTAAAAGAATAAGCTGGGTTTCACATGAACGCCTCCTAAGAAACCCATGCTGGTTATCACACAAAAGATTTTTTTTCATAAGAAAACTCATTCAGGAGGTATATATAATATGTTCAAAGACCTTCCAAACTATCAAGATTAAAGACACGGGTCTGTAGTTAGTTACCTGAGACTTGTCTCCTGATTTAAAAATTGGACTAATGTTAGCTAATTTCCACATATCTGGTACAATGCCTACATCTAAACCCTGTTGAAAAATTAACTGAAGGTATGGACCCAACTCTTGTGCAAGATTTTTTAAAATGATAGCATACATCCCATCTGGACCACAGCTTTTATTTGAGTCTAATTTTAGAAGTTGCTTGACTATCCCATCTGCAGATATTACAATTTGATCCATACAAAGAGATGTTAAAAGAAAACCTTCATGTGGAATGCCATCATCAACTGTGTAGACCTTCTTGTATTGTTCATTTAATAAGGTAGTTTTCCCTACTGGATCTGAAACAAGCTTCCCAATTGTGTCAACCAGAGAGGGAATAGATTTTCTACTTCGCCTAGAGTTCTTGATGTAACACCAAAATATTTTTGGGTCCGTTTTAACCATTCTCCAAGTGTTTTTGTTTTAAAATTGTCATGAGCTAACAAGATTTCCCGTTTCACTGCTGTGCGGGCAATACGGAATTCATTGGAATTTACTAAATTGGGGTGATTTCTAGCCCTATTCTTCCATAAGCGTTGCTTACAAAGAGTACTTTTAACTTTGCTAGTGTACCATACTGGTGTAGCACAGTCCCTAACTACCTTGGTTGGAATAAATGAGGAAGACCCACTTAAAATTAAACTATAAAATCGTGACCAATTCAAATTCACATTTTGAGGATGAAAACATTCTTTAAATTTATGAAAATTATCTATCAAATGTGAATTAAAACCATCCCAATTACATTTGTTAAAAAGAAACACTACACTTTTAAGCTCCGAATCTTTTTCCACACATACATTAACATCACATAAGACTATCTGATGATCACTAATTGCCCCTGATACCCTACTTTTTTATAATAACTCTGGACTATAAGTCAGTACTACATCAAGATTTTTGTCATTTCTTGTCGGTTTAGTTACAACCTGTTCCATACTATCTAAAAATGAAACTGCTAATGGCCCATCACTGCCACTGATCACCGTATGCATTTCCCAGTTGATGTTTGGAAAATTTACGTCACCTCCTAAAATAATTGTTGGGCTATGGTAATTATGACGAGTGTCTAAAGAAGTTCTTACATTAGTGATATCTGCTATGGAGGATCCCGGTGGCCTAAAGAAAGAATATAAAAACACCTTTTTCCCATTCTTTAGCCTTAAACTACAACATACTATTTCACACAGTCTCTTTCAACATAGTTTAGATGTAGGCATTGTACCAGATATGTGGAAATTATCTAACGTTAGTCCAATTTTTAAATCAGGAGACAAGTATCAGGTAATCCTCGATAGTTTGCAAGGTCCTTGAACATATTATATATTCCTCCTCAATGCATTTTTTTATGGAAAACAATATTTTGTGTGATACCCAGCATGGGTTTCTTAGGGGGCGTTCATGTGAAACCCAGCTTATTATTTTAGTTCATGACCTTTAGAAAATTTTAGACAAAGGCAGTCAGATAGATTTGGTTTTTCTTAATCTCTGCAAGGCACTGCAAGGCATTTGACATAGTTTCTCACTCAAAACTAATGACAATAATTAGTGGGTATGGATTGGGTGAACAGGTGTATAAATGGCTGCATTATTTTTTGTGATAGGAAACTAGGGTTGTTGCAGGTGGGACTGAATCTGACTGGATAGGGGTTACATCAGGGGTTCCTCAGGGTAGTGTGTTGGGTCTGCTTCTGTTTCTTTTATATATCAATGACCTCATCAGTCAAGTTAGCAGCAATTGCCGGCTATTTGCAGATGATAAAATTTATCATGATTTTACCTCTGACAATGATTGCCATACTATTGATAGTGACTTGAAAGCAATAGAGGCATGGTGTTCTAGATGGCAACTTCAACTTAATAAGGAAAAATGTTGTGTAATGAGGGTAGCTATTGGAAGGAATCCAATAATATTTCTATAAAGAATAGGGGCCATTCCACTTAATAATGTAGATTCTTATAAATATTTGGGGGTAAGGATTACAGCTAAACTTTTTTGGAAGCTGCATGTCGAACAGATTATTACCAAGTCTATGCAGATGCTAAGGTATAGTCAGTGCGTTCTAAGAAGGTGTTTCAGGGAGGTAAAGTGTATAGCATATCAATCATTAGTACGTCCCCCTCTAGAATACTGCAGCTCCGTGTGGAATCTCCACACTGCAGACTTAGCTCACTCCATAGAAATGGTCCAATACATGGCTGCTAGGTTTGTTTGTGGTAAATATGGATATGCCGACAGTGTAACTAAACTGCTTTCAGAGCTTGGTTGGGATAGTTTACTTGCAAGATGTTCAGATTTTAGTCTTATTATCTTTAATCGAATGCTAGAAGGCTCTTGCCCTAAACCTACTTCTAGTAAACTTTGCAGGGCATTATATTTGGGTAGGCGTGACCACTGTAACAAAGTTGGAGAGATTTTTGCACGAACAGATTTTTATTACTGGTCATTTGTCCCTAGGGCGATTCGACAATGGAACTCGCTTGCTGGGGATTTTGTGCAGGAAAAACGTATTTTATGGGAGTCATAATTTTGTTTTGTTTTGACAATGCATATATTTGCAGCATTAAAAATATTGAAATTGTTGATGGTTTTATATCAATGGGGTTTTATATTTTCTAGTTTTGACAATGCATTTTCTATGCTGCACTTGGACTCTTGTCCCTCTGCCATAGACCTTTATGGCTGCTTGCAGAGTAATTTTTCAAATTCAAATTAAAAAACTATGAAATATTTCTGAAAATAGCTATAAAAAACCAACCCCCAGAACGACCAACCCTGTCTCTATGGTAAACTGTGAAACCATCTGGAAATATTTCCCCATTATTAACAGTATCATCAAGCCATGACTCTGTACCAAGAATTATATTGCAACCAGTCTCCTCAACTGCTGCAATGAATTCAGGAACTTTGTTTCGTAGACTCCTACATTTAACCACCATAACCTTTACATGTGAAGGTATAACTGAAGTTAATTTTCCTCAATGATATCCTTCCTGGACAGTGTTTGAAGAAATAATACCTGAAACAAAGTAACTATTGCTCCCAGTATCAAGCTGTGGAGCATTCATATTAGTATCAACCCCCTAAAGCATTTGCACCTAAACCCCAAAACCTTACCCTAAAAAATGCTTAACAAAATCACCTATCTTTTTACCCACAATCCTACCAGCCCTGTAATTAAAATGAACCCCATCCCTGCTCCAGGAACCCCCAAAATTGAGCATAGCTGCCCTCCAGTCTATTACATAGGCCCCAACCCTACTACATGCTTCAATTAATCTATCATTTACATAATGTGCCTTACGAGTAACTATATCTCCCCATCCCACCTCTCAGGAATAGCACTAACTTTAACAGTAACTCCAGCCCTACAACGTAAATTATGCTTTGCTAAGTCAGCTAGCCCATCTAAAACTTCCTCTCCAAACTGTCTACACACATCATTAGCCCCCACTTGCAGAACAACTAAGACCTCCATCGTTTTTCCCCCACATACCATTCTCTTGATACGTTCCTTAACATCTTTAATCTGAGCCCCTGGTAAACAAGCTGCACTTGATTCTTAAACTTCTACTACCTCCACAGAACCCACTGATAATTCCTTAAAAACATTAAACCTGTTCTTTACTGGAGTACATTCTGAAGTTAGAGCTGGCCTAACCTTTCTTCTTTCTTTTTCTAAAACAACTCCCCAACCTACACCCCCAGTATTATGCTTAAGGGGTGTAGCAAAAGGTACAGATTTTTTTGCTGTGAGAAGGGATTGGCTGTGACTCAAACACAGCCAGCCTCTCCCTCAGCCAAGCCACCTCTACCTCAAGTTGCACCACCTTCTCCCTCAACTCATCTTCGACACCCTCCCCAGACTGAACCTATTTTCCAGACTCTACCGGCTTCCCAACCTTAACTTTCCTAACAGTTTCAACTAGTTTCCCAATCTGAACTTGCTTCCCTGACCTAGTATTAACCATTCTAACTTTCTAACAAATTTAGTTCCTAAAAACTCTGAATTAGAAACTAGATTCAAAATAAAATGGCAATAAGAGGAATTTATGAAGCTTGATTTGTACTCATCTAGTATGGCTTCTGCAAACAGAAATCCAGTATGGCATCTTCAATGCAAAACAATGAGAAATTAGCGTTTGTTTGGCAAAACTTTGATATCTGTCAAACCAATGTTAAGATTTTCAATCTGATTACACCATCGTGTTCAGCAGGAAAAGTTCTATCGGATTCAATAATAACATCACCTCGAAACTAAAAAAAAATAATTGTGAAACAAACAAAAAACGGGAAAAATGGCACCTTTTACAAAAAATAAAAAAGACAGAATATAATTAAAAACTTTATATGATAAAAACTACTTATCCAAATTGAAATCTGATTCCAGAAATGAGTTCAGCAGGTCCAATATTATCAGTAACAGTGAAGATTTAACTTGGATGTCAGAAGTAAGTTAGTTTAAATGGCCAAACACCGAAAGCAAAAAGGGAATAAACTAAAAACGTGGTGTCCAAGATGGCAGCAAACAAAGAAAATGTTCAAGCCTAAATGGCGTTTTAGTAAAAACGTTATAGCTTAAAAACTACTTGACTAATTTCAAAGCCGATTGCTGCAACTCTGAAATGGAATGATTAAATTAAGAAAATAGCACAAAAACTGGGAGCAAAATTAAAGCAAGCTGGCAGACAATGGTAAAAGTCATCATCACCTGGAGGTGGCTAATGATGTTTTTGCTGCCAAGCCGCTGCCGTTACCTGTTTTGCCGGTAAAATTAGTGGCTAAGTGCCATCTTTTTTTTAGAATTAAAAGAAGATGGTCGTTTGCCACTATTTTTGTTAAAAAACGTGTTTTTCACTGGCAAAAGAGGAAAGAAAACTCATCATTGAATGCCACACAAAATAAAGTAAGTTTCCAAAGGGGAATTTCACTTCTCTGCCCATTGGCAGTATTCTTTTATTGTCTGTGGATGTGTCAAGTGGCCATTGACCGCTTGCACACTGGTATAGGTGGAGGCATCACCGTCATGGTGTTGACAGTGATGCTACCGCCGATGGGGCCGGCGAATACACGGTGTTTGACCACCCGAACGCCATGGAACTTGGTGAAGACAAAGTTCTACATAGTTTGGACGGTGGGAAGGTGTTTATCAATGGTTTTGTTTGTGAAACGACGGTGGAGAACGGTTTCGACCGTAATCCACGGCATTCTAGTGGGCAGAAAGAGTGTTTACAAGGTGAAAATTCGTGGAAACCTCTCCCCAAGCCACCTGATTTAACGGTACCGGTTTTGGATGGTCCAACTCCGACCGTGTGGTTCCCATGAGTGACGGTTTTTACTATGAGTCACGGGGTATGCACGGTGGAAACCCGTGGAAATCATCGCCCAAGGTACCGAACCAAGAATTGCGGATTGCGGATGGTTCCGACCGGGCATTTACAGTCGGGGATGGCTACGGCCGTGTACTGTGGTGCGTGTCCGGCCGGAAAGCGATTTTTCACGGTCAAAGTCTGTGGAAATCGCTTCCTACAATGTAAGACATTTTCTTACGGTTATTTCTGGGTTTTTTCAGGTGTCCATGTGGGAATGGTTGACACGGCCTCCCACCATGTAGTCTCTGAGGGCGACCATTAAGTTGGGAGCCACAGAGATTCCGGTGGTTGGTGAGCCGGTTGGGGCAAGCACACCCGTCGGAGAAGTGACTACCGGTTTGGTAGCTACCTCCCCGACAAAGCTTGGTACTCCGACGGACCAAAGCCAGCTAGAATTGGCTAGCCTGGCTGAGGGAAGCAGGGATACCTCCTTGGGAGGTTCCCTGGTCATTGACATGGAGGTGGGAATGGACACCATGGAAGATTCTGTGGTGCACTTCTCGTGGCGATGGAGAGGCCAGTGTATCCTCTCTTCAGAGGACTCTGCGGAGTTTGAAGGGAGAGGGTCAGCCTCCTCGGGTAAACGGTCACTGACCAGATCCTGGGAAGGAACTCCAGCCCGAAAAGTCAGTCTAATTCGGGTCGACCCTTTGGGGAGGCGGAAGCGGCCTGTCTGGAAAGGCAACACAAAAGCGCAAAGTACCAATCGGAGTCAGGAGGTTTCCTGATGCCGGATGGAAAACGTTACTTCGTCGGGGAGTTCCCCACCCAGCAGTACCGTAAGGACGGATCAAAATCCAAAAAGAAGTCCAGTGCTGCTAGGAACACAACCAGGATGAAGGCTCTAGCAGAGAGAAAGGCTCAGCTTAAGAGGATGGAAGCTGCCATGGCGAAATTCATGCCGGCAGTTGGCCTTCCTGCTGAGACCCTGGCTCATCCTGAGGGAGCCCCAGGAGCTACCTGGCCTGAGGGTCAACCACCTGTCACGGTTCGCCCGTGGCAGTGGCTGGTCCTCCTTGTTGGCAGTCTGGAATCTCAAGAAGGACTGAAGAGTGGAAAGGAATGGCCAATCAGCCTTCCCCTTTTGCTCCAAGGAAGAGCCTGCCTGCTAGTGGTGGTGGCGGTCAGGGACAGAAACATCCCCACCCCTTCACCCCACTTGTGGCTAGTAGTCCAGGAGGACTGATTGCAGTACCACCAGGCTCAAGTGGCACATTGTGAGGCCCTTGTCCAGCGTGACAAGAAGGCCGCATGCCGTCGGGAGTTCGAGTTCCAGGCCGCTCAGTTTCTGCCCCTGCGGGAAACTGATGCCAGGAATCCGCTCATTACAGGTGAAGCACCCGTCGGGCAAGGTGTCACTCCAGTTCTGAGTGCCACCAAGGCCACTGGCCAACAGCGTATTGCCCAAAGGGGCGATACAAGCTGTTAAGGCACCTCACCAGGGTGCGGCAGTTAAACCTGTTGGTGGCAAGGGTCAGCGAACCCTTCACCGGAGAAAAAGAGAATTCTTCCCCGGGATGGGAAAGGGCATTTCGTGGCGACACGAGCACCCTCGACGGTCGGATCGGCTACGGAAACTAGTTCAAAGACTAGTACAGCTTCAGCTCGAAAACCTGCTACTAGTAAGTCCGGTCAAATGAAGGGGCTAACCAACCTCCTAAAGCTGACGGGCCCGGCAAGTCTGTGAGCTCAGGTGCGTCCAGCTCACAGCACGGTAAACCTTTTTCTCACAAGAAGAAAAAGAAAAAAAAAGGGCAAAAAGTCCTGTAGTGAAAAGAAGGGAGGTCCGAAAACTTCCGCCCGAGAGTTCCAGGGGACTGGTGGCGGCAGAAGTGTCAGGACAGACGATGAGGAGTCCCGACATGGTGTGACCGTGTCGGGCGGGAAACAACCAGATCATACCAGTCAGGTAATGACAGCGTGGATGGTTGGAAGGTCAATGCGAGACATTCTCGGTATACCTTCCTCCTCCCCTCCCCTTCCTCCTCCCCCCTGGTACCGAGCCTGTCGGTTCGGTCGGTAGGAACTCTCCACCGGGTCAGCTCACCATTACCTAGTGGTGGGGGCAGCCTAGTGGAGAATGTTACTGTGCCTTCCGCACACCCTTCTATCCGGGTGCTGACCAGGGGGTCCTTGTAGCCTTAGGACTGGAAGAGAGAGCCAAGTCTCCCTAGCCCGATGGCAAGAGTCGACGTGTTGGTGCAGAGCCTCCGTATTCAGAAGGAGAGGTCTTTCTGAATAACCAGTTTGGTTTGTGGCAGGACCAACCAGGAATGGAGGGGTACCAATACCATGGGTATTATTGCCTGGGAGAGCCACTCCCGGCCCGTTGGGTGCCATCGTTGCCGTCATTTGTCATGCATTATGTGCTGGCATTTGGCAGTACAGACTATCTGATGTTGCTGGTCGTCAACCTGGTAAAGAGATGTGTTGCTATTTTAGACGTTGTGGAGCCAGGAGCTAGACTAGTACGCCTAGCCCAGCTCGCGACACCATACGTTAAGCGTTTTCTTGGCTGCGACTTGGAAGTTATGGTTGGGGAATTTGTAACCCAACCACTATGAGGGAGTGTGTCCGATCCCGCGGCCGCCCTCGTGGACTTTCTGACAAGTCGGACCCTACATCAGGGTCCGCAGCTTTCTACTCTCGCCATCGAAGATTTTTTGACGGCAAGAGGAGGGAAGACTCAGGGGGACTGATTTCGATCCTGGATACGGGTGGCGTAACACCCAGATGTGTTCATGGTGGATACATCGGTGGATGTCAGAGTGGATGGTAGCTTCGACAGAGACCCAGTGTGGAGACCTAGTCACAAGAGCAATCTTTGCTGGCTCGACCTACCTGATCCCGGGGCGGATCAATGAAGTTGAGAGGATTGTGACGACCCAGTTTTGCTGCTTTTGGAGCAAAACTAAATTTCCTGTTGTCATCTGCTAGGCTGGCTTTTCGGCTGCCAGGCAGACGTGGGATTTCACCGTTCGTCCACCGTCCTGTTTCCGTCATGTTTTTGTCGGCCGGTGCTTCGTGTCGGTATCCATGGTGAGATCCACCGGGGGTTGACCGTGGGTTCTCCGGTGTCTTCGGTGGCCATTCGACAATCGATCTGCGGCGAGGGATTTTGACTTTCGTCCGATGTTACCCATGGACATAAACGGGTGCAAGAGGAGGGTTGGCCCATGCTAGGGTCCCTTCCCAAGGGAGTCAAGCAATGGTAAGTTGGGTAAAACTTGCCAGGGTGTTGTAACGATTCAGACGGGTCGTTACAATATCTTCCGAATAACAGCAGAAATCGGTGCCCGATCACTCCGCTGTTACAGGAGTCCGGTGCACAGTTCGAGTCACAAGCACACACAAGAAATATCCGATGACTTGGAGGTAGTACAATGTATAAACACACAAGTTTGAAGAAATAAAACTTCAGAGGTTGAAAAAAATGAAAACTTTCGAATTCGAAGAGAACTGAAGAGGTGGCTAATGTTCTTGAAGAAGAGACAATTAGAGTGATGGTTGACCTAATTTTTTTGTCCTATTTTTATATATTTTTTTGAAGAATTGAAATTAGAAGGGTCAGCTCCTTTTGGAATGGGACACTTTGCTCTAATTGGTTTTTCCAAATTTTATTTATTGTGGGTGGGGGCTGTCCCACCAGTATTATATATTGAGAGGTGTCGATCCCTGTTTATTTCTTTAAAAATAGCCCTTCTCCTTGAGGGAGAAGGACCATTTTTTTTCACACCAAAGTGTGAAGTTACCCATTAATTCTCTTTCTCTTTTTTTAATATCTTTTAGAAAGGAAAATAGAAACTGGTCAATAAGGTCACTAGTGTACCTCACTGTTTGTTATAATTTTTTTTCGGGGGGTTGATTTCCCAAAGATTTTATTGCTTAATTGAAGGTGGTAGTTTCCGAATTTTTTATACTTTAATTGATTCCTCAAAAACTATCTTCAGTTTTTTTAATTTGTATTTTTGCTATTGTGACGACCCAGTTTTGCTTTCTTGGAGAGCAAAACTAAATACCTGCTGTCGTCTGCTAGGCACCTGAAATTGGTTGCCAGGCAGACGACAAAATGGCCAGCAAGGGTCACTGTCCTCCCCAGGTGGAGCAGCCTGGGGGTGGTATATAATGGTGGCGGCCATTATATCTGGACAGTGAAGTGAAACCCTTGATGCTGTGTGCATGTTTTTGGTGTGCTTTTTCAATCATCAGGTGGCCAAGATGGCCACCATTCATCACTTCCTTTGTTTGCTGATAGAGGTCAATGACCTCTTCTCCTGGCTGGATTAGCCAGGAGATTCATCTCTTAATAAGTGAGTGTTTTTACAATTTGTTATTGAATAAATTATATTTATTTTCTCTCATTTACTACTGGTGTCCGTGTTAATTATTTCTAATAATTACTGGGGAAGTTACCGCGGGGAGGGTGGGGGTTTACCGGTGGGGTTTCACTGGTGCTTCACCGTCCTGCTTCGGCGTGCTTCTACTACATGTCGGCCGGTGCTTCGCGCGTGGTTTATCCACGGTAGGATTCATCGGGAGTCTACCGTGGATTCTTCGTCTCATTCGGCGGCTTTTCGTCCATCGACTTGCGGCGGGAAAGTCGACCTCCGACCGGCGCTTCCCATGGACACGGACGGGTACAAGAGGAGGGCGGGCCTGCACTTGGGTCCCGTCCCAAGGGGGTTTAATGGCGGTAAGTTGGACAAAACTTGCCGGGGTCATTGTAGCGCCCAGTCGGGTTGGTACACTTCTTTTGTATGTTTTTTTTCTTTGAAGTCCATGAGGTGTGCACTGATTTGGCCCCCACATGTAATGTGGGTACCAATAATGTGTGTCAGGGTCATTGAGATCCATTGTGTCCATCCATAATAAGGGAACATGATGTTTTTCTACATGTCCCTTTTATGGTACTTTATTTTTGTTTTTGGACATCCTTGTCTCTATTGTGATGTTGTCTCAAGTGCACCACGTGGTTGACAGTTATTTTGAAGGCCACGTGGTCCTGGTGATGTTAATGCAGTGGTTACCAATATGTAAATATTGGTGGCCATGTTTGAAAATTAAAAGTTGTGAGATTTTGTTGAGTTTAGGTTGAGTTTAGATGATATTTGAGAGTGTTTAGAGGAGTTGTTAATGTTGTAGGATGTTTATTCGTTGGGGGAGTTCCTTTCACCCCCTTCCCCACGTCTTTGCAACTGTCCTCAGTTGTTGCTCTCAAATTCCGCTGTCATCTTCTATTGTTTATATTTGGTGATTTCTAGTGTTGTGTAATTAAACACTAATGGATTATTGTTTATTTGTCGCGTTCGGTGTCTTGCTAGTGTTGGTGGCCAAACGCAGATTGTCGTCACTTCCGGGCAGAGGTCTTAGACTTTCCCAGAGGCACTGACGTATGTATCAGGAGTCTCTAATGAAGTCTCTCCTACAGCCCATCCAATGTGTGCTTCGATGCATTTCTGTCGGAGAGTGGAATCGAAGAGGTCGTCTTGTAAGTATACTTTGTTGGTAGCCATGGACACAGCGAGGTGTAGAGCTCGGCCCAGATCTTGGCCTAAGATAGCCTTGGGCTGGCCGGCAATCACTAGCAGATGCCCTCGCACAGTGTAGGTTCCTAGCTGGACTACCATGGTGAGTCGTCCCTCCACAGTGATCTTCAGACCTCCCACACTCTGAACATCAGGTGGGAAGAGCACAGGCTCTATCTCGAACTTGTGTTCCTGTGCAAGTGCAACTGAGATGACGTTGCCCATAGCTCTGGTGTCCACAAGCATACATATGACGTTTCCGTTAATTGTGATGGCGATATGCTTGTTCCTGTCGCTAGCATCATAATCTCTGACTCCCTGAGGCAAACAGCTGTCTACCAGCTGTTTTGTTTTAACGGCACCCTTCAATTTTCGAGATGTTTAAAAGACGTTGAGCGTGTCCTGCCAGGTGATCAGCTCATCTGAGCTCTATGCTTGTATGGGAGCTCGGTTGATCACATGAATCAGTACCTTCTCAGAATCGTCGGGACCATTGGTGTCGGGTTTTTCAGGTGGTGGTGCCTTGGCGGTTGAACCTGGAGCTGGAAAATGGATCTGATGGATTTGTCCCCCTAGTCGGATTAATGCAAATCCAGTTCTGTTTTCAGTGATAATGTATGCTTCAGGCACCTCCTCCTCAGTGTCATAGATGGTGATCGGTTCTCCAAACAGCTTAATGGTGATCTTTTTCTTCAGCTGGCGGCACTCACGGAGAAAATGCCCAAACTTCCCACAATTATAACACGTCGACTTGCTCTTGTCGAACGTGCGAGTGGCGTCTTGTTGGGTGTTTGTTGTAGATTGTCATCCTGAATTGGTTGTTGCAATCTGGTTCGGATTTTTATCATGCCTAGAACAATGGGTGTTGTCCTTGGAGCTAGCGGTGACCGCCTGCTCTATGTCTGTCTTTGATGCTCCTTTACCAGCACGTGGATCAGCTGCTGTTTTAGGTTCCATCGGCCATTTATTCAAGGAAAGTAAAACCACCTCCATGTTGATGACGGCATTTGCGAAATTCTTGAACGATGTGGTTGGTGCATGGTGAACAGCGCTCTAGATAGTGTGGCAACCTGGTCTGCTCAATTTTAATTTTTTGATTGATCCAGGTGGAGTTGAATGGAGGTTTCCTGTGGCCTGGTCAGCCACAGGATCGGGGCAGTGTGTTGTAGGCAGTTCTGGTGACTAGACCTGTGGGTGGAGGTCGGGGTGACCTTCACTGTCCGGCGTGTGGTCTTTGTTTTGCCTTGTTGGCCTTGTGGCCTTTGTTTTTGTATAGTGCCTGGCTGGAGAAATCTTCCAGCCAGTCCTGTAAATATTCACTGTCATCATTTTATTCATCACTCACCGTAAGTGTATAATTAAACACTTTTATTCATCTTACTTGGTGTGTCGTGTATTTATTTGGGAGTTTACCGCGGGAGGTGGGTTTCCGGGTTGGGGAAACTCCACCGTCCTTTCCGACCACTTTTGGCCGGTAAATCGTGTCGGCTCGGTGTCGTCTCGGCGAGGCGGTGTGTGACCGTTGTGTCACCATCGAGGGAGCTCTGCGCCGACACCACCCAAGGGGTGCACCGTGCGGAGAGACGGCTGCGGGACGGTCCCGTCCTCGTCGTCGGAGCTTGGTCACCGGTAGGTAAGAGCGTTTTTGCATTTTTATTTGCTGTGCATTGTAACGGTCCGGGCCTGACGTTACAATTGGTAGAGAAGCTGGGCACTTGTACCCCGTCTCTCGCATAGTTAATTACCGTGGGTTCGACCGTTTTATCGGTCGAATCACCACACAGTGCGAGTTCGCAGCTGGGGCGCGGACTCTGGTCAGTGGGACAGCGGCGTAAATCACTGTTTTACCGTATTTTTACCATTATTTACCGTGGGGAGCAGACTATGGTCCGTTGTACCATGGTAAACGGTAATTTACCGTCCATTTACCGTGGGGCACGGACTACGGTTCGTGGTACCATGGTTTGTGGTGGTGTACGGTGTTTTACCGCAAGTACACCGTGGTGTGCGGACTTTCGTCCGGTGATCCGCGGTAGAAAGTGGTGAAAGGTCTTTTACCGAGAAGTACACCGTGGGAAAAGGACATTTGTCCGTTATACCGTGGTAGAAACCGGTAGGGTTAAACTCTGACCGTTCCTCACCGTGGGACACGGACTTTTGTCCGTGATACCGCGGTCCCGCACGGTCCCATCCGTTCGTTACGGTATTTTACAGACTTTTGTCCGTGAATTTACCGTTCCCGACGGTGGAAACCCGCTATCTGGTGGTTGTGTCCAGATTTTACCGTTCATTTACGGTAAAAAATGGAGCCAAACCCGAGAGTACCGACGGAAGGTCGGGAAATCAGAGCAGACATGGGTTTGGAGTTACGCAGCCGCGTAGTCGACCGTCCCCTTGGGGCGGAAGGCGAAGTTTCCCTGGGGACAGGTGAACACGGCGGCAGCTTAGACGGTGATTTCCCGGATGAATGGGTCACGGTGTGGAAACGCCACAGTGACATTCTTCCGGGAGAATACCCATTAGAAGACAGTGGGTCCGATGGAGATCTCATTGGGGAGGACGATTGGCCACGGCTGAATGTCCAAGTTTCCACCGCCGCCCGTCCGGTTTGACGTGGCGGTCAACTCCTTCGGGACATGGTGGACATCCCACATGAGACTGCATGGGAGGGCCGGGCCTTTTTGGCCGGGCTGTCCGAGCAGCAACTCATAGAGATTGCTTACGGGATAGATGTCCTTCGGTTGGAAGGACGGCTGCCCCGATCGGCAATTGAGCCGAGGGTGGATCCTCGGTTCTCACTGTCGGCTGTGCTTAAAGGCGCACGGAGGGAGGAAACGCTGGTGCAAGCCAGGCTGGTACCTCTGCGGGAAGCGCCCAGGCCATCTCCTATGATGATGGGCCGGGGAGTTCCTCCCGCACCCAGACAGCAGCCGAGTTCACCTGGTGATACCCTCGGAAGCTGACATTTCGGGGAACCAGAGCAGGAAGCCTCGCAGGGTTAGCACCACTGCTTAGATGCCCGCTCCAGCGGTTTCGGCTGAGGTTCAGGCATTCGGGCTCTTTAACCCGGTCCACTCTTTTGCTCGTTACGACACAAAAGCCCGAGCTCAGCGCTGGACAGACGAGTCCCGATGCAGTTTCTTTACGTTTCTACTAGACAGTCCAGCAGAAAAATATTACGCCACTTTGGTGGAAACTCTTCCACCCCTGACCTAGACTGAGCTGAAGGACGCTATGCGTAGCTGCTTCAGCATAAGTAACCAGGCTCGCCTCTGTTTCGGCAAATACGAATCGATGAATCAGGGGGCTACCGAGTCTGTGCAGGCAATCTACTGGCGGTTCTTGGAACTGTCCGAACGAGTGTCTCCGGGCGAAGACGAGAGCTGTCGGCTCATTCTCTTCAAACAGAAACTCCTGATGGCCATCACTGATCAGTTGATCGGTTGTAAGGCCGGTCTGTTAGAAGCATATGCCAGAAAGGCACGGCTGGTGGAAGCCGATTTGCTTCTGATGGGTAAATTACCGCTCGTTTTTGAGGGGTTCCTCAGGACAGGGCCAGCGCCTAGTCCTCTGGAACCATGGCTAGCTCTGGGAGCTCTGCCAAGGCTTCTTCTTCAAGCCAAACGGGTGCGAAGGCTGCTGCACCGCCCAAGTCGAACAAAGCAGGGGCCAAAACCTGAGGCAAGAAGAAGAAGACGGCAGACTCTGGTGGAGGTCAGCCGGCGGCAACGCCTCGAAGTGCGGACCGTTCAGGAGATTCACTCCGGCGACTAGGACCTTGCTACGGGCGTAACCAGATGGGTCACCTGAAGAAGGATTGTCCGAAGGCTTCGGCCAAAGGACAGGTTGCCAGAGTGATGCCTGGCAAAAGTCAGAAGCTTCAGCCAACTGCTGGCTTAGTGCCGGTTTGGCTGGAGGGTTGAAAGTACCTGGCCACCGTTCATGATGGTCAGTTCAACTACCGACTCGAGGAGGATGAAGAGAAATATTCGGTAAACCGCCGCCGGTCACCACCGAACTGAGTGGTGGGCGACCGGTTAAGCTTCAAAACTCAGGTGCCTGTCATGGCCCGAGTTCTGAACGAAAGACGTACCTCCGGGTGGTCTCCAAGTATGTGGATGTCCTGCGTAAGGCAGGGGTGCCTCTGGCGAGGTCTGCGGACCCGGAATTTACCCAGTGGGTATTTTCATTGCCATGCTCCACATTGGAGGCCGTGTGCAGTCAGCTGGATCGCTGGTTTGCCCCCTCACCCTATATGCCTAGTGGTGGGGTGCTGGATCGTGCCGTCATTGAGCAGGCGAGAGGAGTTGGTGTGCCCATACCTCCTGTTGTGCCTGGGAAGTCTCTGGTTTCTGAGACAGAGTCCCAGCCTTCTGCACGTCTGGGATTACCATCCGGTGTGGACGGTAAGGTGGACGGGATGCAGAAGGTCGATGGTGGGAACCCACGGGTTCCCATTCCTGAGATTCAGAGAAGGGCCTACGACGTAGGTTCACCACAGGTGTGGGTGTCGATAGGCGATCGTTTCTTGGAGATGATCGTAGACACCTGGGCCGACATGTCGGTCTTAAGCATTGCGGTGGCACGAGTGATGGAGTTGCCTATAGAGGAACTGGCTGTTCGTTTAGTCTTTCTCGGAATGGGTGGGCACTCCATCGAGGTAGTAGGGGTCGCAAATGTGGAATTGACCATCCACAAGAAAACCATCAAGGTGCCTCTCCTTTTGGTGAAAGGAGAGGGCGAAGCGTTGTTGGGCGTTGATCATGCCTCGCGCTTCAGCTTGATGGTAGATATCGTGCACCAGAAGGTTTACTTCCGGGAGGATGTCTGGACTGCACATCCAGATGCCCTCCAAGCTGCATTCACCAATCGAGCGCTTGGTTAACCTAGGGAGGTGGAAGCAACTCCACCGCCGATACCAGGGGCTTTGCCTCCGGAACGGCAACTCCCAGTGGTTCCGCTTGCACTCGAGAAGGTTGACGGATGGGTGAAGATTGTTTCACCAGAGCTGCCCGATACCAGAACCTCTAACAGGTGCGGAGAAGTTTGTTCTCTGCGACTGAGGGAGAATGTCTGGCTACCCGCCCATGTACGACGTGTCGTATCTGTGACATTGGTAGAGTATTCCGGCCCAGGCCAGCTGCTTCTCGTGGAGCCACACCGGAAAGCCTTTTGTGGACATGGTGTGTTGGCAGTGGCAGGTATTGCCACAGCTAACCGGCTTGGCACGTACGATATCTGGCTTGAGAACGTGGGGAAGGCACCTATTGCCCAGGAAACAGTAGAGGGTGTAGCCACGGCTCAAGCTGTGGAGGCTGCCCTTGTGGTAGGGCTGAAAGAGCCGTCTAAGTTGAGAGGGGAGACCCCACTCAGGCGATGGTTCGACCAGGGGAGGCCTCGTCTATGTTGAGAGGGGCGTCCGGAAACGGACGCCAGGTGCTCAATGTGACGACGGCTGAAACTTTAGAAGTGTCTTAAGATTGGGCCCAATCTGAAGCCTGAAGAGGCGAGACAGTTTCGGGAGTTCCTGCTGGCCTGCCGGGATCATTTCGCATTCGACTTTACAGAGTTGGGTGAAACCTCTCTGGTCGAACATACGATTGATACCAGTGGGCAACCTCCAGTGTGAGAAGAATGGCGTCGAATTGCTCCAGCGGCCAGGGCAGTTGAGAAAGAAGAGGTGGCAAAGATGTTGGATGCAGGGGTTATCCAACCTTCGTGTAGTCCCCACGCGACCCCTATTTTGCTTGTTCGCAAGAAGGATGGTGGCTTTCGTTTTTGTGTGGACTACCGGAAACTGAATGCCCAGACAAAGCTGGATCAGCATCGTTGGCCAGTGCGAAGTTCTTCGCTACCTTGGACCTGGCTAGTGGTTACTGGCAGGTCCGGAAGGCGGAGCCGGACATTGAGAAGACGGCATTTATTTGCTCTCAAGGTCTGTTTGAGTTCTGGAAAATGCCTTTTGGACTCTGTAATGCTCCAGCCACCATGCAGAGGGCGCTAGACCTCTTATTGGCAGGACATAAGTGGGAGACTTTTCTGGTGTACCTGGACGATATTATCGTCTTTGGGAACACTTTCGAGCAGTTTCTCGAGAGACTTTCCACTGTCCTTGGACTGTTACGAGGGGCAGAGCTGAAACTCCAGCCGAAGAAATGTTTCTTTGGCTTTGACAAAGTTCGTTATCTCGGTCACGTAGTGAGTGCCGAGGGAGTTGCTCTGGACCCGGATCTCGTGCGGGAGCAGTCCAGGAGTTTGATGTCACGACGATGGTGACAGGCATTCGTAGTTTTTTCTGACTTGCCGGTTACTATCGAAGGGGGTCGTTGGGAGTCGTAGTTTACCAGAAGTTACCGGAAGACAATGTCCCCCGAGTTCTGGCCTACGCAAGCCGGCTCTTGAAAGGAGCGGAAACATTGTATTTGGTCACCGAGCAGGAGTGCTTTGCGGTCATGTTTGCCGTGGGTAAATTCTGTCCTCACCTCTTTAACCGGGATTTCGTGATCATAACTGATCACCACGCTTTTTGCTATCTGCAGACAGCAAAAAACCTGCAAGGCAGGTTAGGGCGTTGGCAGATGCAACTACAAGAGTACCGGTTTAAGGTTCAGTATAGGAAGGGAACACTGCACGTAGATGCCGACGCTTTGAGTCGGTATCCTGTTCGTGATGTGGCGGACCTTTCCTTGCCTGAATTCGTCGAAGCTGACATAGGTGAGGTGATTTACCATATCCATTCCGAGGTGGATTGGGTCAAGGAGCAAGAGGTTGATGGCTGGTGCTCCAAGGTGAAGAGTGAAATCTTTCGAACTTCGAACCTTAGGTTCAAGTTCGTGGTGACAGATGACTTGTTGTTTGCTATCAGGTCCATCCATGATCGGTTGAGAACTGTACTGGTAGTTCCGAAGTCATGCAGGGCTTTCTGTCTAAGGAAGCTACATGACGTTCCCGAAGCTGGTCACTTCGGGATGTTTAAGACCTACCAGAGACTGTGCTCATGCTTCTACTGGGTTGGTATGAAGCGGGACACGGCCGAATATGTTAAGTCATGTTTGGTGTGTCAAAGAGCGCGACAGTTCGCTCGTAGTCAGTTATTTCTCCAACCGATTGTGTCGGAGTACCCAGTTGATACCTGGGGAATGGACTTCATTGGACCGTTTCCTGCCTATATGGGTGGAGTTCACCCGTTACGGTGCGGTTAGGGTGGTACGAAGGGCCACGGCCGCCTGTGTTGTGAAATTTCTGAAGGATGAGATCCTTTGGCACGCTGAAAGCTCTTGTCTCGAATCGTGGGTCCCAGTTCTCCAGCAAAGTCCTGTTGAAGTTCCGAGAGCGCTATAATATAGCGCGTCACTTCACGACGGCATACCATCTGCAAGCTAATGGGCTTACGGAGCGTACGAACAGAACCGTAATGGAAACCATCAAGCGGTACCTTGATTCCCTCAAGGAACAGCATGACTGGTGGGACAAATTACGGCCCGCCGTGTGGGCTTATAACACAGCTGTCCAGGAGAGTACACAGGTCTCTCTGTATGTGTTGTTGTTTGGCCGTGAGCCTCGGTTGGAGGTTGATAACCTTCTTCCGATTGGTCCAGTCCGCAACTTGCCCGACCAGCAAGCCGTGGAAGAGCAGGCTCGTCAATGTTTGACGGCTGCTCAACGAAGGCACAAAAAGCGGTATGACGTTGGCCGTGTGGAGCCTCCTCTGTATCAGCCTGGTGATCAGGTGTGGATTAGAGATCAGGCTGGGAAGCTCGGCCAGGCAAAGAAATGGAGCTTGGCTTATAAAGCTGAGAGGGGTATGGTGGTCGTGCGGTATTCTGACCTAGTCTACGAGATAGAGTTCGTAGATGGGTATGGTTGGATGGTGATTGATCGGTTTCATGTAGATAACCTTAAGCCGTACATACCCACCTGCACCGTGAGGAAGGAAGATGGACTTGGTGTCTCTGACACCTCCTCCGATGCAGGCAGCGATGCCGTGGAGGCTTCGGCGAGGAGTAGTGTGACTCCGGCACCAAAGCCACCGTCTGTTTCTTCGCAGCAGTCTACCGACTCCGAGGCGGATAACCCCCTCCTCCTCGGTAAAATCTCTGTCCGAGGAGACTGAGGGTGTTTGAGGTGGGTGGGATTCAGCCTCGAGCAGGAAGTCGCACGGTATGGGGTACCCTGTGGGTGTCCCTACCGTGGTGGGAGAAAGCCAACAGTCCGCTACTTTGGGCGGACATCTGGGAGAGGAAGCGGCCGGACATTGCGGTGTTTGGGGCCCGCCACGGTTTCGGTAGAAACCAAGGGCGGCCCATCACCAGGTGTCCGGTCAAAGGTCCGACAAAATTGGACCGAGGACGGAGAAATCCGTACGCAAAAACCTCCATGAGAGCTCTTTACCCACCAGTTCAAGTCTTGTTGCAGGAAAATGCACCGTGTGTCTGCCCCTAAAAAGGCAGACAACGCTCAAATCTCCATGGTGACCATGCATGAGGCGGCTAATCAGGTTTTAGCCGCTACTGCATGGCCATTAGCCGCCAAGACGGTGAATTTGGTGGCTAGGCACCATATTGTTTGGAAAACTTTCCAACAAAGGATGCCGGCCACACGTGTGTATAAAAAAACCGTAATTCACCGTCTAAAAAGCCAGCCAAAACTGGAAAAAGAAGAATTCGTGGAAAAAGTAAGTCCCTCTAAGGGAATTTCCTTCTCCTGCCTGTTGGCAGTTCTCTTTTATGTGTTTTAACGGTGTGTTTTACGGTCAATGACCGTATATACACATGGTGGGAGTGGTTTCGACGTCATTACTGTTGTCATGGTGGCCAAACCACTTCGGGAAGCACTTCTCCGGCGGGTTCAGCCCGTCCGAGCACCGTTTCGCTTGGGAAGGCCCAAGTTCGACGATGCTTGGACGGTAGAATCCTGCCAGAGAGTGGTTTGCACCGTTCGAAGGCGGTAAAACATGGTTCTGACCGTGAATTGCCAACTTTGGACGGCAGAAACGGCATTTTGCACGGTAAAAGTTGGTGCAAAGCCCTTTTCGACGGTAGGAACTCGGGAAAAGGGTGTTTTCAGTGTCCGGAGGCGGATAGCCATGGTTTTTACTGTGGTTTACCGACTTTTGACGGTGGAAACCGCGATTCACACGGTGAAAATGCGTGGAATACCCTTTCCACAGGTCCCGAAAGGGGGAAAAGTGGGTTTCACCATACGAAGGCGGTAAAACACGGTTTTGACCGTGAATTACCGACTTTGGACGGTGAGAACGGAAATTCTCACGGTGAAAACCCGTGGAATTCAGTTATCCACGGTAAAAACTTGTTTTTAATGGTTTGTTCTCTTTTGTCCACGGAGAAGGAGAAGGAGGACGACGACGGGAGTGGCCAATGGTCTCCCTCCCTCAGCCCGCTGCATCCTGGGGATGCAAGACTGTTGGAGTCGGGATTGGAGGGCTCCCCATTATCTGACGGGCTGAAAACGGCTGACGCTACCATAGAATCAGTGGATTCCCCGGTGGCGGAGGCCATGGAAGGTCTGGAGTCTGCCCAGTCGACTCCGACTCTTGTCGGAGCTTTCTGGGGCAGATACCTGCAGTCCCCCACCAGAGAAACGGCTGCTAACACCGTTCAGTCGGTGGCGGCAGTAGTTTCTCTGGTTGGAGAGACTGCAAAAGTGGGTGTAGATGGTGGGAAAGTGGCTACCGGTGTGGTAACCGCTAGTACCCCGGAACCCGTGTCTCCGGCTGTTCAAGACCTCCTAGATTGGTCTAGGGTGGTGGAGGACAGTGAGGACGTCTCCTTGGGAGTGTCCTTAGTCATTGACACGGAGATGGAGGTCGAAACCACCGTTGATTCGGTGGTTGATGCCTCAAAGCAGTGGCGGAGTCGTAACTCCTCTTCAGAGGGCTCTTCGGAGTCTGACGGGAGTAGTTCGACCTTCGTGGGCAAACCAAGTACGGGATCCCGCAGAGTTCTTCCCACCGATCCAATGTCTTTAGAGGCCGTAGCTGAGTTCTTGGCCAAAGAAGAAGGCCACTTGGATCGGTTAGAAGAAGCTAGATGGGACATGGTCCAGGAAGGTGGCTTCCTGGTCGGGGACAGTCGATTGTTCATCGGAAAGATTCCCACCGTGCAGGTGAAGAAGGACGGCGCAAAGAAGTGCAAGAAGAAGTCCGGAGCTGCACGGATCACTGCTAGGGCCAAGGCTCTCGCAGAGAGAGAGGCTAAGCTTAAAGCTAAGGAGGAGGCGTTGAAGAAGTTCACGCCTGCTCTGGGGCTTCGAGCCGACACTCGCCCACCCTGACGGTTGTCCAGGGGCTGCTTGACCGGAGAAGCCGGCTGCTGTATCAGGTCCCCCTATGCAGTAGCTGGCCAGTCGGCCAGTCGGACAACCCGAAGAGGGACCGGCGAGCGGAGAAGAAGGCTGCTCAGCCTCCAGTACCCGCTACCTGTAAAACGGGGAAATCTGTGAGTGGTGGTGGCAAGAGACAAAAAAGGTCCCGCCCTCACACCCCACCAGTTGCCGAAAACTCGATAGGTAAGAATTCTTGGTCCTCAAGTAGAGGAAAGGCCTTCGAACCTCGGAAGCCCGAGAGCTTGGAGGACAAGCTCAAACGGCTTCAAGCTCAGACAGCGAGCTTGCACCAACAGATCGCACGTGCGGTCAGTGCAAGTGAGCAACAGGAGTTTGAGCGCCGGGCTGCGGAGTTCTCTCCCCTGCATGGGATACCCGCCCAGAGTCTGCTCAAAACCTGGGAACCTCCTGTGGGTTGTGGTGTCCCGCCGATTGCGAGTGCCACGACCGTCGCTGGCCAGAAGCGAATCGCCGAGAGGGAGGCGATGCAAGCTCTCAGTGCACCAGCCCGTGGTGCAGAAGCCAAAGCTACTGGTGGCAAGAGTCAGCCGACTCTTGCACCGAAGAAGAAGCCTCTCCTTCGGGATGGTCGAGGGAGATTTGTCTCTGCACAATCATCCTTGACTGTCACTTCGGCTAAGGGTGCTTCTCCGAAGAAGAGTACGGCTCTGGCCAGAAAACCTTCGAAGAAGGAGTTCAAGAGGGCGAAGGGGCTAACCACCCACATATGCCTTACCGGCCCAGTAAGTCGTCATGGTCAGTTAAGTCTTACACGACGCATAATCAACCTTCCTCTCACGGGAAGAAAAAAAAAAAGAAGAAGGACCGTAAAAAGTCCAAGCGTGAGAGGAAGGGGAGTCCGACACCCTCCAGTAGTAGGCACCAGGGAGCCAAAACTGGAGGTGTTATGGCAGAAAAGGAAGAGTCCCGGCATGCTCAGGCAGGCACACCGGCCGGGAGTCAGCCGGTCCATACCTGTCCTGTTGAGGCGGCACGGATGGATTGTAGGTCGATGCGCGACGTTTTGGTCGGGACGCCTCCATCCTCCCCGAAGGTGAATGCAGTCTCGAGCCTGCGGGTTCGAGCAGTGGGAACCCTGCACCGTGTGACTTTGCCCTCACCTAAGGGCTAAGAAACTTCAGTGGCAGGAGTCAGTGTTCCCCCAAGATGTGACCCTGTGACCCCCAGTGGAGGTACACCCTTTTCTCCGGTCCATAGCGGTGGGGTATTCGATACCCTAGGACCAGAAACATCAACCTCCCCTAGGCCTGAGGCCGAGGGACGGCGTATTGGCGCATTGCCCCCGTATTCAGATGCAGAGGTGTATCTAAATAACCAACTGGGTCTTTAGCAGGACCAGCCGGGAATGGAGGGTTGCCAATACCACGGCTACTACCGTCTGGATGAGCCACTTCCAGAGCCGTGGGTAGCAAGGCTGCCACCGTACAACATGCACCATGTGGTGGCATTTGGTTGTGGAGGTTTTCCAGTAGTGATGGTCGTGAACCCGGTCTAGCAAACGTTCGCAATTCTGGATGTGGTGGACTGCTCCTTGCGGTGGAAATCGTGGCACGTAGACTGAAGTGTCTTGTGTCGGGTCTTAGTTCTGATGTGATGACTGATGGTTCCCAACTTGTGTGTAGTGTTGTGTTAGATTTTGGAAGTATCTTCCTCTTCATGTTGTATATGGTGACCACGTGGAGGATATGAGAGTTCCAAAAGTCTCAACAAGAAACAGGAGATGTACAATACAACTTTGAGCATGGTACACCACCCAATCAAAGATTGTACTGCAAGAAATTGAAATTTAGCAACAGTATGAAGAGTGAAGCTAGAGCGCAGTGCCCGCACACTTAGATTCACTTAGAAATAAGGAGTAAGAGTGTGTGTGTAGAGAACACACAAAGAGAGAACTTTCAGAAGAAGAACAGACTAAAGAATAAAAGTCCAAGATGGCTGGGTGGGTAAAAAGAGTGAGGAAGAAAGCTGAATTGCTCAAAAATGTAGTAAATTCTGGTGTGGTGACCACACGTCCCAGAATTTGATTATGGAAACAGAGCAATTCAGTGCAGAAATGGAAGATTGATGGTTGTTTAGAAAGAAAAGTTCTTTCTAAACAAGAAGAATTGTTCAGATGGTTGGATTTGGTGATCCTCACTGGTGAATGGCTCTGGATGAAAAGACAGAGTCAGTGCCAGGTGAGGAACTATGATGAGTAAAGATTAGAAGTTCGTAGGTGGTGCCAGTGTGGCCACTTCCAGTTGTATTTATTTTAATGTCCAAAAATGAAGAAATCCACCGGGTGACACTTCACTGTCACCAAGAGGAAGAACACAAAAAGAGAGAAAATTCAGAAAGAGAAGAAAAATTTTCTCAAAAAAAAAACTCCACCAGGGGTATGCAGGTGCAGACCCTCTGGAAGAGAAAAAAGAAGAAGAGAACAAAAAGATAAGAGAAGATACAACAATGCACTCACATGGAGCGAAAAACTGCTCTATTGGCGACTTTTTGAAGAACTTCCGGTCGATCCAAAATGGCGGCCGGGCTTCAATGCAGATAGTTGATGTGCTATTAGCACATGAACATTGAGGTGATGATGGTGAGTTGCATGAAGATGATGACTTGGGACATAGAGGGTCCCAAGGGAAACACAAGAGAGGATAAAAGAACAAATAAAAAGGGGACAAAAGAGTCCCACGTGGCAAGATAAAATTTGTTTAAGCTTGTAAGCCTCTAACAATGATACGGAGTTAGAACGAAAACTTGCTTGAAAGTTAAAATAAAGAGTGAAGAAAATAGGATTTTTAAAAGACACACGTCTTTTATAGGCCTATTAATAGGTGGAAAGACAAGTAGCTGAGATTTATTTGCTTACCTCACAATGATAAGGAGTTTCAGCTAAGCAAACACCTCTCGGAAATTGAAAAAAAATTTGTCTGAGGTTAGCCTGTCTACCAACCAATGATGCGGAGGAGGGTCATAGAAGTTTCACCTAGAAATAGAAAAAAAAGTGTAGAATAACATGACTGATGATGGAACATAGAACATAAAATACACAAACATGAATGGAAACACGTGTGTCCATAACCATTGCCTCTGTGTTCCCCCGAGTGCTAAGCAGATGGCAGACAAAAGTTCTTTCTACACGTGTCTCTTTGGACAGGACACAGAATTGCACGGTCGACCCGTGATGTGTGAGATCACAGTCTCTCAACACGCATTTTCATAGATTCGGCACCACGTGGTCGACCATTGATGCAATCGCTGGTCTCTCTCATCATGTGGCTGCTACATAAAAAGGATGAACGAAGGATTGTGAGGCACAATCACGAAACTTAAGACAATGGATGTCTTCTGTAGATAGGTCGGAGAAGGCAAATGGAGGCATACCCCGCACCTCCACCAAATGTGAGCTTTTGACGTTGACTATTATTTCACCAACTTGTAGATGTTGTTTTCTATAGCTTGTTACTTCTCTGCATTGCACGGTTGTCTCCTTGCCCTATGGTGTCTCCGGCCTCTGTAGAGAAGTGTTAGTTAACAAACATAGAGACAACGCTGTTTTCCATTATAAACACTTTATTCATCCTCGCATGGAAACACTTAGTTTACAAGGATAAATTGTTTCATTAAAGATGCGTCTTCGTGCCTATGATGTGGTATGGATATAAATCGACGTAATACAACAAGTGGAGCAAAAGTAAAGACTATGAACAAAGAGGAACATGGTCCTTTTATAATTTGACCTGTGTACACCATCAAGGTGTAACCAGGTCCTATTGACCATGGTCCTAATTGTATCAATCTACCACTTCAACGAATTAAATTGTTTACAATATGAAACTGTGTTGTCTACTGTTCTGAAACTAACCCTTCTCTAGACAAGTGGGAGACACCATAGGACAAGGAGACATAATGATTCCTACGGATCAACAGCTCTTCCTAACAAATTAAGATAAACAACAATGGCGACCAGATGTGGATGGTCACAAACCTTCTGATAGATTACACCTCTACGCAGAAGGATGATTACAATCCATCACATTCCGACTATCTCTGTAGCTTGAATCTTCTTCATGTGGCCACCGCACGATCAAGAGAAGAGACGAGTTACAGAAAAGAGAACATAAAAAGTTGTTTGAAAAAGTCAAGTGGCTGCCAATCGCTCACATTTCGTGGAGGTGTGGGGTATGCCTTCATTTTGGCCTTCTCCGACCAGTCTACAGAAGATGTCCATCATCTTAAGTTTCATTATTGTGCCTCACGACCTTCCGTCTGTCCTTTTTGTGTAGGAGCCACATGAGAGAGGCCAGCGATTGCATCAATGGTCATGTGTTGAAAGAGACTTAGTGATCACACACATCACTGGTCGACCACACGGTTCTTTGTCCTGTCCATGCCGAAGCAGAGCAAACTATTACAGAGAACGGTCTGCCGGATAGAACCTCACTTCATCATAAGAGACTCTCTGCCATCCACTTAGCACTCGGGGGAACAAGGGGCAATGGTTATGGACACACGTGTTTCCGTCTTTGTGTATTTTATGTTTTGTATTTCCATGATCATTCGATTTGCCTTCAATCGTCTTTCAATTTCGAGGGGCACCCTATTTATTATCCCCAGTATTATTGGTTGGTAAATTGGGAAACCTCTGACACATTCTTTTCACTCTCTGAGGTGCATTGTTTCATCAAAACTATATCATTGTGCAATGAATAAACAAAGCTCATCTACTTGTCTATACACCTTTGATATATGTCTTTTGAGAGACGTGTGTATCTCTCAAAATCCCTGTACTCTTCACCCTAATTTTTAATGTTCAAGATGGGTTTTTCATCAAACTCCGTATCATTGTTTTATGATTAACAAGGCTTAACACACACTTTTTCTTGCCACGTCGAACTCCCTTGTTCCATTCTTTATTTGTTTTTTGTTCTCCAACTTGTTTCTCTTGGGACACCTGCATCCCAAGTCATCATCCTTCAAAACAACTCACCATCATCAAATCAATGAACAGCATTGAACACTCATATGAACGTTTTCCATTGGACACTATTGAAGCCGGCCGCCATATTGGATCCACCAGAAGTCTTTCAAAAAGGTGCCAACGGAGCGGTTTTTTGCTCCATGTGAGAACATTGTTGATTCTTCTTTCTCTCTTCCAGTGGGTTGCACTTGCACGCCCTCTGGTGGAGTTTTTCTTTTGAAGAAATTTCCTCTTTTTCTTTTTGGATTTTTTTCTTTTGTGCATTTCCTTTTGGAGGCTACAAAGTGCCACCTGGCAGATTTCTTCTTTTTGGACAATACAATTTATCACCAACCGGAAGTGACCACATCACACACCACCTACCGGATTTCTTCTCATCACTCATCCTAGTTCCTCACTTGCTCTTGACTCTGTCTTTTCATCATTTTCATCTTTCTTCACTGAATTTGTTTGTTTTTTAATAAATTAAATTCTGAGACGTGTAGTTACCACACCAGTATTTACTACACTTTAAAACAAATTCAGCTTTCTTCTTCTGTTCTTTTCTTAAAGTCCAGCCATCTTAGACTTTTATCTCTTTGTGTGTTCTCTACACACGCTCTTACTCCTTACTTCAAGTGAATCTAAAAGCGTATGGTTACCACTTTTCTAGCTTCACTCTTCGTATTGCTTTCCAATTTCCTGCAGTGCAATCTTTGATTGGGTCGTCTACCACGCTCGGATTTTGCATTGTACATCTGCTGTTTCTTTATTGAGGACTTTAGAACTCTCATATCCTCCATGTGGTTGCCATATACCAGGTATAGAGGGAGAGCCTTCTAAAATTTGACTGCGCGAACACAGGCAGAAATGACCACCAATAGTAATGGGGACCCTACCGGTGAAATTCGGTTAATTCACGAACAGTCTGAAATACCATCAAACAACGGTAGAACCATAAAAAACCACGGTGTCACGGACAAAAGTCCGTGTCCCACGGTTAAATTCATAGTTGGAGTCTTTTTTACCATTTTTGCCCGGAGATATATGGACAGAAGTCCTCAATCCACCGTCTACTTACAGTAAAACTACTTTTTTACCGTGTTCTACCGGTCGTGCACGGTAACCACCGTGCTACCGGTATACTAACGGTAAAAATACCCTTTACCCCACATTTGATTGGTCCTGCACAGTCAACCACCGTGCCCACCAATTTATTAGTGGATAACCTAGGCCTTTCCCCTTTAACCACCACGGTATCACGGACAACCCGTCCGTGTCCCACGGTCTTTTACTGGACTACTACAGCCTAAGCCGTTTTCTTTCGTAGTTCCAGGGACAATTGTCCACACCCTACAGGCGTACTCAAGACTCTGGTCTACCAACCGCACAAGAGAGGCTAGTGGTAGTGCTACCCGGTGCCTCCACCAAGTGTAATGACCCGGCTGGTCGCCACAACACCCTGGCAAAACTTCTCTGTCTTACCAGCCTCTGACTCCCTTGTGACAGGATTCTAGCACTGGCTAGCCCTTTCTTGTTCGCTCATGTCCTGGGTAGCTACGGTCGAATCGCCCATGCCGCAATTCGCGGGACGAATAACCGACAAACCGAGGAGGGAATCCACAGTGAATCCTTGATGAATCTCACCATGGAGTTGACGCAAAGTACCGGCCTAAAATGACGAAAAACAGGACAATGCGGTGCTGGCATAACCCCACCGGCGTAACCCACATTCCCCGCAGATACTTTCCCAATAAAACACGTGACACAGTGTAGGTAATAAAATAAACAATGATATTTATTGATCCAGTATGACTTACTATTAATTAAGATATAATCTGCAGGACATTTTGCCCTGCAGAGAAACACAGAATCAAAACAATCAACCAGTAGAGAAGAACAAAAAGATGTTACCATGGTGGCCATCTTGAACGTCATTCCTCACTGCTCCACACAATAAGCACATCCACTCAGCCTTTCAAACACATTAAGTACCCCCAGCCTGCTCCACCTGGGGGTTGACAGTCTCCCAACCTGGAGTTCATGTCATCCGCTGAGCTGCCTACTATAGCTGCCTAGCAGACGACATCAGGATTTTGGATTGCTCCTCCTAATTAAAGAAGAAGCAAAACTGGGTCGTCACATAATATTAACTGATTAATTATTATTATTATTCATTCATTATTTATTTATTTATATTTAATATGAATAATAATATAGAAATTTGTAACAACCACCTTTGGGGTGGATAGAATCTACCAAAAAGTGGTTGGCTAGGCCACTTATTCTATCCTGGTTCTATCCTAGTCACAAGTTCCTCCTTAATGAACTTTTACATTTTAAAGGAACTTTTTGCGGTCTGCTACTCCCCAGGATTATTCATTCATTATTTATTTATATTTTACGGAAGCCATGGAGGCTCATGTGTGAAATAATTTTCAACATACTATCTCTGAAATTTCAGAGATAATAAGTCTGAAATTTCAGACTTATTTTCTACAGTATATGAGACACCGTTTTTGTCTTAAATCTGGGAATTATTTCATAGTTATTCTATTCTGAACATAAAGTTATTGTATTCTGACCAGTGCCATAGGTAGGTTTCTGAAATTTCAAAGATAATAAGAGATAACAATGCAACCTTCTGCACACCCCACCCCAGCTACGGTTTGGTTGTTTGGTTTGCAGCTACCCCCTCCTCCTACTTATTATGACTACTATTTCAAACTATATTATTCACAATTATTATCATATACATTTATATACATTCACACGATCTCACAAATAAGGTAAGTTACATGCATTCATTTATCATCACACTTATTCATATATATATTCACAAGAAAAAAATCAAATGTATAAAAGAATACAAATATATTATAAAACAATAACACATATAGACATCTTTTGCAGAAAGTCATCAGCATATAATGGCAGAAAGTCATTGCAAATTTTTATTTTTTAAGTGACAATTTTTATGTCAGTATTGGCACCTCATAAATATTGATAGATATACTAAGTCTGAAATTTCCCACAAGATGGCCACTGGTTTGTTCTTGCTAGCAGTAATTAACTTCCAAGTGAGCAATATAGCAAATATATATACATGTATATATATATATATATTTTGTATGCAGTATTATATATATAATATCCCAGGTCTGTGTGTGTGTGTGTGTGTGGAGTAACAACTGTACAAAACTATTGAAGCACGTCGGAATTTATATAAATTTGAATAAATGAACGGTTTTTTTTCTCAAGCTCAACTATATGTTGAACTCTTTCTTTGGAAAGTGTAGAAGGAGAGAGAGAGAGAAAAATGGGAGGGGGTGAGGGGAAAAGGTTGGAAAGTGTAGAAGGGGTGAGAGAGAGAAAAGTGGGAGGGGGTGACTGAAATTGAAATGAAAGGAGTAAAAAAAGGAAAAAAACGTCGCGCATGTGCACAATTGCCTGTGAATTTTGCTCCCGTCATTTATAACGGGTTATCCCACTAGTATATAAATATTTATATTCATTTAGTATGTTCTTTAGAAAATTTTTTCCAGAGTTTGTAATAAAACATTTCTTAAGTACCTGTTGTTATTAATTCCTTAGTAAAACAAAATGACAATATTACTTTTAATAATTTAATCCTACTATTTTGGTACTAATTTTATTTTAGTTTAGTTTGTGTTTAGTTTTGTCAATGTCATACGTTTCTTAAATATAATTTTACAAGTTGTAAACATAGTTAAAAATGGAAAAAAGTGTTCAAACCGACTTGCCTAACAAAAGAAAAGCACAACTGAAAAAAGTAGTCTTATTTTTTCTGTGTATTTTTTATTTTTTGTGGCAATTATCAATTACAATCTACATATAGGTAAATGTGTCAACTTTTTTAAGGAGCTTCGAAGGAAAGTTGTAAACAAAAAAGATTAGTTTAAAATAAGTGTTTTTTTTATATTTTTTCTGGGCAGTGAGAAAATTTATATAAAAAAGTAAGTTTCCCAAATTACCATACTGAGGCAAATTGAGGGTGGTTGGGGTAACATCTCTGCCAAACCATTAGATGAGTTTTTTCATACTGCTATACCACCAGAATGTTTTATAACATTTTTTAACCTTTCCCCTCTAATTCCTTTTTATTTCAATGGGTTGAGTGTGTCTGTACCATTATTTGTTTATAAATTGTAAATTCTATACTTTTTGTACATTTTCATCAATATTTAATAAATATTTTAACTAGAAGTGATTGTTTTTGTAAAAAGTGATATTTTAATTTTGTTTGATGATGTCTTCTAATTTTTATGACACTTAGTATGTCACTAAGTATGTCTGAAATTTCAGAGTTAGTATCTCTGAAATTTCAGACTTATTATCTCTGAAATTTCAGAGATAGTTAGTACGTTGAAAATTATTTCAAACATGAGCCTCCAGGGCTTCTGTAATATTTAATATGAAATATATGTAATGAACCACCATTGGGGTGGATAGAATCTACCAAAAAGTGGTTGGCTAGGCCACTTATTCTATCCTGGTTCTATCATAGTCACAAGTTCCTCCTTAATGAACTTTTAGTTTTAAGGATCTTTTTGCTGTCTGCTACTCCCCAGGATTGCGCCTGATTAAAAGCCGGTAGATTGTGTTGTTGTCTTTGGTCTCATCTAGTATTCGTGATCCAGGTTTGCACCTGGATTGACAGTTCTGGAGGATAAAATGTTTAAAGTCTTTCGTTTGATTTAGTAAACAAAGAAAAACTTCCGGCAACTTTTCGCTCATAATAACAATTTATTTTCAAAATATACAATTTATCCAGAATTTAGCCACAATCAGATATAACTTCATTCTTAAGCAATTAAATCAAAGATTGATTAAAAGTGCTTAAATCTTTAGAGCAATGGAGGTATATAGGATCATGCAAGAAAAAGGACAAAAAAAGGCTGTATGTCTGTGTGTGTCCAAAACCTCGATTTTGTTTGATTCAAGAACGGAATGAGATAAAGACATGCAGTATTTTTTATTTGATTCCGTGGGTCAATATGATGCTCCTGACAAAAGGTTAGAAAATTTTACCCAGGGGTTATTTTTTATGAATTTTTTAGAAACAAATTTTGAGTTTTTGTGGGTCTAACAACTCGAAAACGGGGCCACCTACAATAAACTGTCATCAGACCTAAAATGATGTACACATTCTGACGATAAAACTGGGGATTAGAGCGAGAAATTTTTGTGAGATATTTTAGAGCGATTTGATATATTAAATTTCGATTTTTTAAAAATGTAATTTTTTTTAAAACAATCGAGATTCTTCCTCTTTCCAGTTGTAGCATTCGAAAGGAGGACTTTTCTATTATTTAGGAGGGGTAACCCAGGTGCCCAGAGGTGCCCCAAAACGTCTCATATTTTTTATATATATTATATATTAATATATACATATGTATTTTTTTAATAATGCATTTTTATATTGTAAATATCAACTTTCTTCAAAGTTCAACTTTGAGAAAAATGGTAATAATTTTGTTTGCAAAAAAGTCCACTTGGCTTTCCACCAGGAGTGTTTAATATTAACAATAATATTATTTCCATTTCAAATTGGTCAACATTTCAATTTGGAAAAAAATATGCATTTTCATTAGCCAAGTGATTATTATTGTAAATATATTTAAATTAAAATTATTTGTGAGATTTATAGCAAATTTTAAACAATGCAATTTTTTTTTAAAAAAAGAAAAATATGAATAAAAAAATATTTTGGGGAAAAAAATCACATTGTTTAAAAAAAATCACTTATATTGAACATAAACATTTTTGAACAAATTAATAAAATATATTAAAACAAAATTGAAAACCAACTTAATTTTTCTTAAGAAATAACCGTAAAAGCACGAGGTTAAACAACGAGTCAAAACCAATAGAATACACAACAAAATGACATTTGTAAGCATTCACAGGTTGCGCCGCCTAGCGAGTAAATTGGGCAAATGGCGGCCATTTTACGGGTATCTAAATTTCGAAGCCGGCAGGCCTGTATCTATAGTAGGCTCCGACACAACTAACACATGAAAAGGTATTAACATATACAGCATATAAGGCAAAATAACGTATAGGCTATGTGACGAGCTTTTATTGTGTCGTCACAATATGGCCGCCGCTTCTCTAGCAACGGTTGACTTTCTTAGTAACGAGCAAATCTTGTCTTGTTACTCTATAAACCTTGGATGAAACCCCCCCTCTGAAAATATCGATAATAATCATAATATCGATTACGACTATGACATCATGTGTCGCCGCGTCAATATTTTGTGTTTGTGGTTTTTTTAATCGTATTCGCTTTCGTTGGGATTGTGATTTCGTATCGTGAAATGCAGCGTTTGTTTTTATGAATTCTTCTGGTTTATGTTTGTGAATTTCGTAAAAGAAAGAAAAAAGATTGTTCTTTATAAGGTGGGGAAGAGAGAGAGAGAGAAAGTAATTTCGTTTAGAAATGGGGAGCGTTGATTTTGAGTTTACACCTCCGCCTGAAGCTCCCGTTTTTGAACCAACGGAAGAAGAATTTAAAGATCCTTTAGCGTTTATCGCGAAAATCAGACCGATCGGTGAAAGGGCTGGCATTTGCCGCATCAAACCACCTCCCGTAAGTTAAAAAAAAAGTATAGCCAAGCGATCCAGGTTTATGTCATTGCAGCTTTTGAATCGTATTTCTATTCAGGTGTAATTTTTTTTCAAGTGGTACGTTTTTTCGAATGTTGTGAAAATGGCTGCCTTTTGTTTGGGTTTTTAAATTTATTATTGGCATTCTTCATAACCCATAAGAGGAAGAAGACAGTTGAGTTTGTAATAAATACAGTATTTTTTTTAACAAAAATGATTGTGCTAATGCAGAATTTGCCTATATTAAAACAATAAGGTTTTTTTATGTTTTTTTTTTTGTATTATGATTTCTGTGATTTTTTTTTCATGCTAAGGATGGCACTTCACCCTCCTCCCCCACCCCTTTTCTCCCAGGGAGTCACGGATTGGGTTTTATTTAATCTTTTACTGGTATGTCAGTAGATGTCGCTCTTTTGTTTCCAGAAAACGGAGTCGTTGAGCAGCAGATAGCTAAGGCATTGCTTACCCCCACATTATTCCAACTTTTAATGCCCAGTTTCATAAATAAAAGAAGTTCAGTTTTATAATTTACAAGCAAATTCTCTTGTAAATTGTGAATAACGCAGTACCGATCACTCGTTTTTTTTTACCAAGCCAATACCTAACAGATCACAAAAAGAAATTGGCTTTGAAATTTTACTTGGCTTTGCAAAAACTGACTTGTGGTTTTAACATGGCATTTGTTTTGATTTGTACTGTATTGCGTTTGTAAAGATGAGTTGACTTGTGTATGAAAAATGGTCTTTGTATTGAAACTGTTGTGTAATGTCCCTGATATAACCTCGATGTTGATGGGGACGTTAAGCATCGAATAATAAAAAAGCGGTTCACGCAAGAACGTATGGAAAAAGTTAAATTGTAATTTACGAATTTACAAAGCAATGGCAAGACAACAATTTTCTTCTTTTAAAGATGAATTAGTGATAAAGTCGGTAATAAATTGATTGCCCCTCCACCGCTGCCGTTTTTTCAGGGAGCAGACCTAATTATTGAGTGCTTTAATGATCGAAAATCGGTTAACATTTGTTCGCCGATCCGATTTTTGCCGATTAGCAGTAAATTGGCAAAAATGGTTCAGTTACAGCCTTAATTGTGAACTTTTTCTTAGATTGGCTTTCATAAAATTACTTATCTTTTTCTTTTTCAAAAATTAGTTTCATTTTGAGGTGCTATTCAGTATTAATTAAAAGGTTGACTGAAATTCCGTATGCCCAACGTAATTTTTATATGCGGAAAATCCGTCTCTGATTCATATGAAATTTCGTTTGGCAGAAATTTCGGTATTTATACCTACCCTTAATGAACCATATTTGACATGTGCAATAAGCGCCTCTAGTCGCAGTAGGCGAAAAGATATGACCCCCTTAAGAAGTTAGCATCCGAAACTTTAACCACTGTTTCCTCACAAATTCTTTGCGCAATTTAAGTGAAATTTTGAGAAAAAAATAAAAGAAAATAAAGGAAAAAAGTACGTTGTTTCACATCCTTGCAATTTTTTTTTTTTTAATATTCCTCATTGTTTTGTTGTTTTCGATGTTTTGTTCTGAACGTTTCTGTTAAACCGAAAGTTTTAAGAGATTTCGATATATGTCGGTAAGTTCTTCTGTTGGTTTTCTCTTTTTTTAAAAAAAAGACAAAAATAGGTAAGTCTTTATAATCAATCATTGTTTAATTATTATTTTTGTTTGTTTTTAATTTGTTATTTAAAAAATGCACTCCAACTTTTCGATGTAGGGGTACCGGTACGTTCAGAATAAAACATTGAAAACAAACTAACAACGAGGGATATTTAAAAAAAAACGAACGTGTAACGACCCAACTGGCCGTCCAATATCTTATTAAGATTTTAAACGGTGGCTTACCGTCTAGACTCCGACTAGAGGCCGAAACTGCACGTGTAGCGCCTCCTGAAGAACCGTTCGGTGACTCCGGACGCCGCAGAGTTTCCCTCGCTGAGGTCAACTGCTGGAAAGCACCGGCGGATCGAGGACAACGGTGGCAAAAGAAGAGGCTTCCAGATACTGGTGAGAGCTCACCGGACTGAAGGACGGTATTTCCCCACTGAAAACCCCTCTTGCCCACGGCAATATTCCCCAAATAAGCGACACGACATGGCAGAGGTATAAGAATAGAAATAGATTTAATACGATTTACGAAATTAACGAAAACGATATGTACAGAATTGCTGGTCAGATTGGCCAGCAAATCAACCCGTAATACAAAACACAAAAACAAAATAAACTCAAACGATCAGTGACGACCTGTAGGGCCGGTCTGGCCTCCAGCAGCTTGTTGACTATGCTTCACACTTCTACCAACTGCCCCTATTGATGGTCGGCTTTGCCATTAAATACTCCTTGGCTACTCCAGCTGGGATGGGGAACAGTGGCAACACCTGACCTCTCACCCCTTGAACTGAGATGTATCAACAAACTTTATTCAAAAATGAAATTAGGAAGAAATATTTTCATACTAAAGCAGGGTGGCGTGGTTTTAACCATTGTTATTTTTTAAATAAACCTTTGGTTTTAACCAAAGACAACTAAACTTTTTGTAAATTGTGCTGAATCTATTGGTTTAATAGATCCTAAATTTTCTTGAATCTGAATCCGAAAAGGTTCTCGAATCTCCCATCTCTCGAATTCCTCATATAATAATCTTATATTATTCATTAAGAAGATATAAATAAATGGAATAATATTAAATATTAAATTATTAATATTATCTGTTGCATTCAGGGTCGCCACAAGGTGATATTGGTGATCCGGGTACCACCGAAATTTTAACAATGCTGTTCTTTTGTTAGTGAATGCTTCTATTGGACGTCAATGGAGTTAAAACTAATTTAGCAAAGTTTTTAACAGTTTTTTAGGTTAGAGTTCGAAAGATTTGTAAGACGAAAAATACGAAGATTCGAGTTTTCGAATCTTGAATATTTTTCAAGATTTGAGGATTCGAATGTCCCATCATTATTTTTAAATATGCAAACAAAACTTAGACTTCATTCTCACAATATGCTTCACTAGATAGGTCATACTGTGACTCATAAAGGTCATGGGAGTTGCAGATTGTATTTAAATACATTTGGAAAGACCATGTGAATATGCATAAATATGCTTTTAATAAGGCATTTTTCTTGATTGTGGTAAGTCATTTATTTAAAAAAGGGACTGAGTATGCTACCATGACGAACACTAGATGTTACATTAATTAGTCAAGTCCTAACCTACCGCAAGTTATGTGGTGGAAATGCAGGGGTGTGGCTTATCGTGCATATTCAATTCAATTTAATTAAATACACCTGCAATCAGCTCGAAAGTCATGTGACAGGGGGATTGCTCCCAATCACGACTGATTGTCATTATTTAAAAGTAAGACATCATCATGAAATTGAAATCGTCCTAACAAAGAACTATTCACTATTCACATAGTCTAATAACATTAGGAAGAAAAGACCAAAAATATACATCAGTCCTAGCCATTAATTCTTTGAAAGTCTTTGAATGCCCAAATCTACCTTTACGAGGATTTTTAGTTAGTAAACCATTAAGCAGGGTAATGTTATCACAATATTGTTAAGACCCATGTAAAGACATGTTAAGACTAGACATGTTAAGACATATGTAACAACCCAACTGGCTGTTCACAATACTCCCGTTAGTTTCTTCCAAACTGACTGGCCCTTTCACCTGAATTAGGGGCAGGATCGTACTCGTGGTGCCTCACAAGAACCGCTGGGTGGCACCGGCCACCACGGAGTCACGCTCGCCGACGTGGATGGAAGAAGATATACAGCGTCAAGACGAGGACCACTGTGAATCACGGTTTCCCCACGCACCGGCACGAGTTACTGGCAAAATCGACGACTCCCCACAACGAATTGACACGGACACAGGCGTAGCGATAGAAATAAATGATGTTATTTAATAACACTTACTCAGTGAATCAAAAAGTACGTACTTGCTGGCCAACTTGGCTAGGAGTATTCCAGTTACACAACCAGGGTGGCGTGGTTTTAACCATTGTGGGTTTAAACACTTGGTTTTTTAAATAAACCTTTGGTTTTAACCAAAGACAACTAATTTTATTTATTGTTTGTAAATTGTACTGAATCTATTGGTATTTAATACGCAAACAAAAATTAGACTTCAGTCCCACAACATATTGTGGGACTGAAGTTTAATTTACGTACATAGGTCAGAGGCGTGCTGGGGAGATTTGGCCGTGGCATTTTATACTGGATTGGTAATATTTTTTGAAACAGAACACATGGCCCATTTGAATACCGACCCAATTAAATAGTGGCCCTTCTGGTATTTGCCTGAGCGGCCCCTTTGGCCAGGCCTCCTCTGACATAGTTCATTCTGTGACTCATAAAGGTCATGTGAGTTTCATATTGTAACTGAATGTTTTATGTCTATGTTAATCACTGTTGCCCACACACATTATTCAGACAATTTGGGTTAATGGAATTATTAGTTTAATTACTTTAATATTTAATGTATATTATATTAGTATTTGATATTTGAATAAAAAAGAGACTATACACAATATGCAAAATGCAAAAATAGACACTTTCCAGTGTGACTGTGTCTTATAGTCAGTGTAGTAGTTTTTTTTATAAAAAAAAAACACATTTTATGGTTTAAACCAAAAAACTTGGTTAATTTGGTTTTTTTCTTCGAACTAAAAAAAACTAGTCACCCTGTACACACCACAATAAAACACAAACGATGCATGAGGTCGATGACCTGGAGACCAACCTGGCCTCCAGCAGGTTCTTCCCGGACCTATTACCACTACACATACACTGCTACACACTGCCCTGGAAATAATTGCCCGTCTGGCCATTATAAACCCCCAGGCAACTTCACCTTTGGGACAGTGGCACCATTAGACCTCTCACCTATTAAACCCAATGGTGAGAGGCCTGCTGGCACCAATATGGCGTCCACCATGCTGCCTACTCTAAGCAGCCTGGCAGACCATCACCAGGAATTCCTCTGGTAACTGTTAAGCTGACAATTTTGTCAACACCAAATAAAATTATTATTATTATTAAAGGGACACTTACCCTGAAGGGTCATTTGCCCTAAAAATGTTTGCCCTAAAACCAATTGCACGAAAAGGATGTTTGTCCTAAACCACTTTTCCTAAAGGGATATTTGCCCCAAATCTATTTGGTCGCTGATTTTGTTTTTTTCCCGTGTAAATGTGTTTTACAAAGAAAAATTGTCACAGAGAATCTGGAAAGTGAGGCCTTAACTTTGTTTCTTGTTTAAAAAGGATTTCATGTAGATTTTTTTTCAGTTATCTGTTTCGTCATAAATTACCTTCCAGAAATAAATTGGAAAAAATATACTGTTGACTCCCAGTGCTCTAGTAATAAATTAACAGATATACTGCTTGATAGTGTATGCACATATTCCCTGGATCAACTAGTGCAAACCCCTACACGCTGCACCAATACAACAGCTAATATTCTAGAGTTAGTTTTTACGAACACCCCAGAAAATGCCAAATCAATTGAAATTGCTGATGGCATAAGCGATCACAAAATGATTAACTTAGAATTTGCCACCCAATTCGAAAAACTCCAATCAGCTCCCCGAAAAGTCCTACAGTACAATAAAGCTGATTGGGCTAATTTTAAGCTTTTTGTAACAAATGAACTGAAAAATAAAAATAAAAGTGGACTATCAAAAGATGTAAACCAACAGTGGTCATTGTTTGTCAGTGTCATTTCTAATGGCATAAATAAATTCATCCCATTCAAAAATGTAAAATCAAGCTTGGAACCAATTTGGTACACCACTGAGATATGCCGCGCTCTTCTTAAACAACGCAAATTTAGATCTAAAATGAAGATTAAAATGAATGATACTATTAAATTGCAGTTTAATTTCCAGCGATGTCTTGTGAAAAGCTTGCTTAAAAAAGAACACAAACTTTACTAATAATGTCTTAGGGGTTCTGGAAATATGTAAAAAATATCAACAAAATTCAAAATAATATAACTTCAATTATAACACCACTTGGTGATGTCTGTACTGACAAACAGGTTATTGCAAGCACACTTAACGATTATTTCCAAAGTGTCTTTCATGCTAATGATGGCAATGAGGAACCACAACTTGGCACCTTATCTCATGTCATGCCTGATATAATCATAAACTCCACTGGATTACAAAATTTGCTTTGTAATCTAGATGTTAATAAATCAGCTGGTCCAGATGAAATCTCGCCAAGATTGCTAAAGGAGCTGGCCACAGAAGTTAGTCCTTTTTTAAGTAAACTTTTCAAAGATTCCCTTGATAGTGGTATACTGCCTAAGGCATGGAGGCAAGCAAATATCTGCCCAATTCTTAAAACAGGAGATAAAAATTGTCCAAAGAACTATAGACCCATTTCTCTGACCTCCATTGTTTGTAAAACTCTCGTGCATATAATTTATTCTAATACAATCAAGCATTTAAAAAACCATAAATTAATTCATGAAAACCAGCATGGTTTTCGAAAAGGCAGATCATGTGATACCCAGCTAGCGCTATTCATCCAAGACATACAATCTGGCTTGGATAGTAAGGGCGAATTTGACTTGGTATTTTTAGATTTTGCAAAAGCATTTGATACAGTGAAGCATTCCCTACTAATTAAAAGAATGATGACTTTTAACATAAATAAACAAGTAATTTTGTGGACATCATCATTCTTATCAAATAGACAACAGCGAGTCCAAATTGATGGTGCTGTGTCAGACTGGGCTAAAGTAACATCTGGTGAACCTCAGGGTAGCATTCTTGGACCACTGCTTTTCCTTCTGCTCATAAACGATCTGGCAGACAGATGCAACAGTACGATGCGTTTGTTTGCAGATGATGCTGTTGTTTACAGGAGGATTAGGGATAATGAGGATAGTGAAGTCCTCCAAAGAGATCTAGACAGTGTTGAAGAGTGGTGCTCTGAGTGGCATTTACAACTGAATAGGAGTAAATGCAATGTTATGCGAGTTTCCCGAAAGCGAGAATCGTTCATGGCAGATTACACAATGGGAGATGTTCAGCTAACCCATGTTGATACCATCAAATATCTTGGCTTAACCTTGTCCAAGGACATGCTTTGGAAAGATCATATAACCAAAGCAGTTGCCAAAGCTAATCAAATGCTGCGGTTTGTCCAACGCACCCTTAAACATTGTAAAGAAAATGTAAAGAAGGTCTGTTACTTTACCCTAGTTAGACCTATCTTAGAATATTGTTCCCCAATTTGGAACCCATTTAGAAATAATCTAAAACAAGAAATAGAAATGGTGCAGCGTAGGGCTGCAAGATTTGTAAAGGGACGGTATGCGTATACTGACAGCGTATCGTCTATGCTCCAAGAGCTAGAATGGGAATCATTAGCATACCGAAGAAATGAGCAAAGCCTCGCTCTTCTGGGACGTTTGCTGTCTTGTGATAACATTACCCTGCTTAATGGTTTACTAACTAGAAATCCTCGTAAAGGTAGATTTGGGCATTCAAAAACTTTCAAAGAATTAATGGCTAGGACTGATGCATATTTTTGGTCTTTTCTTGCTAATGTTATTAGACTATGGAATTCTCGTCCTGTGAATAGTTCTTTGTTAGGACGATTTCAATTTCATGATGATGTCTTATTTTTAAATAATGACAATCAGTCGTGATTGGGAGCAATCCCTCCCTGCCACATGGCTTTCGAGCTGATTGCAGGTGTATTTAATTGAATTGAATTGAATAAACAAATTAAAGTACGATTTCTTACATTGAAAACCGTACTGTAATGAGTGACGGTATTTGAAATATACGCTCGTATTTTCGTGTTATTCCTTTGAACTCATTGTTTCAGACTACTGCCTCAAGCAAATTGTTCGATGCTGTGAGATATCACTCATCAACAAAACATATTTATGAAACAAAAAATTTCCTCCGGTAGCCAACAAGGCCCAACATGACGATCGGGCGTTCATGCATGTGCAGAATGGGTTGGTTTGCCAAACATCTTCATCGAACATTGCAAAGCCGGACTTCACCTTCATCAGACTTTTGTTTGATGTTCGATGAGCAGATTTGCTGTTTCGGACAAAAGTTTCGTTTTGTGTGGGAGGATTAATCGGAATGCATGAAAAACACTTTGTTGAACAGTTTTTTTTGTTCGTCGAACAAAATGTTTTGTTTGATGTCGGTTTTATTTCGACCAGTCAGTAATACTAATGTAATTAGTAATTTTTACATTCTAATTTGAACTGTTTTCTTTCAATGTTCTGTTTCCGAATAGCACTGGCAGCCACCGTTTGCAGTTGACGTCGATAATTTCAAGTTTACGCCACGTATTCAGCGTTTGAATGAGCTCGAAGTAGGTTATAAGTTAAATTACTCTTAAAGTTGTAAACGGCAGTTTTTGTCTGCCACTAACACAATTTATTTCATTTTAGGCAAAAACCCGCATTAAATTAAATTTTTTGGATAAAATTGCAAAGTTTTGGGAACTTCAGGTTTGTGTGACATTTTCTAATGCTGTTTTTGAGATTTGGTGAGAATCATCTTTGCCACCATTTGATATCCTGCATCTTAAGTTGCTGCTGATTCTGAGCTAGCCGTTTTCAAGTGAACACTGTGGAGGGTTGTATTTTGGTTTCTTGGTCATTGTGTTGTGGCACACATGAGAAGTGGTTGATAGAACGACAATGATACGACCAATCCGATAATTCAATACCAATATTAGTTATTTTTATATACATTATTAAATGAAATAACCCTTAAAGAGACCATTACCTCCAGAAATTTCTTGTCAAAATATTGTCAAGAATTATTCAACGATTAACAAAACAATTTTTAAAATTTAAAATAACACACACGTTACTTTTAATTCAAAGAACTATGGATATTGAATATTTGAATATTTGAATTATTCTACATGGAAGGTTGTATTGAGTTGAATATGAATAGGGAATATGTGTATTTCATTAAGGAATTCTGAAAATATGAGGTGACAACCTTTGCCACAAAAATGTGGGGGAGACTTTCGTTTTTTGAAATTTAGTATGGCGTCGTTTGGTCATTTTAATTTTTTTATGGTTTTATTGACTTATTTTAAAATTTAAAAATCGTTTTGACAATCGTTGGGTAAGTCGTGATAATATTTTGAAAAAAAATTTCTGGAAGTAATGGTCTCTAACAATTTTTTGTCATTCTATCACTCGATCAGCATATATTTAAAGTGCACATTGCACTTTGAAAATTTTAATATTGGACAACTTTAAATATGAAAAATAAACATATTGCCGCTGCGACTGTGTATTTTAGAAATTAACATTTATCTTTTAACATTAGGTCTATGGGCTCAATAGAAAAACGATGCTAGCGCTGATTGCGGAGATTTGTTTAAGTAATTTTGCAATGTAGCCTCTTAAGGATGCAAAATAAACCTACCTGCATAATTTGTTGCATTTACGTTAAACGTTCACAACATACGAGCATATCTTAGAGGATGTATGTCTAACAATGCAAGTGCCATCCTTTGTCACGTTGTAGAAACAACATTTATTTATAGGCTCTTAAAACTAAAAGCTTTTAACCTCTTTAAGAGGCAGGTGCATCATATAGTTGTCCTGTAGTTATTGAAAAAATACTGCATCTCATTATTTCTAACCGTTCTGGAATTGTTCGACCCAGAACTATTTTGTCTTCAGACACAATATGAAACCACATTCGGGATATGTTCGAAACTATTTTAGTCTTTGATTATATTGATACAGGGAGATATTATTTCGATATACGGAGATGATGGAGAATTAGCGAAATTTTGTACAAAATGAAGTTTAACGAAATGTATATATTTAAGTGAAGTGATTTCGTTTTCGTTGCAATTTCGTACTTTTAGTTAGCGAAGCAACCCGAAGAAACAAAACAAAAAAATAAAACATTGTTCGTATATGGCAATTTGTGTGGTCATTTTCGACTATTCGCTGCTAAACGTAGTTTTGTTAAGCTTTATTGTTCTCTACACTTATTATTCTTACCTAAATCAGAAACCTTCCATATAGGTATGGGTTATTCCTTCAGGATCGACAACGTTTTCCATCGAAGCGGTGGAAACAAATGGCGTCCGTTTTAAATTTCTCAAGTGGTGTTATAATGTTTCTGCGCATGCGCGTTTATTTCATCTCTAGAAATCTTTATTTTACAACGAAATGAGGCGGAAGTGACATCAAAATCTATCATTTCGTAAATAAAATAATTTCGTACGGAATTTCGCTAACTCTTTGTTATCTCAATATATTAAGATAATAAAAGATTAAAACCGTTTCTATAGCGCCCTAACTGGGACTCTGTAGCCTTTCCCTCGTTTTATTCATGGTCCCATATAGACCTTTATTGTATAGCAATAAAGGTCTAAGGCTGGGCGCACGTTGAGCCAACAGGGTGATGCAAGGTGAAGCAGGATCTGAATCAACTGTGCGCAGGGTCTAGCGAAAGTAGAAGCGGCAGTTCTGTCGTCACTGCGTGTCTGGACGTTGTGTCCTCCATCTTGGAAAAACTGTCAAAACAAGACAAACACGGGTGCAGGTTGTAGTCACCACGTCAAAACTGTGGCACAAGCACAGACCTTCGTGACCTCACGACACGCAGAAAGTGAGTCACGTCACCCTGCGTACCAACATTCGCTGTTGTATTCATTAATGTGTTTCACAGAAACTCACGGTGAGTCACCTAACCTCACCGAACTGCGTCTCAGCTTGCGCCCGACCTAAAAAACGTAGACTACTAATGTAATATATTATTTCAGGGTTCTTCGTTGAAAATCCCAACCATTGAGCGGAAGGCATTGGATCTGCATACTTTGCATATGGTACGGATTTTTTGTCGTATTTTATCGAGTTTTTTTTGGTGTATTCAAGATTGAAAATAATTTTTTTGGAGCTCATAATTACCACTGAAGTCAGGTGAATGAGATTTTTTTGGGTTTTTGTGAGGGAAAATAGTCGTCTATTTTGTCCACAAAAATCAGACAGTATGGGATTTTTTTTAATATAAAATGATAAACATTTAAATATTTGTTATGCAATCGGCGAAAGGCAACCTCAAATCAAATGAATTTAATAATTAAGATTTTTTGACATTCATTAACAATTTTCATTTAACTTGTGACTTTGCTTGGAAGTTGGAGGCTTATATTTTGAACCGGTTGCACAAACACTTCATATTTTAGGGTGTTTCCACATAATTAATGTGAAAGTTAGAAAGGGCAATATCAGTTGAGACTTTCGGTATACATACACTCCTATACAGATGCGCCACGGACGTCAATGGGCTATATAAGGGCCGATATAGTGGTGCTGACATTGTTAAAATTATCATCGTTTGCGAAAAAAAATGTTTTTAAAAATATTTCTAACAATTTATAAAATATAAAAAGGTAAAAAAAAAAAAAATTAACTTACCTTCTTAACTTGTTGAAATGCCGATAAAACGATCAGAAGAGGCGAAAATAGACGAACCGTGTACACAACTTGCCGTTGAATCGTTATCTTTTTTTTTTCGTGGGCAACCCAACGGAAAAATTAATCTGCCAGAGGTATTCAGTTGTAGGGGCTACTGAGTCGGTTATTTACTCTTGTGTGCGTTTCATCGGAATACGACAGATTATCAAAGAAGTTAATTTTGTTTTCTTATTCATGACATACCTTTTATGTTTTCATTAAGACGCTAATTATATTTTTAAAAACTATTGTTTGCAAACGTTAATATTGGTAACGATATGATCGCCCTTGCAGCGCCTATATATTGCTCCATTGACGTCTGTGGCGCTTCTGAAGTTTCTTAAATTGTTTAAGGTAAAATTATTATTTCAGTTGGTCTGGGATAATGAACCAAGAATGGTTGTGGAAAATCCGAGAAAGTCAGGGAAGTGGATTGTTTTTATGGGTATGAACTAGGATTGTTAATGTACATGTAATTTCTATTTAAAAGTGAAAACCCGTGTGGGTTTTTCCGTATCACATCAACCTTGAAAATTAAATATTCAACCCAGCCATCTTAGATTTTTGAGTTAATACTTAAATATAATGTATATAAACTGTTGACAAAATATTGATTTATAGTATTTCAATTTAAAATATTAATAATAAAGTCAATTTCTATGACTAGATTCCGTATAATTCACCCACACACATTTCATTTGAATTCATTTAACTCATGTGTGGTACAAGGTATTATAGTTTAAAGCTACACATGTGTAAACTTTAAAAAAAAATGTCAATTTCAGTTGCTGTGCTTCACAAAAAGTCATATCTTAGTAACTACTAAAGTTATAGAAATGATTTAAGACTCATTTTAAAGGTATTTTAATGGGCTGTTTGATTTTTTTATTATATTTCGATCTTTGTAATGTAAAGATCAGAGGTTGTCATGTGCAACCTTTAATAACTTTAAAGAGGTTATTTTTAAAATTCTGAAGAAATGTGTGATGAATTAATACAGTATATGAATATTTTACATATTGTAACAATGTAGAGCTCTTGGTACGGGCCCCAGGTGTAGACTCTCTTAGTTAGAGCGGATACCGCTGTTCACTGAGAGAATTTAATACAACCTGAGTCCTAATGGTGCCAAGATCGTTCTCCTTGGTATTCCGTTGACTCGACGATGCTGGAAAGGAATAGTAGAGACAGGCGAGACGAATGCAGATTGTCGATGATACTTAATTTAACACAATCATTGAAGATACATTAAATCAGAGCTCTGATTTTCTCTAGTTTTCTCACTGCTCGTGACAGGTAATAATTTAGCAAGAATTCCCCCAAATTATTTGCGTATTTCCAAGAATTAGATTCCAAAAATGGTAGTGTTATGAAACCAGGGTCAACCATTGGTTCGTTTGACCTATGGTTGATTTCTGTGTGACAGTTGCTCTTTAGATTCAAACAATAAAACTGGCATGCAAGGTGAGCCCAAGGCAGTCTGTTGGTTGAGAAGTTTGACACGGTGTGTTTTGATACTGTTTGTGTTTTTATCTCTTAAGTGCAAGAGCGGTTTTTGTATCACATTTTTGTAACGGTCGAAAAAACCGTTCAAAACACTTACCAAACCGGATCATACATAACTTACCGTCCCGAACTCTGCTTCGGGGGCTGGGATCACACTTGCAGCGCCCTCGGTGAACCGCTGGGTGGCGTCGGAGGAGACGCGACGAGGTATCACGGCGGAATACGATGAGTCTGCCGAGGACCGACGCGTGTTTATGGGGTCGCAGAAGCAGCAACCAACGTAGAATTTCTCCTCAGAAACCCCCTACTCCCCAGTGAACAACACATAGGCAGTGGTTGAAAAATATAGAAAACAAAAGATTTAATTGCACTTAAATGAAACAATTATTTACCTAACTGCTGGCCAACTTGGCCAGCAAGCAATCCAGTATATAAAATAAATTAAAAAAAAACTCAAGAGTTGAGCACAGAACTTGGAGTTAGAAACACCTAAACCATATCCACTCTGAATTGGCCTTAATTTGTGAATTGCATATTACAGACAGGAATTGACGACATTCTTGTCTTGTAGTCTTTACTTGGAATGTATTGTATGGACATTTCTGTTGTGGTTCTTCCGGTTCAAATTTTGAAGTTGAAGTGTCATAACTTCATTAAATTTCGATATTTTCTTCCCAATGCTGAATGAAGTAGTTTTTTTTTACCAACAATAATGTAAAACTACTCTTCATGTTAATGTCGAATTCAATCATTTTTTTGCTCACCGACTGTCATAACACGTGTGGCAGTGCCATCTTTGTGGGTTGTAATTGTTTGGTGCAGACGAATCTTGTTATCGTAGAAGCATATGAAGGATATGGAAAGTTTGCTGCATCTATAAGTTCTTTTGCTGTTTTTTCGTAAATTACTCTCACCATTATGGTGCAGTTTTTTAAATAAAGATAAAAGTATGTAGTTTCATAGTGAGGCATTGTTTTTTTTAATAACACTTGTTTATGTCTTTTCTTTTTGATGTTTCAATTTGAAAATTGCTTTAAAATCAAAACTTCAACAGGGACAGCAAAGAAAATTCTGATGATCTTTAAGTTCGTTGGTTTTCTCATAAATTATTGTGTTTGGTAAAAAACAAGACATGCATATGCGACGAGTCGATTATTTTGCCTGTAGTTTAGAGATATGGAAAGCACTATCTCTATGACTCCTTGCTTCTCAATGAAAATGAAAAACGCTGATTGGTTGGTTTTTCTAGAATTCGTTTGATAGTTCTAGTACATAAACTGTTCTCGCACTGATCAACGATAATTATATAATCGATTTTGGAAACTGTTTCCAATACTTCAATGATACAAAATCAATATGGAACAATTTAAATTTAAAAAAAAATCATAAATAAAACTTTTTATTGATTGTTAAATAAATGCCCCAAGTATTTTCAATGCAAATAAATCAAAATAAAACGATCGATAAAAAGTTTATTTCTAAGCTATTTTGATTTAAAAAATTTCTTTTATTTGTATTTCGTATTATTGAAGTATTGAAAACAGTTTCAAAATCGATTATCATTGATCAGGAGGAGCAGTTTGTGTACTAGAACTATCAAACGAATTCTAGAAAAACCAACCAACCATTCTTTTTTTATGAAAAGCGCAGCAATTCGTGCGCTCCTCTTTTTTGAAAGAGAACAACGTGCACTCCTCCTGTTTGGAATCTCTATGACAAATCTTTTTCTTTGTCAACTGCTGAGTCTCACCTACACTTCAAAGTCGACGCAGTCCACAACGGTAAAAAATATGCATGTCTTGTTTTTTTTTACCCAATACCCTCTTAATGGTTTATTCTGAAAAGTAGAGGTGTGGGGTTAATCTTATATGGCGTTTGGTACACAATATCATTTTCAAATTCTTTTTAAAAGTTTTTATGGGTTTTTTAATAAAAAAAAATTACTACACTGCCTGTAAGACACTGCCACACTGAGAAGGGTGTATTTTTTCATTTTGTGCATATTTTCATTTTTTTTATACAAAGATCAAATACTAATTTATATATTATATAGTTTTCCTTGTTTGTGTGTGGGTGGGTGGGTGGGTTTGTGTGTTTGTTAATTTGTAGCTTTCTGTAAGCAATGACCAAACCTTACTAACATTTTCCTATTTCCTAAAAAAATTCCTGATACTCAAGGTTGGCTGAGTAGCCCAAAACGTCTCTGACTGCCAACCTAGAGGTCGGTAGTTCGAATCGTACTGGTGTCATGACATTCACTATTTATATAAAACTAACAGTGGAGCCCCTAATAGTACGGTTTATTTTGAATTTTAATTTAAGAAGCATACACATGAAAGTGACATGATGTTTTTTAAATTTTAAATTAAGGATAAACCATCCTAGGATGGGCTCTTAAATTTTAAATAAAATAACTACTAAACTAACCCCTTATGGCAAGTGGTTTTATGATAAATGTTTCTTTAGGGCAAATGGTTTATGGGAAATAGTTTTAGGACAAATGTCCCTTTTGGGCAAATGAATTTATTGCAAATGTCCCTTTTGGGCAAATGAATTTAGTGCAAATGTCTCTTTAGGGCAAATGAATTTAGTGCAAATGTCTTTAGGGCAAATGAATTTAGTGCAAATGTCTTTAGGGCAAATGGATTTAGGACAAACATCCGTTTACGGCAAATGGTTTTAGGACAAACATCCATTTAGGGAAAATGGTTTAACGACAAATGTCACCTTAGGGCAATTGTACTTTTAGGACAAATTTCATTTTAGGGTAAACATCTGTTTAGGGAAAGTGGTTTTAGGGCAAACATCCCTTTAATTCAAGTGGTTTTATGACCAGTGTCCCTTTAGACGAAATGTTCCTTTAGTGTATGTCTCTTTTTGGGCAAGTTGTTTTAGGACATCTTTTTAGGGCAAATGGGTTTAGGACAAATGTCCCTTTAAGGGCAAGTAGTTTTTAATACAAACATCCTTTTAGGGCAAATGGTTTTATGGCAAACATCCCTTTAGGGTAAATGTCTCTTAAATTTAGAGCAAATGTCTATTTAGCGCAAATTTCCTTTTAGGCCAAATGTCTATTTAATGTAAATTTCCTTTTAGGGCAAATGCCTATTTAGGGCAAATTTCCTTTTAGGGCAAATGCCTATTTAGGGCAAATTTTCTTTTATGGCAAATGTCTCTAGGGACCATGGTTTTTTGGGTAAATGTCTCTAGAGCAAATGGTTTTAGGGCAAATGATTTTAATGCCCAATTGTGACGTCAGAAGCTTTTTCATAGGGACATATACAGTACTATCAAGAATAACTTACCGATCTATCGAAATTTCGTATTGCCGTCCATTTAAAAAAAAAACAAGGAAGGATAATAAAACAACCGATACCTGACATTGACTACGTACTTTTTAGGTATTTTTCATCAACATTTCATAAAAAAAAAAAACTATTTCTACCTTTTTAACACTTTCATAAAACACTTGAGTTTTCCGTTGATTACGTGATATTTCCATAATGTTTGTGGCTTAATTAGGTATGACTAGAGACCTACATAAAGCCCATGGGCCGGGCTTGGGCTTGCATTTTTATGTTAAAGGCCCATGGGCCTGGTGGGCTTCATGGGCTGGGCGTGGAATAAAGTCTCATGGGCTGGGCTGGGCTTCAATTTTTTGCACAATGTAGGTATCTAGGTATGACGTCCTGTAGTGAAAATTAAGGAATAATGTAAATTGTAAGATATTCATGGTAGGCCTATAATCTGGCTGTTAACTACAAAATTTGTAGATTTTTTTGTAATTCTTTCAAAAATAACTGTTTTCCAGGTTGTACAAAAACAAGGCGGTTTTGATTTGATCTGTCACGAACGCAAATGGTCCCGTGTTGCTGTGGAAATGGGCTACCCTTATGGCCGTTCGGTCGGTTCGCTTCTCCGTGGACACTACGAAAGGATTCTTTATCCTTATGAAATCTTCAAGTCTGGATCACACACTCGCGTGGTAAGCAATTAATTGTTTTAGCTGCATATTACATTTTTATGTAACCAATACCCTGTAACAGGAAGGCCTCAGATAGTCAGTAATTTTACTATGTACCGTATGTCTTATATCGAAAAGTTTACTTTTCTGTTCGTTCTTTTTGTGACTGAATTGTAGCTGAATGGCATTGTGGTCATAGCAGTAAAGAAACGTTTCCACAAAAGAAAACCTAACTGCTGTATACTACTGCATTAAAAAAGTTCCCGGAGTTTTACTCTGGTATTGAAATGATTTGTGCGAGGGCCGTAAAAATTTGTGGGTTGTGGACATCGGTCTTGATGAACACGAAGTATAATCGTATTAATCGGCTCGACTGTATCGCCGTTTTGTTTCAGCTGTTTAATAATTGTGTCTTACGAAACTTTAGAAGCTCCACGGACGTCAATGGGGCGATATATGGGCTGCTATAACTATTGGCCGCTATAACTATCGGCTGATATAAATATCGGCCGTTATAGGGGTGCTGACATCGTTAAAACAATTATCGTTTGCAAAAAAATGTTTTTAAAAATATTTCTAACAATTTATAAAATATGAAACGTATGTCATGAATAAGAAAATAAAATTAACTTAACTTGTTGAAATTCCTGTAAAACGACCACAAGAGGCGAAAATAGACGAACTATGTGCACGACTTGCACACGTTTTATATTGGATCGTTATCTTTTTTTTTTCGCGGGCGACCCAACGGAATCAGAGATGTTCAGTTGTAGTGGCTACTGAGTCAGGTTTTTACTTCTCTTGTCTGCGTTTAATCGAAATACAACAGGTTTTCTTTTTCTTATTCATGACATACCGTTTATATTTTAATTAAGACGTTAGAAATATTTTTAAAAACTATTTGTCGCAAATGGTAATAGTGTTAAGAATGCTAGCGCCCCTGTAACGGCCAATATTTATATCGGCTCTTAGTTATAGCAGCCCATATATCGCCCCATTGACGCCTGTGGCGCTTCTAAAGTTTCTTAAATACGTAAAGCCAAATGTTCACTCCATAGTTTTTTAACAAAGTTAAGTCGACTTTTGAATTTTAAGAGTATGTAGTATCAGGTAAAGTTGGGCGTCAACGCAGATACTGTGTAAATTAAGCTAATGTACGAGTCTGTTCTTGAAAACTTCTTTGCAATAATCTACTGAATTATTATCTCGTTCAATTAGCAACATATTCCCAATGACATACAAGATTGCAGCAAAAAAGATAAAGATTATGTTCCTCATGGAATCCCATCTAGACAGGCTATTAAGCCGCCAGTCGAGCGACATAGCCGCAGATCGAAGCGAGCAACGATGTCTGCCATTGACTCTGCTGTGAGTTTTTACGTTTAATCGGGCAATATGCATTGAGTTATGTTTAAATCAAGTTTTTCTTCATGTAGGAGGTGGACGAGTGTAGTGAAATAGTTGAATTGGAAGGAGATAAAGTAATAATGTTTGACGTTTTGTTCTATTGTGTGCTCAATGAGAATTGGTTTTTTATTTTATTTAGAACGATTTCGTTGATTATTCTGCCAATAACGAGCTTCGTAAACTTCAGTTTTATGGTGCTGGTCCGAAGATGCCGGGTTATTCTGCAAAAAGTGAAGAAGGTATACACATTTCATATTTCTCGTGTTGTTTGTGTTTGTCGTCATAAATGGTTGTTACCTTTGCCAGATGGTGATTATATTGTGTTGGATTCTGAAGTAAAAGAGTCGGCATCTAACATGCAGCATTTTGATCCGGTATGTTTTATGTCGTTATTTATATAATTCACGTGCGTCAAACTTTAGTTTTTTTGGCACATGCAACAACCGCCATTTGCCTGTTTGAAAAAAAAAGGTTGCATTTATGTTGTTTGAAACTTGATGTCCAAACTGAGTACATGATAAACAAGTCACAATTTAGCATGGAAACCCATATATAAGTACCACAGAATAAAAAAACAGAGTTTCTTCTGTGGCACCACTGATATTCATTAATGTTTCACTTTATTTTGGGCGCCGCCATCTTGAAACTGGGTAATGAGTCATGACAAGTTCTTCGTAGGAAGCTGGGTTTACCCGAGTCAAGTGAGTTGATTAATGCACTTAAATTCATTTGACGTGAACGCCAAATGAATGTCTAAACCCAATAATTCACATCAGTTGATCCTTTGGATGTAATCAAATCCAAGTTTAGATGTTCAATTCGCGTTCATGTTAACTGAATTCAAGTGAGTTGATCAACACCATAGACTCGTATAAACCCAGTTATTTAGAGTATATACCGAGTCTGCCCTTTATTCGATCAAGTAACCTGTTAAAATAGACTTCCTGCTCCTATATTAAAGATTCGCCTATACAAAGTCGGCCCCCAGTGTAAAGATGGCGACTTAAGGTGTGACTTCCTGTCACAGCAACATCATAGGTTTCGACGCAGAGTTTCTCTTCTGTATAACTTTTTATTCTGTGCCAGTACTATTTAATGTATTGGACGAATGAGATTCATGACATCTGAGCATCGGTATATGAGATTATAACACAATATGGCAAGCAACCAGGCGATTTTAATAATATAAAATGTAATTAATAATTTGAAATTGTTAAAAAAAAAAGAAGTATTTATTAAATTAACACTGAAATATGATGGCTATCATCATTTGTATTACCGACATTTTGGTATTACTAAGCCGCTCAGACATAGTCGATTTGTAACTATCCCCAATTACTGATTTCGTAACTTTGGTGATGTTGTGACCCAACTTGGGCTGGCCAAATACTGAACTAAATTTACTACCTTCCCGGACGCCTGTTAGTGACCGGATCGCACGGCTAGTCATTGTGCAAACGGGCATCGCTGGAGAAACTCTGGCTAGCACAATCTGTGACCCAATTTTACCAACCGAAGCCGGGTGAATTAAGGCAGGTAGCAAATATGAACGGTACGCTGGCCGTTCACTGTTGAGAAACGGCTTCACGCTGTCTCCGCATGGTGCGAGATTGGCCTTGCTGCATTATAAGCCCAACGTCTTGGCTGTTAAACCGTTCACCGTAACAGAGGACACGGCCTCTACCAATTGTCATGACCAGAACTAGTCGGCCAAACTTTTTTTCGTCTGTAGACTGTTTTAACAGTTTTTTTTAGGTTAGGTTTTTTAGATTACAAAGACGAAAACAGCGTGAAGATTCGAGTTTTCAAATCTCGAATATTTTTCAAGATTCTAGGACTTTAGAGAAAAGGAGGGAATTAGACTTCACTTCCATAATGTGCTTCACTACATAGGTCGTACTGTAATACCTTGTACACACCTGAGTTAAATGAATTCGAATTAAATGTGTTTAGGTGAATTATACGGAATCCAGTTAAGGGCACAAACCAAATAAAAATTGTCTTTATTATTAATATTTTAAATTGAAATACTAAATCAATATTTTGTCAATCAATATTTTATATTTTACATTTAAGTATTAACACTATATTTTCAGATTATATTAACTGAATAAATTGAATTCGATATATTGTTTGTGTGCCCTTCACGTGGCTCTGTAGAACAAGTTTATTATTTAAATGCATTTAAATTATCAGGTGTGTACTAGGTATAACTCATACAGGGAATGGGAGTTTCAGATTGTAACTGAAAGTTTTATGTCTTATGTTAATCACTGCTGCCCATACGCATTATTCAAACGATTTGTATTAATGGAATTATTAGTTTAATTATTTTAATATTTATTTTATATTAATTAGTATTTGATCTTTGAATAAAAAATGAAAATATGCAAAATGCAAAAATAAGATACTTTCCAGTGTCTTATAGTCAGTTTAGTAATTTTTTTTTATAAAAAATATTTTATGGTTTAAATAAAAAGAACAGGATTAAACTAAAAAAACTGGGTTGATTTGTTTTTTTTTTCTTATTCAAACTAAAAGAAAACAGACGTACAGTCGTACAAAATGTAACTTTGCCAACTCGCTGACGTAGATTATATTAGGTCCAAACTTTCTTCTGATTGTTTCATTATGTTCATTTTATACACATTTGACAGTGGATTTGTTTTATACAGATTGATCGTATTATATGCCATGTTTGTACAAGAGGTGATGCGGAAGAGGCAATGTTACTCTGCGATGGCTGTGATGATAGCTACCACACATTTTGTCTTCTACCGCCTCTTAACGAGATCCCTAAAGGGGACTGGAGATGTCCATGCTGTGTTGCAAAGGCATGGTTTTTAATAATTTTACTTTTACGAGAATAGATAAGTTGATAACGGTTATGTTCTTGTATTCAATTCAACTGGTTCAAATCAGTTATCTGAACAACATATTGATGCGTATAGAATTAAATAAACATGTCACAGTAAATCTGTTATTTTGATGATTTTCAGGAGTGTTACAAGCCACAAGAGTCTTTCGGATTTGAACAGGCTACCAAAGAATACACATTGCAGTCTTTCGGAGAAATGGCAGATCAGTTTAAGAGTGATTATTTCAATATGCCCGTTCATGTATGGAAACTATTTTTTGTTCTTAGAATTTGTGTTGACTTTTGAATTTTTGGTGCTTTGTAGATGGTGCCGACGTCAACTGTAGAAAAAGAATTTTGGCGTATTGTTGGTGCCATAGATGAAGATGTTACTGTTCAGTATGGTGCTGATCTTCATACTATGGAGCATGGAAGTGGTTTTCCAACAAAGACTTCAAAGAATTTAATGCCTGGTGATGAGGTTTGAATGCTTTTGGTACTTGGGAAGGTGCCGTATTTTTCTTTTGTTTGTTTTATTTGTAGGAATATGCTAATTCAGGATGGAACTTGAATATACTTCCTGTTCTGGAAGGTTCTGTTCTTTGTCATATCAATGCCGACATTTCTGGCATGAAGGTACCTTGGATGTATGTCGGCATGTGTTTTGCTACATTTTGTTGGCACAACGAAGACCATTGGAGTTACTCTATTAATTACCTTCACTGGTGAGTCCCGTTTTGTCTGCAATTTCTGAGTTTAAAAATAACTAAATCATGAACTAGAAAATGTTGAGTTTTTAAATGCTATATACATTACAGCAACAGGAGTGTCAACTGCTACCCAAACTGTTGAGCAATAAATGTTGTCCGTCATAGGTAGTGTGTGGTGTGTGTTTCTGTGTCTTTCATTGTTTTCTCCCAGCACCAACCACTTTTTTGTTTCATAAGTGGGTGTTTATTTTTAATTATTTTACCGTTTTTTTTAATAATTTTCTTATTTATTTACTAAGTATTATTTTCACTGTAAATTAGTCATTATGCACATTCTCAGGTTTTCATTGTTTTAGGTAGTGGTGGGACGAATCCTAAATTTTCTCAAATCCGAATCTTGAAATGTTCTTGAATCTATCGAATCTCGAATCCTTCATAGAAGAATCCTATAATATTATTCATTAAGAAGATACAAATAAATGAAATATTACATATTAAATTACAGTGTGGGACGCAGGGTCGCCACAAGGTGGTATTGGTGGTCCGGGTACCACCGAAATTGTAACAATCGCCGGTTTTTTTGTTAGTTAACGTTTCTATTGGACGTCAATGGAGTTAAAACTAATTTTCCCAAAGTTTTTAACGGTTTTTTAGGTTAGGATTCTAAAAATTCGAAAGACGAAAAAAGCGCGAAGATTCGAGTCTCCGAATCTCGAATATTTTTCAAGATTCGAGTTTCCGAATCTCGAATATTTTTCAAGATTCGCGGGATTAGAGGATTCGAATGGCCCATTCCTACTTTTAAGTATTTTATACATTGGCTAATAACATGCTATTCAGTCAGCAGATTACTGTATTGAGTGAAAATTGGCTAGAGAATTTCGAGAATGGCTGATTTTCATTTTTACCAGAGCATTATAGTATTGAATTTGCATTTCTATAATCAATTCATATTTTGTTTGAGAAATATTTTTAAAAGTATGTTGCTATAGTTCATACAAAAACATTGCCAACTGTTTTTCGTTTTTATTATCCAGTATGTATGGAAACTTTGTTCATTACGTTTCAACAATGTCTTCATTAGTTATATCAGTTGCGAATGATGTTGTTATAAACGTTTGTCCACACAGCTAGAACAAGTGGAAACGGCAGTGTTGCCAGATGGTTCTGTAAACATGAAGTCTTCGTTTTCTCTGAAGCAATAACGAGGAATATTTTGTTGTTGCTGCTGGATGTTTCAAAAATTGTCCAGCAAATACCAACTTTGTATAAACATTTTGTTTATACTGAAGCAACATAATGAGAGGAACATTTGAGTTTTGTTTGTTTCATGGCTGCATTTGTTCATAGAAAGAAGTTGTCCACATGCACTACACTTTTCAAAACATGTGACAGTGACACATTACTAATAATGTGTTGGTGGCTGAAATACGTTGTGGAATAGACAACGAAATGTACACACTGAAGGGATACTTCGCACATTGGCTTGGAGAGTGAGTGGCACAACTAAAAAACACTTTTTTGGGAAAATGAGTAAAGTTGCATTTTTTCTGTCTCATTCATTCATATATCGATATTGTGAATAATTAAAATAGTTTTTGCACTTGTGAAGCTCGACAAAGTAAGCCATGATTCTCCTATTAACTTTAAACTCATTTTAAACAAAAAAGTGGTGTTTTGAGTTGTGCCACTCTTTTCCTTATAGAAGCCAAATTTTCATACAAAGTAAATATTTCCGTACAAGTGTTCACTGAACAACTATTACTATTGCGACAGTTTTGTATCCACGGTGATAGTGCTATTGCACCTGTGTGGTCTGGATGACAGTTTTCACGATAGTTACTGTCATGACAGCAACTATTGTGAAAACGAGGCTTTAGTTTCATTATGAAAGCATTGTATGTACAGTATGGACATGGTGAAGTGTAGTAGATTTGGAAAAATTGTTTTCAATTCTGCAGTGACATTACTCAACTAGGCAATAGTTAAATTAATCAAATTTAAAACAAGAAATGTAATTTTTTATTTTTGAAAATGATGGGATTTAAGGTGGCAGCATATTTTTTTTTTAACTTTTTGACTTTTTGGACCCAAAAATGTCAAGCAAACGTTTTTTTTTTTAAAAAAGATTGGGAAAAATTATTGTTTTCAAAACTGGAATGGCAGATGATTAATCTCAAAGTTTTTTTAATGGGAATATCTAGGAAAGTAATATTTTAAAACACTTCGAATTTTCTCGTACTGTTTCTTCTGAAAAATGTTTGCTTGAAAAATATAAATTTTCTCGAAACCGTAGGTGGGGGAAGAGAATGGGTGAAGATACCTATTGAACGTATGCACTGTTGAACCACCTAGTGCTACATGGGCAAATTAAATAACTATTCAGCCACCTTAAATGTTGTCAAATTGTTAAAAGTACCACTGTTGTATTGAAATAGTTTTAAGGGTCTTATTTGCATGCTAGTATTAGAGGAGTTTTACTCATCTTTAATCTGCACATATGCATAGCATCTCGAAATTTTTCTAACCGCACCTAATTTAACATAACCAACCAAACTGAGTGTGAGGAATAAAGAGGGGTGAAAATCCTCTGATGGTACAATTTTCATTGATGAGTATATATTGGAGTTGTATTTTACGAACACTCGAGTAATGATGAAAAGTGACTGCACTTTTGCTTTCAGGTAATGGAACAGCCTACAGTGGACTTAAGGTGGTTGAATAGATATTTATTTTGTTTTTGGCCTCACGGATTGCACCACTACATTGGGATTATCTTGTATAGGAGGTCTCTTCCACCCACCTACGTTTTTCAGGAGAAACATTACAAAAAATTCCAACTGTTTTAGAAACTATAATAGTAGGTAATAATGCTAGGTTTTCTTCATGGTGATATCTTTAATTTATGACAGGTTTGAAAACTTGAAAATAGTTTTTCATTAAAGGTCAGTGGAAAAATCTAAAAACGGGTCATTTTCAAACTGCTGTAAAGTGTTTGTTTTAATATATTGATATGAAAAAAATAGCATAATCTTATACCATTCTAGTTTTGAAAACAATTTTAATTTTTTCATAATGTTTTTTTTTCTAAAAGATGCGCTTGATGTTATCGTGTCCATATTTTCCCAAAAAACGTTCAAGTAGCATAGCATTAGCCACTGCATTGGCACGTATACTTGGGTAGGGGTGACCACTCTTAACAAAATTAGAGATTTTTGCACGGACCAATTCATATTACTAGTCATTTGTTCCTAAGACAATGGAACTCTCTTACAATTGCAATTACAAAAAATACTCTGCAACCAGCAGCCGGTTGCCCTATGGCAGAGGGATCTTAAGCTCCAAGTGCTGCAAGATGCATTGTCAATATATAATTACAAAAAATAACCTGCACCCCTTCCCGCTTACAATGCTTTACATGTATCACTAGGCTGTGGTTTGGAACATTGACCACTTTCTATTTTCTTAAACATACATAAGCTAATTTCTGATCTACGATGAGCTAAAATATTCCAATGAAGCCTCACCAGTATTTCAGTAAAGCCTCCTTTACACCTACAACTATGTCTTAAATTACTTTAGAAAGGAATTTAAAAATGTGAGAATGCGTGTGTATATAACGACGTGCATGTTAGTTTTTTTCAAGGTTGCAAAAATGTCGAAGATGTTCAATTTTCTTAACCTTCTGTACATCTACTAGAGCGCTTTCTGAGGTTCACCATCATTCTTATGTACTTTACAACGCTATATACGATATGCTCTGCAACATATTTAACACAGGCATTTAGAAATCGGGACGAACACAAGTTGGCTCCGCCCTTTTTATGACGAACGCAACTTCTAATTGGTTGGTTATGTAGTCTGGCGTCACATGCTCCGCCCGTTTCAACGTCGAACCACACAACAAACCAATTAGAAGTTTCCGGTCGTCATGAAAAGGGCGGAGCCAACTTGTGTTCGTCCCGATTTCTGAATGCCTGTATTTAGCACACCTCTCCCCATTTCTCTTGTCTAGAAGGTCACAAAGGTAGATATATGATAAACTCTCACTACGTACTGTTCCCGCACACTTTATATAAGTAAAAATGTTCAAATGCTTTTACTTGTGTATAACCACTAATACATTAATTTATACATGGTATGTACGAAAACATGCATAATGTAATTGACACAAATATGCAAGTAAACATTGTAGGTGTAAAGGGGGCATATAACACTCACTATCAGTAAACTTATATCTGCCACAAACAAATTTTTCTGCTCGCTGCCTCTTGCAGCGGATTTTATGCGTGGGGATAAACATCTATTTCGAGGCTCTTCATTTTCTGACAATGCGTTATTTCACTTCCAGAATATGTTGGTATTGGGTTTATATTTTTGGTTTTGGGAATGCATTTCACATGCTCCAATTGGCTGCATAGTAGGCTAATTTTTCTAATTCAAATCTGGTTGGACAAAAACAAAATAATCTGTTCAGTCTTCTTAAGAGCTGGGTTTTTTTTATAATTACCTATTCCAACACTACTACAAATGCTTCTACCAACTCACACCTTAATCTTGGAATGCTCTGAAATTTTTTTTTTTATTTAAGGGGAGAACCAAAGACTTGGTATGGTGTTCCTGGTTCAAAAGCCACATTGTTTGAACAGTCAATGAGGGCTGCTGCTCCTGAACTGTTTGATGCTCAGCCTGATCTTTTGCATCAACTCGTGACAATTATGAATCCAAACATTTTAATGAAGGCTGGTGTTCCGGTGCGTAAGAGTTTCTTTTAACTACAATTTCATAATCTTTCTGTATCTTTCATTTAAGACGATCGTAAAGCGTGGCGGCCGTCAGTGGGGCGATATCATTGTTTATATAGGGGCGCTGACATCGTTAATACTATTAGTTTGTGAAAAAAACACTTTTAAAAATATTTCTAACGACTAAAATGTGAAAGGTATGTCATATTAAGATAGGAAAATTAACCTGCTTTCAAAATTTGTTGAAATTCCAATAAAATGTTCTCAAGAGACGAAAAAGCCCCATCCATGTACACTTCTAGCAAACGTTTTCCGTTGGATCGTTATCTATTTTTTATTAGGCGACTCAACGGAAAAATGTACCAATGTTGTAGGGGCTATTGGGTCAGGCTTTTATTCTCGTGAGCGTTTAAACGGAATACTATATATTATTAAAGTAAGTTATTTTTATAAACATATTTTTTAGTGTTTTTTTCACAAACTTTAATAGTGTTAATGATGTCAGCGCAACTATATCGGCGCTTATATCGCCCCTTTGAGGGTAGATTTACACTCCAAACTTTGCTAAGATATGCATGCTTTGAAGCTCCTAAAAATTAGCTCCCCAAAGCTTAGGCTTGTTTATAGAAACATGTGATCTTGCAAGGTTTCCGATATTTCCTAACCTTTATACCCTATAAAACAGATACATAAAACAATAGAACCATTTCTTTTCTGGAAGAAAAAAGGTGTGACTTGTTCATCCCACTTGTATTTCCATTTTCTGATTGGTGCTTCATGCTCTGGCGAAGGCAAAAACCTGAAGCTCTGACATCATTTTTGAAGCTTCGCAGACTGCTTTGCTGCTTAGCAAGGGAGTATAAACCAACCCTGATAGCTGTCACGCTTTCGAATCCTGTTTAACTATTTTGTAACAAATTGAAAGTTTTAATATGTGATTATGATTTTTTACACTGAGTGTGACAGTGACATTTTATTTGTATTAACATAATGATTGGTATATTGCGGTTTGAAAATTATCCGCATTAGCTTGCCGTACACAAACCGACTTGGTTCGGCAGATTTGGTTCGTAACTGATGTAAATTAAAAATTAAATTTTTATGGGGCAAAGGCGTCATTGTATTTGGCCAGCCAGTTTGTTGGAACGAAATAGCCGCTGCATTTGAAAGTCTTCATTTTGTCAAAATCGGTGTTTGGCTCTTAATGACTGTTTGAGACCTGCAGGCATGTTGTAATGAATTTTAAGATGCGGATCTATGTAGAAAGCTCGACTTGTCATTTTACAATACAAAGGAGGCGTGTGTTTGCAACAAATGCTTCGTTAGGCTTCTGAGGTTCTGTGGACTGTTTCATTGCATTCAAAATGAAACGTCTTAATTTACCAATTGACAATAAAAGTTCATTCATTATACTTTTAAAAGAGGTCTGTTATTTTACTGTTGTCATACCACTATTAGAATATTGTTACGCAATTTCGAATTGTTTTTGAGTTCATATAGATAGCGTATGTAACTAGTAGTGCAGCCCATCCTAGGACGGTAAAATTAACAAAAAAATCATTTCTACGCTTCTTTCTCTCAAAATTTTTTCTATTGCTTGATCACACGGGTTACTTTTTAAATAGATCATTACCTCCAGAAATGTCTTGTCAAAATATCGTTAAGATTTACCCAACGATTACCAAAATAATTTTTAAAATTAATAAAAATTCATTAAATCATACAAAGAACTTAAAAATGAAGCGACTTTTATGAGTCACCAAACAACGCTGTTTTAAATTTATAAAAACAAAAGTCTACCCCTTTATTAAAGAGACCATTACCCCCAGGATTTTGTTGTTGAAATATTGTCTAGACTTACCCAATGATTGCTAAAATAATTTTTAAAATTAAATGTAAAACATTAAAATTATAAAAAAAAACTTTAAAATGAAGTGATTTTATGAGTTACCCAAAAACGCGATTTTAAATTTCTAAAAACGAGAGTCCCCCTCAACTTAGTGGTAAATGTTGTCACCTCACATTTCCATAATTCCTTAATGAAATGTATTTTCTAATCATATTAAACTCTATACAACTTTCACATCAACTCGAAAGCCACGTGGCAGGTGGGATAATTTCAATATTAAATCCATAGTACTTTGAATAGGGAATTAAAAGTAATAGGAAATAAATATATTTGAATAGTGAATTAAAGGTAATGATTAATGAGTGTAAGGTGACAAAACAGGCAAATGGTTTAAATATCAATATATCGATATTTTTCTAGTTGAGTATACTTTTTATTGCTTTAGTTCCGATTCATGTTGTTTGGTGGCGCATCTATCTAAAATTGCAAGTTTCTACCAAATACCGATTCATTTTGAAATTTTTTTTTAATTAAGAAGGTACTTTTAAAAAATAAGTATTATTTTTACAATCAAGAGGTACACATGCATTTCCTCTTCATAATTTTAAGTAGAAATTTCTAGAGGTAATGGTCTCTTTAAGTGGCAAACATTGTTACTTCACATTTCCATAATTCCTTCATTAAATACATGTACATGTATTCTTTATTCATGTTCAACTCAATACATTTCTTCCAATCAATTTCAGAGCGGCGTGTGGCATTTGCCCAAAAACCATTTTTTCCTAAAAGGACATTTGCCCTAAAACCATTGTTCTTAAAGGGACATTTGCCCTAAAAGGACATTTGCCCTAAAAGGACATTTGCCTTCAAACCATTTACCCTAAAAAGACATTTGCACTAAAACCATTTGCCCTAAATCCATTTTCTCTAAGGGGGCATTTGCCCTAAAGGGACATTTACCCTAAACCACTTATGCTCTCTCTACTTTGTACTTTTAAATTAGTTTCATCTAGTGTTATTTTTGCTTGGTTTATTGTAAATAATGCATGCACACAATTTTTACAATTAATATTATAATTCATTGCATAAACACTTGAAAGTATAATTTTGTTTTTAGAATTTTGAAACAAAGAAATATTATAATTCAAAGGGCAAAGGGCAAGTTTCCCATCCATTTAGCTAGAATTTTGATAAATATTTCGTGATGAAAGTGATAACATCAAATAACACTGCATAATCTGCATTTGGATATTTTTGATATTTTCAGCAACACAAGTCAGTGTATATTAACATAAAATATTTGCTAATGCTTTTATAGGTGTACAGAACAAATCAATGTGCAGGAGAATTTGTGGTTACATTCCCGAGAGCATATCATGCTGGGTTTAATCAGGGTTACAACTTTGCCGAAGCAGTTAATTTTTGCCCATCAGATTGGGTATGTTATTATGATTTACTGTATTTTTCTTTATCTGAAACTAAGTACATTAATTAATTTTTTTTGCATAGCTTTCACATGGAAGACAATGCATTGAACATTATAGTCATCACCATCGCTTTTGTGTTTTCTCTCATGATGAATTGATATGCAAAATGGCGTCCGATCCCGATAGCCTAGATCTACATCTTGCTGCTGCAACTTATCAAGACATGCTTTGTATGGTTGAGACTGAAATGAAATTACGAAAATCTTTAATGGAACAGGTGTGTATGCTGTAGGGATGTTTGTGTTTTGATATTTACTTCGAGATCATTTTTTTACTAGGGAATTGTGATTGCTGAAAGGGAAGCATTTGAATTGTTGCCAGATGATGAGAGACAGTGTGATAATTGCAAAACTACTTGTTTCTTATCGGCTGTAACGTGTTCTTGCACTACTAAACTAGTGTGCATCAAACATGTGCAGTGTCTTTGCAGTTGTGAACTTGATAAGCATTGTCTTAGGTAAGTGATTTTCTTGTTTATGCCCTATTTTATATTTAGACTAGGCCTAGCAAGAAAAGAAAATGTGATGTACTTAAGTTATTAATTACTTACTCCTGTACTCTTGCTTTCTCTCTCCTATCAATTGCTAAATCGTTGAATACTTTAAGAGACTTCAGAAGCGCCACAGACGTCAATGGGGCGTTATATGGGCTGCTATAACTATGGGGTTGGCTGTTATACAGGCGCTGATATTGTTAACACTTATTACCATTTGTGAAAAATATTTTTTAAAATATTCCTAACGTCTTAATTAAAATAGAAACGGTATGTCATGAATAAGAAAAAGAAAAATAACTTACTTTGATAATCTGTTGTATTCGGATAAAACACACACAAGAGGAGTAAATCCTGACTCAGTAGCCACTACAACTGAACATCTCTGAAAAATCTATTTTTCCTTTGGGTCGCCCGCGAAAAAAAAAAAAGATAACGATCCAACGGAAAAAGTTTGCAAGTTGTGTACATGGTTCTGGTATTTTCGCCTCTTGTGATTGGTTTACAGGAATTTAACAAGTTATGAAGGTATTATATTTTTATTTTCTTATTCATGACATACCTTTTAGATTTTATAAATTGTTAGAAATATTTTTAAAAACATTTTTTCGCAAACGATAATTGTTTTAACGATGTCAGCGTGGCCAATAGTTATGTCGACCCATAGTTATAGCAGCCCGCATATCGCCCCATTGACGTCTGTGGCGCTTCTAAAGTTTCTTAAAGAAAAACATAGTTGAAAAAATATGATTCTTTTTGAGTGGTGAATTTGACCTTCCTGAGTACTTATGTTATTGTCAGGGCTTTAGCAGGATGCAACATAGAAATTATGTTTGTTTGTTATGTTTATTTTGCTGGTTTCCTAACCTTTGTTGTAGTCCGGTCCTTCGCCAAGTGCGGTAGTATGTTGGTTTTGTGACACCCGTGCATGGGTCGTTACATTTCTACCATTCTAGTTGAAAACAATTTAGAATTTTTCTTGATTTAAATCAGTCCATCCTGATATCTATTAAGAGGATAGAGAGTGCTTTGACTAACCTCCTAACACAGGCTTCTATAAGTGACTGTTTCATTGCGTTCAAAATAGGGGCGTTGACAATGGACAAAAAGAGTCAACGTTGATTCAGTTTTGTTTATGTTTAATCACTTCTGATCGATGAAAATCGATTCTGAAAACTTCATTAAATACTATAATGTTATGGCTGTGTAACGATTTAATATTATTTGTCAATTAAAACGCATTTTATTTTAAGAACGTTTTAAAGATTTTCTATGGAAATTAACATGGAAAAAAAAAAACAAATTTAAAAATCATTAATAAGTTTATTTTCGTTTATTAAAAAATAAGTCGTTTACCTTGCCGTACGTAACATTATAGTCTTCATTGCAATTTTCAAAATCGATTTTCATCGATCAGAAGTGATTCAACATAAGGATGAACGTATCTACTTTCACCAGTTGTTAAACAAAGCAGCCCCCATTTTGGAGGCTATAAAAAAGGTCTGTTAGAACCTCAGGTACACAACAAACATTCACCGCTGCTTGTCTGTCTCAAGCCGTGTCTCCTGTTTAGGGCATAGCAACGAGTTGATTTTTCTCCATGAACGTATTTTTAAAATGTTATATTATCTTAAATGTTTACAGCAATATAAATTCGTTTTAGTGCAGCACATTTCCATAGGGTTACTTGAATACTTTTGTTTTCTTTATATTGTAGTTAATTGGTTTTTATTTTAGATTTAGATACACTTTGGATGAACTTCCTGTGATGTTGCATCGTTTAAAATGTCGTGCTGAGTCTTTTGACAATTGGACAGTGAAGGCTAATAAATGTATGGCGGCCGTACCAGGATTAAAAGTTGGTAAGTTAATCTTTATTTCATGAGAATTTGTGATAGGTTACACGGCTTTTACTCAAATATTGTAGTAAAGAGATTTTTTCTGCAACTTTTTTTGTGTGCTTTGAATTTACTTCATTGTTTTGTGTTTTCATTAGAATGTTTCAATTATGAAGCATGATCTTTGTATATTATATTTTTTTCTACACGAGTTTGATAGCTGTAGGTTTATTTATTGTGAAGATGTCAAAACTATATTATTCGTTATTTTCTACAGAGTGAACAATTGATCACGATTAAGGAAATTATATTTCTTTGTCAGTGAAAGGACAGTATTTAAAAGTAAACCCCTAAATTATCGCTCGTTAAAAAAATTTGGGTCACGTTTGATAATATCGAATATTAGGTTAAAATTACATAAAGCCATGCTGCATAGGTTCTTTATTTGCAACTAAGGGGCACGCAGCAATGGTGCCTGTCCTTCCTATCATAGAAAAATGTAACCATAGTTTTTTAATTACATATTTTATTCTGTGGGAAAATTTTGTTTTGAAAGTTAAAACTAAAAATCAGTTCTGTTTTAGAAAAAAATAACAGTAGATATGTTTTGACATCCTGAATAAATTGAATCAAAGATCTAACAGTAAATAAATATGTACTACATGTATATATAATCATTTTAAAGTTTTGTATTGTTGTTCACAACATGGGTTGTACTGTTGCTGATCTCGGTTCGGTGCCTTATGTAGTTTGTGTTACCGTTTGATTTTTGTTGTCTTCGTATTTCAATGAAAATTTTATTACATTTTTTATATTTAGATTTCACATTTTTGAGTTTTAAAAATATTTCATATTTGATTTCTTCATAAAAATATTTAAAACAGTTTTTTCGCAAAATATGTAATAGTAAGGTCATCATGTGACATTTGTGGCTTGGTCTGGTGTAAATAAATTTGAAATGTTAATATTGCTACACTGATCAGTTGTCACTACCCAACTTGGGCCTGACAACACACTGACCAAATTCATTACCTCCATACTCCTCCTTGGAAAGGGGCCATACAACGGAGGGTCCCTCAGTGAACTATTACATAGGACGATTATGCAAGTTGCTTAGTCCCTTGCCGGAGTCGATGGTTGAATTACCGGGAAACATGACAGACACGATCAGAGACCGATGGGTCCATCCATAGACCGCCCACAGGGATTAATGTGTAGTTTACCATGGACCAAATATGTCCCCAGTTAAACGACATGGATCAAACCCCCAATAATCAGACTCGAGACCCAGCTGTAGATTTAAAATTTATTCTTTATTTAAATGCACTAATTCAAGTGGTGAAGGCAAAAATGTACATTAATGCGGGCCAGACTTTGACCAGCTAAAATATGCAAGTGTATAAATAAAGGGCAAAAAAGGCTATGATGTCCCAGGCCAAAAAAGCCCAAAACTCGTGGCAAGAACCGGAGCAGTGCCTCCGGATGTGATATCAAAATCCTCAACTGTGCTACTGGAACATGGTGGGCAGGCAGTTCCAAGAATCTAGAAACACCTCTCATACACTGACACCATAGGTGTCTATGTTGAGAGGTTGGTTTGGACACAACGTGGCAGTCGCCTGCTGGCCGCCTCAGCCAGCTTAGCAGAAGTCCACCAGGATTTCGTCTGCTGCCACCAATTATTTTTCTAGGTAAGCCATCTTCTTGGTGGTGCATACCCAGATGTGACACAGTTACACATTATTTGGCGAGTTTTTTTTTACTCCCATTAGTCTAGAGCAATGGTGATAGGTATACAGCATCATGTAGAAACGGGCAATAAAGGATGGCTGTATGTTTGAATCCCTGAGTTCGTGGATTGAACAGCTCTAAGAACAGGGTGAGATAAAGACATGCAGTATTTTTTATTTTATTCAGTGGGTCTATATTATGCTCCTGGAAAAAAAATCAGAACTTTCTACCCCGAGGTTATTTTTTTTATGAACTTTTTAGAAATAAATTTTGAGTTATTTGTCAAATTTTTTTGTGGTTTGAGTGTTTTTGAGTTGTTCACAACTCAAAAACAGGGCTACCTGCAACAAAATGTCTTTAGAGCTAAAATGATGTACACATTCCGATTTAGAGTGATGTGATGTATGTGATTTTGATTTTTTAAAAAAAAAACAATCGAGATTATTCCTCGTTCTAGTTGTTTCATTTGAAAGGGGAACTATTCCTGTTACTTAGGAGGGGTGTTCCTGTTTATTTTCAGTTATTTTTTTCATATTAAAATACTTGTACATGCTGGAACCACGCTAACGTCTAACGTCCATTATCACAATAATTAAGGCGTCAAAAATAAGATTAAACTACGTGGTAACGTGACTGACTACACTTGCATAACGCGTTTTTTTTGTTGAAATCATTTCACGATTTAGGTTGAGGCAAGGTTCTGTTTGAAACACGTCTAAAAACCCGATTATTTGTTCGTTAGACCACTCCATTTCGTGTCATTGTATTTAAAATCATAAACCACGCTCGAAGCTCAAACCTGTTGCGTTCACAATACACGTTGCTAGTGTAGCCAAAACAACGCGATAAATGACGCGCTAAATTGCTTTGATGTGTCAAAAAAGACCGCCACCCAAACTATCGCGTAATGTTTAACGCCATTAATAATGACGATAATACATTAGCGCGTTAAGTCGTGGCTACAACTGTGTTTAATATCAAATTACGCGACAATTAATGGCATTAGATGTTAGTGTGGTTCCAACATAAGTGATTTATTCTCATTTTAATCGATATTTTTTCCATATTATAACAAGTGAATAACACATATGCATTCGTATTGCATGTAACGCGCGCGCGCGCGTGTGTGTGTGTAGTATATTACTGTGTACAGGTGCATACACGTGAACCAGTCAAATAAAACTGGTTTTTTGATATATGAAAGCATGTATTAAAGCAATGTAGGTTCATAGGGTTACTTGAAACCCTTGTGAGGTTTAATAACAATTGCATTACATTATGTAAAATTACATTGTAGATCTAATGTGAATGTTTCAATAATAATGCTTTCAGGATAATTTTAAGACAAACCTGCTAGCTTGTACTTCGTTTTTGTACTTCAACTTCAAAAATAAACGTTATCTTACCTGTTAAGTTTTGTTTATTATTATTATTACTAGTGGGGTAACCCGTCATAAATGACGGGAGCAAAATTCACAGGCAATTGTGCACATGCACGTCGTTTTTTTCCTTTTTTTACTCCTTTCATTTCAATTTGTCACCCTGTCCCACTTTTTTTCCCATCCACGTTTCTCTCTCTCTCTCTCTCCCCTTCTACACTTTCCAATCTTTTCCCCTTTCCAATTTAATATCATGGGGTTCTTGGATGGAAGGGTGCAACATATAGTTGACCTTGAGAAACAAAAGCGGTTCATTTATTCATTTAAATTTATATAAATTCCGACGTGCTTCAAGGTTTTTGTGCAGTGTTATCTCCACACACACCCACACACACGGAGACCTGGCTTAATATATATATATATATAATAATGCTTTTTTACGATCTTTTCGTTTTATTATTGATTTAATTTATAGATTTTTCCGAACTGAAAGAACTAATAAAGGAGGCAGAAGAAAAACGATTCCCTGACTCGGATTTACTGAAAGGGCTTAATGTTGCAATGCAGGAAGCTGAGAAATGTGCTTCTGTGGCCCAACAACTTGTTAGCAAAAAAGTGTGTACAAGAAATCGCAAATCTGTCGAGGGGAAGTTTGCTGCACGCATCACTCTTGAGGATCTTCAGTTATTCTTGGGCCAAGTGGACAAACTGACATGCGAGATAAATGAAACACATTTGGTAAAAGTAAGTGCAGTGTGCATTTTAACATTCTGCTGTATTTACCTGTGCAGCATTTGTTCAAATCATATTTTATTGTTAATACAAGAAAAAATTGCATTTAGGACTTGTTGCGAAATGTGAAACAATTTCAAGAACAGGCAGCAGCTGCTATGTCTAACGAAACTGCAAGCCTAAAGCATCTGGAATGGCTCATAGACACTGGAATTTCTTTCAACATTGACCTACCCGAAATCCAGTCTCTCTCACAGGTTTGATATTTATTCACGTATGTACTATTTAACGCAACCTAGCATTCAAGTAATTTTGGTACCGTTGGGTTATGTACCTGAGTGATTTATTGTGTATGGTAATGTCGAAACTCTGGTTGAACACACTGGTTCTCGTCCGATCACCAAAGTCACATAAAAGCTTAATAGCATAACTGTTACGTTATGAAAACAAGAAGATTACGACTATTTTTAATAAGTCAGAACAACCACTACTCTTCAAATAACAATTGGCAAAGCTAACGTTTTGGCGATGAAAATACAATCAATGAGATTTAAATTAACTCCCATATATTTGAACAAAGACAATGGTGGTAATAATGAGGCTATCTGCATGACTGATATCGGGTATTATTCAAAACCTGGTACATTTATATCGATTTGTGCACATTTTCTAATTTAGAAACGATATTTTAAGTCTAATGAGCACTAAAATACTTTGGCATTCAAAAATTCACGGAATTTTGCTCAAGAACTTTATAGACTGAACGTCATCAATGTACGTGTACAAGTACACTTGCTTATCAGTATTCTCAAGCTGTAAACATTTGCTAAAATCGTCTTTTTTATTATGCGCGTGTAGGCCCGCATTAGACTTTTCTTCTATAAAATTGAAGTTTAAAAAAAAAAAAAATTTGAAGTTTTGAAAAAAAATATTAAGATTTTATTTTTTTTTTAATTCGAAGGTGTTATGAATAACTGAATGGATGTTGGTTTATGTAAAAAAATATATTTGTACCACAAGTCATGTATGTTATTTCTACTATTAGCATAAGGGAACCATTAATGACATTTTTTAAATATAATTTCTAATCATATGTAATAAAACCGTGAATCATTATTGTGGTTGCTTTAATAAATAATTTTCTTTAAATAAATATGCACCTCTTTGTTAGAGTATTTTTTGTTATTATGGTTGTCAATTAAAATAAATTTATAAAAATGAATTTATTTTCGTTATAGAAACTACAGCAAGTCACGTGGTTAGATGAAATTAAAGGAACTCTTTCAGAACCGAGCCGTGTAACTGCTGATGTTCTGAGATCGTTATTAGAGTCTGGGTTGAATTTGTCGCCTCATTGTTCTATTGAGAAGAAAATAGAAGAATTACAAGAGCTACAAAGTCAAGTGGAACGGTGGGAAGAAAAGGCAAAGATATGTTTGTTGGCAAAGTATGTTGTTAGCTCTTTTTTTATATTTTGTGTAAGTGAACAAGGTTTTATTAATGAAATTTGTGCAATTTTTTGTTGTAGGCCACATCACGTTATGTCAACACTGGAAGCCATTGTAAATGAAGCCCAAAATATTCCAGCATACCTTCCAAACACACTTGCACTTAAAGATGCAATGAGGAAAGCAAAAGAATGGAATACAAAAGTGGAGAATGTTCATGTAAGTGGTTGTTTTAAAGCATCCTGGGACCAACTCACTTTTGGTGTTTATTCTTTTTTCATTGCAGAATGCAGAACATTTTCCTTATTTAGTGGTTCTTGAGAATTTATTGAACAAAGGTCGTACAATTCCAGTTCGATTAGACTTTCTTCCTCAAGTCGAATCACAAGTGGCAGCTGCACGTTCATGGAGGGAAAGAACAGCTAGAGTTTTTATGAAGAAAAATTGTTCACATTCTCTTACCAAAGTAAGTGGTTTGTACACTTGCTGTATTATTATTGTGGTGACATTTATCATATTTATTGTTGTGATGGCATTAACTGGGCCAAGCAGTTATAAAAAATCACCTTCATGATGGAGTGACAATTATACATGTTGCAGTTATGAGTAATGATTTACTAATCAAACATCAGTTCTAGTATTTTCACGGCACAACCTTTTGGTCCACTTGTGACGCAGGGTCTTAACTAGAGATGTGTCTTTTATGCATGATCAAAGTAACGAAAGTAGAATTGCAATTCTCACACTTATTTAAATAAAATAGTTGTGATGAATGTATATTTTTATGTCTATCATGAAGACATTTGATTTACAGTAAACCCTATGTCTATGTGTTCATTTTATTGCTTCATGCAGTACAGCTATTATTCTACATCAGTCATTTGGAAAAAGTACATTTTCTTTGCAAATTACTGCCACGCCTGCCGTGAAACGTTCTTTTAAACGAAAATTATTAGTAGGAGCAGCAGACATGTGAAAAAGATAGAAAAAAAATTCAAAAAGCATGGCATCAAAGATTGTTGTAGATTGTTGTGGAAATTAGCAATTACTTTTATGGTAATTCACTTCTGCCAAAAGAACCAATTTACTATAAAGGTTACACTACTACTACAATGGAGTATGTTTTCCGCAAGTAACATTCTTGCTTTGCTGAAAAGCGTCAAACTTTAAATTGTGCAAACCATTTATCCAATCTACTGGAAAAATAACAAAAACAACATTGTCATGTGTCTAGTAATTTTATTACTTTGTCTACTTTTAACAAACATGCTTGTGTTTTGTTGTTAGATACTATCACCTCGTACAGATGTAGGGTTGTACTCAAATTCAAAGGTACGCAGGAAGAAGGCAAGGGATGTGTCAAACGATGGAGCAGAAAAAGAATGCGACACAAGTGAAGTCAAAGTGGATGTTAATCAGGATCCCATAACTATTGTAAGTGCTTAGATTTTACCTATGACTTTAATAAACTGTTCATAAATGTCTTGTTTTTACTTTTGTATGATTTGTCGAATTTAGGTGAACAGTTTTAAACAAGCAGAACAAAAGGAGATTGATGCAATGAGGCAGTTTCGCTTGAAGAACTTGCAGAAGCGAGCCTTAGATGTTGGTGATGCAAGATACTGTCTTTGTCGTAAAGGAATGTCTGGTTCAATGCTACAGTGTGAACTTTGCAAGGACTGGTTTCATTGTATGTTTTTTACCTTTTCTGCTTTTTCTTATTGTTCCATGCAACCGTTTTTTTTTTAATTTATTTTTACAGCCACATGTGTTTCACTACCGAAATCAGCAACATTAAGAAACAAAGCTGGACAAACTGTTGTCACACATATGTCTAGGGACATGAAGTTCTTGTGCCCGTTGTGCCTGCGTTCAAGGCGTCCACGCCTGGAAACCATTTTGTCTATATTGGTTTCTTTGCAGAAGTTGCGCGTTCGCCTTCCTGAAGGTGAGGCATTGCAGTGTCTCACAGAGAGAGCCATGGGTTGGCAGGTAATTGAAATTGTTTGATTCAAGTTTTGAGTTAACATATTTGTGTTTGGTATTTGGCAAGTGTTTTTTTTTAAATTGTTAATGTAGTTGTGTTTTATGCTTTTAAGCTGAAGGTTCATGCCATGAATTTCAAGTTTTATGAACTTTTTGTTTCAGGATCGAGCACGCCAGTCCTTAGCCACGGAAGAATTGTCGTCAGCATTGGCGAAATTGTCAGTTTTTAGTCAAAGAATGGTGGATCAAGCAGCTCGTGAAAAGGCTGAAAAGATAATATCATTAGAAATGTCTAAAATTGCTAATTTTGATGGACAGTCTCAACTGGAGTTTCCAGATAATTGTTTGTTGCGAATGTCATCGAATGAATTGGCTTATTCAGAATCCAATATGGAAGAAAAATGTGATGATAACGACTTAATAGATACAAAGGTAATTCACTTTTTGTTCATAGCTGAAATGCCGATAGCCTGGGACTTTACCAAGAAGTTAGGCCTGACCTTAGAAATTTTCAAAATAAAGCGAATTTTGGCACATGTCACATTGTCACAACCATACTACTAAAAGTACCCACCTGTAACGTGTTCGTTAGCCGCCATTTTTTAAAATGAGCGACTTAACAGATTACAATAAAATCATAACTTGTTAACGAATCAAGTTATTTGCTTGCGTCGAAACATGAATGGTAGGCCCATATACTACACTAAAGCTACATGTGTGCCACGTATATGCTACACGTGTTTAGCAATAACGCTTAAATGTTGTGAAGAATCATTTTCAGTACTCTAATGTAATTTATAAAGCAATTTTCTATGAACATTTTAGACGTAAAACACGATTTTTTTTAGACATAGTTTTTTGAAAATTCTAAGAAAATTTTCAAAACGGTAAGGGAAATTGTTTGCCAAAATTATGCAAATTTGTTTGTTGAAGTAATACCCTTTTTTAACAAAGTTGCATTTAAAATGGATATTTTTTGTCTCAATAGAATAGATGTGGCTACTGTATTTTGTTTTTGGAAGTGGAAAACTAATAGCTAAAATATAATTGGAAGGTGTATACCTGTCATTTGACGCACGTTCTTAATTATTTCATTTGGATTCCTAGGAATGAATTTGAATAGGATCCCTAATCAGTGGGGAGTCTGGGCCACCATTATGTTCTTATAAGGAGTTGAATGGACAATATTATAATACCTTATTTACTGCATTATGCATTAATGCAACATGTTATGAATATGCAGATTGCAGATTATAAAAGATACACTATTGACGTCCAATATCATCATTCTTGGTTCTCAGTGCATGTGGCTGCACGAAATGTGTGAGTCACGTCAAGTCAGTTGTATTTAATTAGCAGTGATCTTCTATTTTGTTAAGGTTTTTATTTTTTCTATAGCAATTCTATTTGCATGTATTTGCATTGTGTAGCAATTCTATAGCAATTATTGCACAATGCAGTAAATGAGCCGTATAATGTTGCCAGTTTGGCATGCTTTGAGGCAATGATTAGAATGGTCTGGTTTATCTGAAATTTTTGTGGGTGCTTATAATTGATAATCCGAATGGGAAAATGTCCGGGAAAACAGAATTTGAGACTCTTCAGTTTTTCCAGACCACCCTACTAGTCAGTTATAGGCTTTCTTTTTAAATAAGAAGCAAAGGGCAGATTAAATCATGGGGAAGCTCTCTATCAAAAGGCTGACGATGTGCTTATCATCACACACCCCCATTGAATGTGGCTCTTGTTATATTTCACAAAAACATTAATTTTTTCAATAAATTGTCATTATTTTTTGGACTTCTATTAAAAGAAATGATGTTTTTCACCTAGGTGTAGCATACATTTATGTTTTCTGGCGTTTTTGATTTAAGAGCCTATATGTGTGACGCCATTTTGAATATTAGCAGATGACAATTATAGTTCCACTTTTCGCCGTTTAGTGGCGCCCCACAGCTAAGCCATTGAAACCAATGAGAAAGAGAAATTCCTATTTTAAAAATACATGGTTCAGGCAAATGTTTTGTTTTCTGCAACGAAAATTATTATTTTCAAAATTCAAATTGCAATATATACATAACAATATTGCTCATCTAGTGATACGTTGGTACAAATTTATAATTAGTTTTTCTATTTTTAATTTCGCTTAAAATCTCGTATTTTTAGCCCATGTTAAATTCCTATTTAAAAATACATGGTTCACACAAATGTTTTGTTTTCTGCAACAAAAATTGTGATTTTCAAAATTCAAATTGCAATATGTACATAACAATATTGCTCATCTAGTGATACATTGGTACAAATTTATAATTAGTTTTTCTATTTTTAATTTCATTTTAAAATCTCGTATTTTTTTAGCTCATGTTAAATCCCATAGGCGACAAACGCTCCTCCGTTTATACATTTTATAGGATCAAACTTCCCACTAACCATAAGTTTCATGATACCCTAAAATTTGACCAATAATTGTATACGACTCAAATTACTCACCATTGTAGATCAAAAGTTGCTCTTCCTTTTTTCAGTAGTGCATATTTACCCAAAAAAGAGTCGTTATTAAAATATACCCACTTTTATCCATCGATAAGAGAAAATGGTGGACAAAAGTGTATCAAAATTAATTTTTTTGCCACATGTTGACGTCACAGCTACAGAAGCGCCTACATGCGAAGATTTTTGTAAGTTTTTTTTTCACTGTAGGCTCTTAAGTAAATAGCTGGATTCGTTAATGAGTTACAATTTCTTTTGTCATGGCGGCCATTTCCCAAGGTGTCGGCTAACACACACGTGTTACAGTGGGGACTTTTAGTAGTATGTTCAGGACATCAAATCAAAATCTATGTTTGTGTGAAGTTTGGTCACATGTGCTTTTTTTTAAATAGGGTGATATTTTGATGGAAGGGAGTGGAACGGCCTGCAACGAAACTAACGATCATCAGAATGAAAAACCAATAACTTATATATACCCAGACATGCAACAAGCATTTAGTACATCTGAGCATGCATATTCTTCGGCCTCGAAGTCTAGTCATGGTAAGTTTCATGTAATTTTGTGAAATTATTTAATTAGAAAAGTTCATAACATATTGTGTGATTGCTTATGCGAGAAATATACTGCGAAATATTGCGAGAAATATACTGAAACTTGAATAATTCAACAGAGACATTAATATACTAATGTAAAAGGTAATAGTATCATTTACTGTAAAATACAATACTCTCCTGTTGGAATTGACATGGATGAAGTAAATTGTCAGCACTGCCTACTGGTCTCAGTCTGGTGGCATGTTGATAACACATGTTCAGATCTACTGAATGACTAAAAACGAGGTGTGTACTCTGAAAATGAACTTAAAAGATGGTTGCAGTGAATTGTTTCAATCTTTATGAAGTTTTGCATGGTATTGTTTTTCATTCTTTAAATTATTCAAGTGCCTATTTCCGAGTTTGTGTCTTGGAAACTAGACAATTCTATCTGGAAAACATTTGCCACACCATTTCATTTTTTTAGCATGAATGGTATGCGAGAAAGAGCTCTTGCTGTAGTGTATATAGTAGGCCTTGGTATTGGGTGTGTGACATTTGCCCTAATGACACTTGCCTTACATACAGTTGCTCTAAAGCTATTTGCATTATATATGCTTGCCCTGAAATCATTTGCCCTAAAGGGACGTTTGCCTTAATCATATTCCACCGAAATACATTAAACCATATGAAAAGAAAAAATGGTTTTAGGGCAATTGTCCCTTTAGGACAAGCGGTTTTAGGGCAAACGTTCTTTCAGGGCAAGCAGTTTTATAGCAAACGGTTTTAGGAGCAGGTGGATTTAAGGCAGTCATCCCTGTATTTCATATGGCTTTAGGGGGGATGTGTTTTAGGGTAAGTGTCTTTACAGCAGATGTCTATATCTCCTTGGTATCACATCCTTTTCTATTTATATATGCTGCACCAATACTGGTGCAGCATATATAAATAGAAAAGGATGTTGTTATGCAACATCGTATTAAATGCTAGATTTGTGTCTTATAATATAAAGCATATTAAGGTTAATAACTAACTTTTAATAATGTTAAATAAGGTTTAATAATGACAATATTTCAGTTTTATGTAAATATTTTGAAGAAGTGAACTATTTAACAGGTTGAAGACATCATCCTGCATAATTAATGTACAATGGTAATTAACTTATGTATACATTTACTTCATTTAAATATTTACATGTTTCATTTCAGGACAACCTACACGAAAACATTCTCGAAAATCTCCTCTTGTTCCACGTCAGTATGAAACGCCTGTATTGGAATTGTCTACTATTAGCATAATTCATCTAGAGGAATTAATGATGGAGGGCGATTTGCTTGAGGTCTATTTAGATGAAACGCAACATATTTGGCGAATTCTTCAGTCTTGCAAACCACAACGGGATGACTTCTTTCCTGATTTTGAGGTGTTTATTACAACTAGCACACTTTGTACTATATATTCTGAAAATTAAGGGTTGCTTAAAAAGGCTATTTATTACCTCCAGAAATTTCTTGTTAAAATATTGTCAAGAATTATTCAACGATTACCAAAACGTTTTGTAAAATTTTAAAATAAGTCATTAATATAATTTAAAAAATTGAACATAGGTTGTCTTCATGTAAATGAACTTTATCAGATAGATGTGCCACCAAACAAGAGACATTGCCAACAAACCCCCCAAAGTATACTCCTCTATACGAATTCTGATTTGTTGTCACCTCACATTGCTTTCATTTGAATGCACCATAGATTTAATATTTGAATTATTCCACATACAATGTCGTACTGAGTTGAATATGAATAGGGAATACATGTATTTGATTAAGGAATTCTGAAATATGAGGTGAAAATGGCCATAAAAATTTGGGGGTGGGGAGACTTTTGTTTTTGGAAATTTAAAATGGCGTCGTTTGGTTACTCATGAAAAGTCACTTCATTTTAAAAAAATGTTATGGTTTTATTGACTTACTTAAAAATTTAAAAATCGTTTTGACAATCGTTTGGTATGTCTTGACAATATTTTGAAAATAAATTTCTGGAGATGTATCCTCTGCCCACGTTTGCATGTTAATGTAATTCTTACTTTTGATCTGCTTCTCAATGGTTTTCAAAAAAGTACTATTAGTTTCAAACTAGTTGAAACTCATGAAATATACAGGAACCATGCAATTAACTTTTTTTTAATGTGTAAGTAATTTTTCGCTCTGACTATTAAGGTCAATAATATACATTCAGTGATCCCCTAAACCGACTTGTTCACTACCCATTTAGCCCAATGGTCTGTTAAGCCCAGTGATTGACTCGGTACTCCCAATCAGCCCAGTGGTTCACTACACAGTAGTTCACTCAGCTCAGTGGTCTATGCAACCCAGTAGTCCACTCAGCTCTTATTGTCTCTGCGACCCAGTAGTCCACTCAGCTCTATTGTCTCTGCGACCCAGTAGTCCACTCAGCTCTATTGTCTCTGCAACTCAATGGTCCACTCAGCTCAGTTTTTCAAGCAACCGGTGACTCGCCCACCCCTCGGAACGTTTCAAACGCGTGGTCCACTCAGCCTTGTGGTCAACTAAGTGCCAAGTTGTGTTTAGATCTGTGGTCCACTAAACCCATTGGTTCATTTAGATCACTGGTTAACTAAGTCTAGCAGTATATTAAGCAATTAATTTACGCTTCTCATTTCTAAACCACTTTCTTTTCTTGGTTAGTTTTTTTCGAAAAATTTCATTCTATTGTTCTTTTTCATTTGTATATTTTGTTTAGAAATAGTTATTTAAATTTATCAATACTACATTATTCTTACATGCGCACATTTACCCATAGAGAGGCTCGATTTGTTTAGGAAATGAGGATGGATTTGAGTACATAGCTTTTTAGAAGTACATATTAAAAAGTGCAGAGTTTATTTGAAACGAGTGAAATCAAAAGTAGATAATTTTGTTAACGTCGTCCACAGTATTTTTTCTCAGCTGCTATAACAATGTATGTGTAGTGATGATTTCATATTAGTTTCAAATTATACAGTAAAAACCGCTTAATACGAAACTAAAAAAAACTGCAAGATAATTTTCTTGTTAACCGAATTTCGTGTTTAACAAGATTTAAGTGTCGTGTGACCATACATTAATACATGTATAGCGATCAGAATTATCACAGACAACATGGGATGGACAGAAACAAGCTGAACATTTTCAATTACTAACAACAATTGTAATCTTATGTGCTTGAGATTTCGCACACCTTACTAGATGGATATAAACAATACAGTAATTGCTACAAAATTTAAATATGTAGGTTATATTGTTTTGTTGGTTCTATAGTTATCTGTAACAAAACAATAGAACCTGTGTACGAGGGGGGGGGTCTCAAGAGTAAGTTTCCCCATTTTTTTTAAAGAAAAGAAAAACACATCTAAAAATTTAGATAAAATGTATTTTTATTCACCAGCATGTATTTACTTCTCCACATAATTTCCAGCCATATCGATGCACTTGTTGTTGTGAGGTAAGAGTTTTAGTGTACCTTTTTTTTTTTTTTTAAAAAAAAGCTTGTCCACGTTCACTAGCCAGTTAGAGTCTGCGTTCTGACCTCTTCTGTTTGGAAAAGTTATCCCTCTAGGTGGAGCTTGAGCTGAAGGAACAAGTGGTAGTCACGGGGAGCCAAGTATTGAACAATGGCCTGACTGGCATCAACGACTGCCTGGTTCCGAGTGGTGGTGGAAGGTCTCCCAATGCACGGTTCATTATGATCATTTGTCATCCCATCCAAAAGTGATGCGCGCCATCTTCGCATTATTTAAACCGCATATACTTGGGACCATATGCGGAGACCAAATGGCGGTGAATATTGACGGCCGATTCATTTTTGGTAGTGAAAAATCGTGTCACACCACTCACTTTGCAGACGGACATGCTCATGTTCGTATTTGTACTACCAACCGGTTGCTTGAAGAGGAACGAGGCTTTAATAGTGTTGCCACTACACCCAAACAAAAGTTCCCCAACCTCGGTTGGCCCGCTCGCGTCCTTTCGCTTTGAATAAAAAATAGGGAAACTTGAGATGCCACTCGTATTTGAAACTTGCATCAATCATTGATTTATATCCATCTGTTAATGTTTGCCGAATTTGAGTCGCATAAGATTAGAATTGTTGGAATTATTAAACTTTGAATTAAGTATTTTTCTGGCCACCGGTTATACAGTATAACAAAATATAAATAAAACATTATGCAAACGTTTCTTTTATTGCTTAAACGCGCATTTTCATTCTTACGTTTTTTGATAAATAATCATGAAGGGAAAAAAGCGAATTCGAAAAACACGGCCAAATATTTGTACTACTTTTTTGTGTAGAAAAATAGTTTTACAAAGATACACTCATAAAAATAGGCCTAACTTATTCTCATTTTAAAAAGAATTTCATATATATTTTTGTTCATGGGACTGAAAAAATTGTTATGTTAACCAATATTTTTGTGCTATCGGTTCATCATCAACTAATTAAAATATATGGAAAACCCTATACTTAGGGATGGGTCTGAGAATGTATTTGGCTTATGTTTTTTTTTGTGTTAAACGGTTTTCACTTTAGTTGAACTTTGTCTTAAGTTTCTTCGAAAAAGCTGGGTACTTCAATGTTTTGCATGCACTTTTTTTCAAAACTAGCTTATTTTTGTTATATTTTAAAACCTAAAACAATTTGCACATACAGTACAAGGCTTTGATCCCACTGTGCTTACACAGTTTTGTAAAAGCACATTGATTTTTATTGCGTATTTATGATTTGTATGCCGTTATTATACAGGGAATGGAAAATGGAAGTTCACATCCTGTAAACGACGCAATTTTCCCAAAACGTAAACTTGTAGACACCTCGATTGTGAAGAAATTGAAAAGAATAAAAACAAAGCTAAAGGCAGATATAAAGATAAGTTTAAAGAAACGTAACGATGAATTGAAAGACACTCTGAAAGACGGTAGCAATGTTGCTTTTAAGGGTACGCTATTTGTTGTGTCTTCAATGTGTCAACTTGGTAATAGTTGTATTTTGTCACTTTTTACATATAGTATTAAAAAATAAGGATTCTAATCGACATTCGATGATGAAAATTAAGAAGAGGAAAGCCAACAAGGACAAAGACAAAGTAGCGGACAAGGTGTTGCTTCATATGGCCTCGGGAAGTTGTACCGGTACTCCGTGTGATATTCAGGTTAATGTGACTGCTCAGGTTTTGGAAAAGAAAGTTGAAAGAAAAAGGATAAAGAATAAGAAACAGGCTGTACTACAAGAAGATGATAATGAAGAACGGTGTGCCGCAACTAAATGCCTTAAACCCACAGGTTAACTTTTTTGAATAATTATTTTAATGTAGGAGGTTTCCAAGAATGAATGGTGTTATTATGGCGCAGGTGCTGTGTGATAAATGTCGAAACTACAAGGCTAATTTTCTTGTTAAAATAATCTCAACTGAAGGAATTTTATATTAGGGATAGAGGAAGTCTTATGACTTTGCTAATAATGTGTGATTCATTCAACCACTGAGCGTTGGTTTGATCGAAATGAACCACTTACACCTGCCTCATTGTAAGAAGAAGCCTGTGAGGTTATTAGGGATTGATGGAAAATTGAAAGGTTGTCATGGTGTGTGATGGGGCAATAGAATTCAAGAATTATTTTATTCAAACTGTTGAAAACGTTTGTTTGTTAGTACCCCTTTTATTATCAGATTAAATGAAACAATCCTAAATTTTGTCAGTCCCAATGATGTCACAAGCTTCTTATTATGAGGCAGGTATGCATGGCCTTCACAAAATTTAGAAAACTACAACAAAAAAAACGAGTTGAAACCCAAGTTATTCATTTTTGGGAACCCTGTAATTTTTGCAATTTCTATTAAGTTAAATGTACCCTTTTAAGTTTGATTTTTTTGCTCCTACCAATCTGGGCCCATTCCATGAGACAATTCAACCAATTAAGTTGTTCTAACATCTTCCATATTTCTGAGAAGAAATGATGTACGGAGTGGTATTGGAAGTTCCTGTTGGGCACTTCCAAATTCCATAGAAAGTAATTACACAAGCGGGGTTTTCTTCTCATTTCTTGGAATCGTTTATTTGCATTTGAGAAAACAAAAAGTAAGCAATAATAGGAAAACCCCCAAACTAAAAATGTAATTTCACAGACCAACGACAACAATAAAATTTATAGAAATGTTATCGTTATATTCTACGTAATGTAACATTATTAACATAATTAACATTTTTGACGTTATAGCCAAGTTGTCATTACGTTACGCCTAAAGCCGGCCTTAGGATGTTTGTTACACTGTATGTTCATTGTTCAGTGGCAATTTCCTTTCATTTTTACTGTATATAGTATATGAGCCATTCCACACTAATTCACCTGAAATTTCAAATTTTGTTGCTTGATCATCACAGATGTTAATGTAAAAAATCATAACACAAGTAGAACATAAAAAAATACTCGTAACTTTTTTGTTTTTAAATCAGGCCATCATTTTTGGAGAATTGGCCCCTTGCAAATTCAAAACATGCTAACTCCAAAACTACTAAAGATAGAACAATGATTGATAGCTCAAAATAAACGTCTTAACAGTGGGAAAAAAGAGTACTTAGTCATCTTTTCATAATTTTAAAATTTAGCGTGTCAAATTACATGTTCAATTTTTAGCATTTTGGTCAAATTTGAACCCATTTTAGGCCATGTTGAAGTCAAAGGTCAGAGTTAATATTTTTTGCAGTTATGCATTTGAGTCTACTCTAGTATGTTTCACCATGACTGCAACATAATAAAAAAATTAGCCTAAACTTTGAAAAAAAAAAACAATTTGGGTGACTTTTGATCCCGATTTTCGCCCTGTGGTGGTCCGCCTACAAAAAAAACTAATGTGAAACTATGTGAAAGTTCATTACATTTCTTTTCCAGTGATGTAAAACCCACAGACGACATTTTACAGGTGAAGCAGTGATGATTTTTTAAAGTTGGAAAAATATTTTGACCCTTTAATATAAATTGTAACAAAAACATGTGCATTAAACATATGCAAATTAAAAAAACGTTTACATTACATAGGATATAATACAATACATCAATGTTTTTAATGTATAAACTTTCAGTTTGGTCACTTTTTTTAAAACGGTATAGGTGGAGAGAACTCATTTTTTTATATATTAATACATATACTTGTGAAAGTCATGTATGCATGTATTTTATATGAAAAGTGACCAATTGAAAATTTATAAATTGAAATGATTAGTGTTTATTGTATTATAGCCTATGTAATCTACACGTTTTTGAATTTGCATATGTTTAATGCACATATTTTTTGTTAAAATTTATATTAAAAGTTAAAAGTATTTTTCAAACTTTAAAAAATTGTCACTTCTTCACCTGTAAAATGTCATCTTTCGTTTTTACATCACTGGAAAGGAAATGTAATGAACTTTCACATAGCATAATTAATTTGTTTGTAGGTGGACCACCACAAGGCGAAAATTGGGGTCAAAGGTCACCCAAATTGGATTTTTTGAAGTTTTGGCTAATTTTTTTATTATGTGTTGCAGTCATTGTTCAATCATTGTAATATTGCCACATACTAGAGTTAGACCCAAGTGAATAACTGCAAAAAATATGAACTCTGGCCTTGGACTCCAACACAGGCTAAAATGGGTTCAAATTTGACCAAAATGCTATAAATTGAACATGTAATTTGCACACCCTAAATTTTTAAATTATGAAAAGATGATTAAGTACTCTGTTAAGAGGTTACCACTGTTAAGACGTTTGTTTTGAGCTATCTACCATTGTTCTATCTTTAGTAGTTTTGGAGTTAGCGTTTGTTACATTTGCAGCAAAACAGTGAAACTTCGAAGGGACACAATTCTCCAAAAAATATGGCCTGATTTAAAAACCAAAAAAGTTAAGAGTATTTTTTTATGTTCTAGTTGTGTTATGATTTTTTACATTAATATCTGAGATTACTGAGCAACACCTTTGGGTGAATTAGTGTGGAATAGCTCATATGTAGGTTTTGTTTGCCGTTCTTGGTTAATTTATCTTGTTTTACTGATAAACAAAAAAAGTTTTCAGTAGTGGAAGTGGCCACGATTATTGATGTCATACATGCATGTTTTTTTATTTCTGCTTTTTAAATACTTATGTTTCTGCTATTATTGTTTTATACATAGGTGAAGTTAATTGGGTTCAATGTGACGGTGGTTGTGAACTGTGGTTTCACTTGGTCTGCATAGGGTTAAATGCAGACGATGTTAGTGAAACAGAAGACTACATATGTTTAGTTTGTGGTCGCCAGAAAAATGTGGCTGAAGCCATCTCTAAAGATTGGAATCGCGAAAAAGTATTGCATGATACGGTTAGTAAACATAACGTAGATGTTTTAATATT